>JBAIZL010000006.1:95420764-95425764 GCA_036971475.1 Prosapia bicincta | reverse complement strand
TTAACTTTAAACATGTTTTTTTGTTTATATACATGCTATGCAGTTTTTCGCTTTTCAATGTATAAAAGGTTTTTTTTGTATAGATACTGTAAAGCAAATTTTATTAAAAATATTAAATTGTTTTTCCTCAGTTGTTATTGTTCAACTTTTGAAATGATATATTTTTGTTGTAACTAAAAATAAAATTTCAATTTTTAACCTCTCGAATTACAAATAATTTTAACTTTCCACCGATCAATTGATTTACAGGATACAGACTATGAAAACAGAAAAGGGAGTCCCTTTATACTCAGGACTTATAGACGTGTGGACGAAAACCGCACAGAAAGAAGGGATTACAGCCCTGTGGAAGGGTTACATGCCGTACTTCTTACGTGTGACGCCAGCCACCATTTTGTTGTTTGTTTTCTGTGAAAAGTTAACTTTACTATACAAAGAATATGTAATGGGCGTTTCAAAACCCAAAGGGTTGTAGTAATTATGCTTTTTTTTGAAAATTTTTGTGTAAATACAACATGAAGACAGATACACAAAATATAATATTTACACATCTCAAGTAATAAAGGAATCTAATTATAAACATTTACTGTATTCAATAATTTTATTTATTATTTAGGCATAATTATTATTTATTTATAATTAATAAGTATTTAATATTTATTTATAATTATTAGTAATTTATCTATTTATAATTTTTATTTATTTATTTATAGTTGTTATGTAATTTTTAATAATTATTATGATTAATTAATTAATTTATAATAATAGTAACTTATTTGTTACTCACCTACCTAAATATTTTTTGAAATTTAGTGCTATTTGACTTTTTCCTGATTGTTTTTGTTTATATAATTTCACAAATTAACTAGGACTATTCGTAGTGTAAGGTATGTTTTGTATCTTCCTTACGTTTTAAGGAAGATTGAATGAAAGAACTGGAAGATTAAAAGATCTTCCATGCTGTATAATATATATAATAAGGGGTGGCTAGGTACCTGAAACTTTATATATATGATGATGATGACGAATAGTTAATATCCGGAGTAAATCCGTTCATTCTGCAGTGCATAGAATCGCAGTTCCGAAGTTTCGCTAGAATCTCATCCAGCATTGACGAGGTGAACCCAACAACAGTTAAAGAGCGCATGAAGAACGGTACTACATGTAGAGGAAAGAAGTCCCGCCCATTGACAGGTTTTAATGTTACAGCTTGTTAAAGATTAAAATATTAGAAATATATGACGTAAAGAAAAACTTTTGCTTCTAGGTGGTTTACTAGTCTCATGCTTCTAAAATGACTTCCGCTGACAAGGGAACACTGACTATAAGTACCCTTCATTTAATTACTGTAAAGCATGTATTATTAAGCTGTAGTAAGTTATGACCATTTTTAATTGTAAAAGACCAAATCGCAACGGTATTTTCACATTTAAAAATGTTACTGTAATCATTTATTAATTTTCATATTTGGCATTTTAATTTTAATTTAATAATTTATTTATAAACCTTGTAAACAGTAATTACAAAACGAAAATGGTTCATTTAATAAAAAGACAAGATCCCTTCTACTAAAAGACCGCAAAGGTTGTATCTTAGGTGCGAAATCTTGCCTTTACATCTCTTTCATGGAGAACATATTCCCCGCTTTTCCGTAACAATTTTCAAGTATAAATAACAGACATGAGCCACTTCAAATCACAAGTTGTCCAAAAACAACATCACACCCACAGTTTAAATTAACACAACTTCTAAGTGTTCGTTACATTTAGATGCTTCAACGACCTAACGTAAATAGGAGTTCCCCACCTTTAGGACTTACAGCCAAATATTTCGTTATAACAAAACTTTAAACTGATTGCTTCTTGGTTTTCCAGACCTTGCCGATCCACGACCTGTGGCCGAAATAGTCACAGATTAGATTTGCCTCGAAGATAGTGGCGTTATGCGATACAAGTTAGCACATATCGCGGTGTTTATCAATTACAGCATTGTCTAAATTATTGCGTCAGTCGTTGAACTATGTTCTTGAAAACCTTCGTAGCAAATCTTCATTTCAGATATTACATTACAGATATTAAAAACAATTTGTTAAATTCTTGCTACTTTAGATATAAATCTTTGTGAGAATTAGACAAATTAAAAATGATGAAAATCTGCTTTTAAACTCTAAACAAACCTGACATAAAAATTTTTAAATTTGTCTTACCATATTATAATCTCTCTATTTTATCAGAACTACATAATTTCCAAATACATGAGACATATTTGAGGAACCTATACTTGATTTCAAGTCAGAAAATAAAAAGACACAATTAACATTTCAAATTGAGACATCACACCCGCATGGGGGGTGCGGACTAGCTGCACCTACTAAGAGGGGTTTGGCGTCCCTCGCGGTACCCTAGTCTAACATTACACCACTAACAACACTCATTTTCACATTATATACAAATACGCACACACATACACACACACACACACACACACACACACACACACACACACACACACACACACACACACACACACACACACAAACTTTACAGATTTGTAGATATTCATACTAACATCTTCTCCTAGGGTTTATGACTAGTCAGAATCGTTGTGCATTGAGAGCGCTATAAAATCCAGAGATCGATAAACTCTGGTCCGGGATGCTGCTGTGAGCTTGCTCTGCCGAACACGTAAGCGCAGTTGCTGGTCTGTTAGCAACTTCGGCCCTTGGCCAGGGAGAGTCCGCGGTGAACAGGTGTTGGAACCTGTTGGAACGAGTTCACAACTGGTACTCACCCAAGTCAAGTTAAGGAGGTAACAATGGGCCCCAGAGTATTGGAGTTTGAAATGATCGAAAGTGTTCCATCCATGGGGATGTACTCGTTCTCATAGTCTCGCCTGGCATGAGGATTGGTTAAAATTTATTAATGGAGATCAACCTACGTCCAATCAGTTCCTACCGTTCCTAGAGAAGCAAATGTTTTGCAGAAAGGCTTGGTGGCAACAACAGCTGGAATGTTTACCACCGGGATGTTTACTAGTCTCATGTGCAGAAGAGAACAAAGATATGTCTTCGTGTCGTGTTTCCATTTATAATCCTCAAGGCGATAACTTAACGCGTAGGAGGCCAGTGGTCAAAAGCAATCTCAATCCGTGCTATCTCAATCCATGACGTCGTATTTTGACCAAGTTTAAGTATCTGTGGTTTCTCATACAGTGGTACCCTACAAAGGGGGTACATGTACGAACCTTCTGGATATCCGGAAAAGTGATATAAAATAAGAATTACCTGACGTTACTAGGATGATAAAAACGGAAAAGGGGCAGAAAGTTGCAACAGTTTCTATTATGCTAACATTCGGGAAACCATATATCCCAAAATATATCTATGCTGGCTACCAACGTCTTTCTGTCAGGCCCAACGTGCCGAATCCTCGGCGTTTTTATAAATGTCAACGCTTTGAACACGTGAGCACATCGTGAAAAAAGGTCATATATGCTGCATCCGTGAACCAATGGCAAGTACGTAAGCCAGCTGTTTGCCGATGGCAAAACAGGGCACATACAAGAGCTGATCTACTCGGCCAATGGCACCCAAAGGATCTATGCATTACAAAAAGATCTAATACTTACGTTCACACTTCCGCCTTACAAACAGATATTACAGGTAACATCTAGTAATAATCTCATTTTGGTTAGCAGCCAGAACGACGATAGTAAAACTGTTTAGCATAGGAACAAGTAATATAAAAAAACTTTTAACGTTAATTCCATTTAAATAAACAAACAAAAATATATTAGTTTCTTTTTAATTTATAATTACAATTATTATAAATAGTATATACTATGTCAGAATAATAACATTAGCTGTCAAAATGGAAAGTAAATTACCTTGCATAATTCAATTTTCCTTTCTACGTATGGTGTTGGGCTATTACTTCTGTTTGTTACTATTTATATGCTTTCTTTTTATTCGTCGCTTGCATTGTGTTGTAATTTCTTCTCACTCTCCTTTCTCATTTTCCTTTTGTGAAGCAGGGTTCGATACAGTTAATCCAGTTTGCTTGTTTTTTTTATTCTTTTCATTAATTTTTATATAGCCTATTCTATTTCTTATGTTTTATATTTCTAGACCATTGTTTGTAATATTGTGTGGTAACCATGGCAACAATTTAAGGTTGTACAATGATGGTTTCGACAAGCAGATAGGCAAAAGAAAACTTCATATACATCTTTGCAAGTACATTTCTAGCTATGGGAACTTTGGCTCAGTGCCAAAACGCTTGACTACGAACATGAGAATACTCAGTTCGAATCCAACCCAAATTTTATAAATAAATTATTGAATAAATATTTGAAAAACTTTGTATCAACATCAATTGTCATCCACTACAAATTTAAAAAAAATTATTTTGACCTAATAGGATGAATAAAATTGTATTTTATTAACGATTGAATATTTGTGCAAGATATCGCTATATCAAGATAGTGTGAGCTAATAGAAGGAATTGGAAACAACAACGCTTGGTTCGAAGTTTATTTTTCTAGTTTTAACAATTTAAGTCTATTACTTTTCATTTACAACATTTCAATATAGTCTCTATAAAGCACTATTAAACAATTTTCCGGCATTAATAAATAGCTTTACGGCATTAATAATCTTTAAAAACAGATTTAAACTATTATTCTATTAAAATATTTTTTAAAGTCCTTTTGCATCAGCTATGCCCATTATATATCTTTTATACCAAATTGTAAGTCTTTCACAAAATATAAACAATAATATAGTGTGAGGTGCGACGCGTGCGTAGTAAGGTACAAATCCTTTCCATAGGGCGAAGAAGCCTTCCATTTTTATTGTCTTCCTCCAGACGTCGAACAGACCTGTATATAGCGGCTTACCGTCAGCTGTCTTCATAGTCTGTATCCTATAGGAGAACAAAACGTAAAATCAGTATTAATTAATGCGAAATGTTTTGTGTAAAATTATTTAAAAATATACACAT
>JBAIZL010000006.1:95395764-95408264 GCA_036971475.1 Prosapia bicincta | reverse complement strand
TATCAGGAGAGTGTGAGCTAATAGAAGGAATTTGTACAAGATATATATCAGGAGAGTGTGAGCTAATACAAGGAATTTGTACAAGATATATATCAGGAGAGTGTGAGCTAATAGAAGGAATTTGTACAAGATATATATCAGGAGAGTGTGAGCTAACAGAAGGAATTTGTACAAGATATATATCAGGAGAGTGTGAGCTAATACAAGGAATTTGTACAAGATATATATCAGGAGAGTGTGAGCTAATAGAAGGAATTTGTACAAGATATATATCAGGAGAGTGTGAGCTAATAGAAGGAATTTGTACAAGATATATATCAGGAGAGTGTGAGCTAATACAAGGAATTTGTACAAGATATATATCAGGAGAGTGTGAGCTAATAGAAGGAATTTGTACAAGATATATATCAGGAGAGTGTGAGCTAACAGAAGGAATTTGTACAAGATATATATCAGGAGAGTGTGAGCTAATAGAAGGAATTTGTACAAGATATATATATGGAGAGTGTGAGCTAATACAAGGAATTTGTACAAGATATATATCAGGAGAGTGTGAGCTAATAGAAGGAATTTGTACAAGATATATATCAGGAGAGTGTGAGCTAATAGAAGGAATTTGTACAAGATATATATCAGGAGAGTGTGAGCTAATAGAAGGAATTTGTACAAGATATATATCAGGAGAGTGTGAGCTAATAGAAGGAATTTGTACAAGATATATATCAGGAGAGTGTGAGCTAATACAAGGAATTTGTACAAGATATATATCAGGAGAGTGTGAGCTAATAGAAGGAATTTGTACAAGATATATATCAGGAGAGTGTGAGCTAATAGAAGGAATTTGTACAAGATATATATCAGGAGAGTGTGAGCTAATACAAGGAATTTGTACAAGATATATATCAGGAGAGTGTGAGCTAATAGAAGGAATTTAATAATAATAATAGTTATGTATTCAAAGCTTTTCCTCATTGTAAAGTATTGACATTCCCAAGGGCTTCGTGCACTGTCAACTGGTAAAACCACACTAGCATTACGCTCAATGATGCTACAAGCTGTTGGCATTGAGGGATGCCCCAAGTGTATAGTTTTATATATAATATATAATTCTTGTGCTTTGTAACAGTAGATTAACGCAAGTCAACTACTCGAACCAGAAAGTGTCTTGTCAATCAAGTAATAATAGAGAAGGCGTATTGAATAGAAGTTTGGGTAAGACGCTGAGGGACTTTAAATAAAAACGAACAAAGAATAGCGAGTGTTAAAGAATATTGAAAAGAGAGAAATGAAAACATATTTAAGGAAAAACTAACGAAAACAAATTAAAACAATAATAAATACACAAAAATCTCTTAACCACAAGCCTTCTTTATTTTACCCTTATGTACATTTCAGTTACCAAGTAACCATCGTCAGAGGGATAACATACAAAGACTCACGTACAGTACAAAGACCAGTCTTTGTATGTTATCCCTCTGAGCATGGTTACTTGGTAACTGAAATGTACATAAAGGTAAAATAAAGAAGGCTTGTGGTTAAGAGGTTTTTGTGTATTTATTATTAAATTCAACCACAGTATATTCCTAATAAATAGTAAATTAAAACAATATTCGCTAATTTTGTCTAATTTGTAAAAATAATAAAAAAATGTCTGAAGGGTTCTGACTGTATTCAGCTAATAAGCTGAATGGAAAATCGTTCGCAACAATATTGCGGTTTCTGTTATATCACGATGCAGAAATCAGATGTTATAGTAAGATAACACTTACATTAACATCCAGGGTATAATAGGAAAGGGACACGAGATGCCACTACCATGGAAGACAATGGGGAAACTTCGCGAACAAGGAACTGGAAAAACCAGACCTTCTGCGAGACTCCCCAAAAACAGATAGCGAGATAGCTGAGCATTGCTCTAACAAAAACATCCGGTAAAGACAGTGATCTTACTTAGGTAGATAAAGGAGCAGATGAAAGATATTTATACACTTTTGTGACTTTAAACTAAATTGGTTTCATCTTTTAATATGATTTTAGTCCAAACAAGTAATGTAAAAAAAAAAAATAAATCAATTCCTACTTAGATCATCAAAGAAACATTTTATTTTAATTACCTTTTATTAAATAATTACAATTAATATAACTATGTATATACATATGATAGAATAACAATATTAAGAGGCAAAATCGCAAGAGAATTTAATTACTAAAACTAATTATTTAAATTTAATTAACTAATTATTATTTGAAAAAACATTGTATTAATATCAACTGACACCCACTACAAGTTAAAAAAATGTATTTGAACTTGAGTAAATGAATAAAAAGTATTTGATTAACAATTGAAAATTTGAACAACATAGTCCTATATAAATATATATAGGGATAGCGTGAAGTAATAGTGGAGATAAAAAAGATACTAAAAATGTGTGAATTAAAAATAAATCTTGTCATTCCGTTGCCAGAGAATGTGTTTTTGAACTTGAACAAAATTAAATTATTTAATATAATAAATTATTCCAAAATATTTCAAGTTTCAGAGCTTTTATTAAATCAAAATTAAAAGCATTTCTTTGCCTACTACTATTTTATAAAGCGTATTTTTAATTAATTTTGACGGTTTTTGGCTAAATAAACTTCACTTTATAGGTTATGTAAACTGTCTGTACATACATGACCAGACTAATTACAATTTAGAAAATAAGGAAAGTAATACGAGATTAAATATTTTCTCTATGAAAACAGAAATTGTAAATAATGCTCTACCCTGACCTGTTGAATTCCTCCATCATCGCCTGGTATATGGCCAGCCTGGAGGTGGTGTAGGTGGCTTGGCGAAGGAGGTTGGCCGTCAGGCCGCTGTAGAGGGACAACACACCCTCATTGCGAACTATATTTCTAATGGCTTGGAATGAATTCGCATGGTCTCTCTTGGCGCCTCCTTCACCACTCAGCTGCATCCTTACTTTTAGGAAATCCATGGGTTGTATTAGCATGGAGGCGCTCATCCTGGGAAAATAAAGCAATTATTATACACGAGTCTTGCAGTAAAATTGTTTACAGGTGAACTTGTTTGTATATGGGGGACTCTGTTAGTTACAAAAACTAAGTGATAAATAAAAGTTCAATGTCTGTCGGTGATAACTGGTAAGAAAGCCAATTAATTTTTGGTGTCTTTGTGCCTAATAATTTGAGGTACAAGATTATATTTTGTACAGAAATTTAAAAATATAAAGGTAAAAACAATGCACAAAAAGTATACACTTTTAAAATGTGATATATATTAAATATGGTGATATGTTTTCTTGTAATATAGTTAATAAATTAAAAATATTTCAAAAACAAGAATACTTTTAATGAATATATATATATATATTCATTAATATCAAGAATACATATATAAATAAATAAATAAATAAATATATATATATATATATATATATATATCAAGAATAAATATATTCATTAAAAGTATTTTTGTTTTTGAAATATTTTTAATTTATTAATTATATATATATATATAACTTTCAAATTTTCAATCGTTATTAAAATATGTTTTATTCATCCATTTAAGTTCAAAATACATTTTTGTAAACTTCTAGTGAATGTCAATTGATGTTAATATAGTTTTTTAAAATAATTTTTCATTTATTATATTTATTTAATTAATTTTAGTGTTATATGGAAGAAAAACTTCACAAAAGGAACAAAGTATGTATTATAGTTATTTCGCCCCATCTTGCTTGATATAAGTAATAGCATATGATTTCATAAAAGAACTAATTTTATGTTATATGTTATGTGTCGGAACAGCTGTTTTAAAACGTAGGTTATGTTACTTTATTTATATTGTTTGTAACTATTTAATAAAAAGTGACTAAATTAAAATTTGTCTTGATGACCTAAGTAGAATTTGAGTTTAAAACATTTTTTTTATATTAGTTGTTAGGTTAAAGTTCGGGAAATGAGGTATATTTATAATAACATCCATATAATCTTCAACTCCAATCCCTTTAATACAAGCTGTTGCTAAAGTGCAACTCGTAGGGGCTTAGTGGCCAGTAGACAATTTTATAGAAAATGTATTTCTAAAAAAAATATTGTAAAATACGCGTTAACAGTGTGTTTATAGATGGTCTGAATGAAGTTATATCGTTATCTGACGCTATTAGTCACAGTTTAAGGGTCATTGTCTTATTAAATAATCGATTAAAAGTCAGAAGAAAATGTTTATTCGACTAAAGGATACTTAAAATATATCAAAAAGTTTGGGAAAGCATTTTTTTACAAATTAGAATTACCTATTGAAATGTCAATCTCGTTTGGAAAGTACCCTCTGGAATAAGAGCTAAAAATCCGACTTTATAGGACTAATTAAAAGTTATTCAATTCCGTCTATTAATATATAAATCTATATATATATATAAATATAAAGAAATAAAACACAGGAATGTGTTTTGCAGGAATGAAGTCTCTAGTATTCCTGAGGATGTTGGTACTGTTTACCAACGAAAAGCTTTGAACTGTAAATTCAATAAATTATTCTTGTATTTGTAAATTGTTTTATTTCTTTATTAATACACAAGAACACATATTATAGTATATATATATATATATATATATATATATATATATATATAGTCTCTCTCTCTCTCTCTCTTTCTCTCTCTCTCTCTCTCTCTCTCTCTCTCTCTCTCTCTCTCTATATATATATATATATATATATATATATATATATATAGTCTATATATATATATATATATATATATATATATATATATAGTTCAAATTTTCAATCGTTAACAAAATACTTTTTATTTGTCTAGTCAAGTTCAAATACGAGTACATTTCTTCAAAAACCTGTAATGGGGAACACATGATGCTAATACGAATTCAAATATTAATTCAATAATTAAATTTAAAATGAATTAATTTTAATTTTATATGGAAGAAAACCTTTTTACAAAAGGGGCCATGGTATGCAATACCGTTATTTCGTCCCATTTGGCTTAAAATATCATTTCATATGATCACATGATAACATATGTTTTTATGGTTTAGGTTACGCGGAAGAACAGTTGCTTAAACTCATAGATATGTTACTTTATACAGATTATTATTGTAATTAATTATTTAATGAAAAGTGACTAAAATAATTTTCTTTTTTGTTGGTTTAAGTAGGGATTGACTTAAAATGTTTTTAAGAAAATATTTAGAACCTGTTGAATACTACTACAGCTTCGGCCCGAATGTGAAATAAAACAATTAAAAACTTTTAATTTAATTAACTATTACTTGCTATTAAGTGCTTGAGGTCAAATATTGGTTTCTAACGGCAATGGAATATTCCATAAAGTTCTAACATCTTAGAACATTTCATTACAAGCGGATACTTGGAGCATACAGTCCTTCTATAGAGTAGTTAGTAATAGAAGCAAAGGTTTCGGAGTTGGTTATCATTACTTGACATTTTCTGAGTTTACCCAAAAATACATAAAAACCTTTGATGTCCTGCAGGTATTTTTGAAGTGATAACGTTTTTACGTGCGCTGAATAAAGCATGAGGTTAAATCACTGCATTCGCGTCACGCACACTTTACTGCATTTACCTCACAACATATGATTTCATGTAACAGCTGATTTTGTGTTATAGGTTATGTTGTAGAACAGCCGTTTCATACAAAGATTATTATTAAATAGTTCTGATAAGTTAATAAATATATTAATTTGTTAAACATTGATAAATCTAAAAACAAATAATTCAATATAACGATAATAACAGACCTAAATTATGTATTTTTAATCCAATTTTTGAAAGGAATTTTGTTTAGGCCTGTTTTTACTTTTTAAAGAACTGATTTGATGTTAAAAAAAATGTATTCAGAAAACATCTAATATGTTTTTTGTTACCCACATTATTTTATTATTATCTACAACAAATATTAGTCGTTATTAAATAAATTCCTCAAATAAAGATGTAAAAATTGAATAACAAATGTATAAATTCATATTTTTGGCGATTTTCATTGAAAATTTTGCGAAACTATTAGCTCTATTTTGTTCTCACTTCTGTCGGGATTCACCCGAGTGCCAAAACCAATTTTTGTTTTTAAAGTTAACTTTTTGCTAAAGTAAAAATGTAAATATGAAGTACGTCTTATAAATGGTTAATTGTCTATTGCAAATTAAAGAAGGTAAAATTAAATTATGTATGTAAATTAAACGTAATAATTAAATTAGCATTATTCTAAATCTAGAGGTTAACTTTTAAGAAGTACAATACTTGATGTCTACTTACCCACCTATACCGCCGATGGCACATTTTCCGTAAATTGGCACGGTTACCTCTTTCGGTTGTGGTGGAAGGTTTCCTGGTTTTTGCATTTTGATAAGGAAATTGTATACCAAATAAAAGTTTTATAATTTTCAGTCCAACGCCGAGGTGTATCACTGGATCATCGTTTAACCTTCCGCACTAAAAACAGTCTGCAACAAATTTATCTAAATAGAACTACAAAGTTTTATAGATAAAATACTTTTATAGATATGTTATAGGTGGATATTGCAGATCTACTGTAGGAGATTTTATTGGAAAAGACGAAGCACCCATAGGCCTACGTAAGCGAGAGGTTTGTGTGACGCGATCGATAACCACTAAGATTAAAGAAACACGTTGTATAACTGGGACGAGATGTGTTCTGAAACTTGTTTTCAGCTCGTATGATAACGAAGTCCTAATTAAATTTGACGTCATTTACGGCAAAATTGTGTTCATTCAAATCTGATAGTCGTTAAAAAGGGTCAAAATAATTTAGATAATATTATAAAACTTCTTCGTTTATCCACACAAAATAAGAATATAAGGGCCACAGAATGTCAAAGAGCTAACTCACTGCCTCTGTGAATAGAGAGCGAAAGATTTACAGTATGGGACATTTTAAATGTATTTTAAAGATTTAGAAACTTTTACAATGTAAAACCAAAATGTCAGAAAAGTTCACGCTATTTGAAGAATCTCAATTATTACAAAACATCTAGCCTGATATCTCCCGTCTAAATATAAAAAAACTCAAATCATTTTACACACACACACACACATACACACACACACACACACACACACACACACACATATTTATGTAAATTTAAATTTAAAAATTTATGTAAATATATATATATATAGTCTATATATATATATATATATATATATATATATATATATATATATATATATATGTGTGTGTGTGTGTGTGTGTGTGTGTGTGTGTGTGTGTGTGTGGGTGGGTGGGTGGGTGGGTGTTTGTGTGTGTGTGTGTGTGTGTGTGTGTGTGTGTGTGTGTACATATACATCCATGTGTGTATTTGATATGTGATGTTAGTGTGTTTATGCGTGTATTAAAATAAAACAATATATATATATATATATATAAAGAGAGAGAGGGGGGGGAAAGAGGGGGAGATAAAAAGAGAGAGGGAGAGAAAGAGAGAGAGACATGATAAACATAGAATGCAAAGCTTGTGCTTGAGAAAAAATATTGATTATCCAATAATGTTTTAATTTTATTTCCGATAATTACTAGAAAACGAAATATTATAAAATTACTTAAAAATATTTTAATCATAAATTTTTTAATAGCTCGAGGAAAATAACAAATTTTAAAATATTCCACATCAAAATTACAAGTTAAAACACTTTTTATTTTCATAAACAATTTAAATAAATTCACGTCTTAGGAATAATTATATAACACAACTCTCACATAAAATTCTATAAAAATAAAAGCAACAAGACCTTTTGTGCAAATATGATGTAAGATTTTGATTAAACGGGAAAGGTTAGTTTCCGACGTCAGTACAGACGTCTTCTATTCTAGTCAATGAGTGTTTGTTTGGAAAGGATTTGACTAAAAATCGGTAATACAGTAGTCACTAACTAAATAAAACTTAAAGTTAGACTTAATGTACACTTGCTAATAGCCGTGATTAAAAATAATACCTACGCTGTTTAGACACATTTCTTTAAATATTAAACACGTCCTTCAAGTCTACCCCTTAGGAAATAGTTTAATATTCACTGAACCACAATAAGCACAAGATAATTCACGTGTACCATTGCACCACTAACAACTAAATGTGGATTAAAAATGGCTTCAAACGTTTTGGCGTTGCGAAGATAAGGTAATGTGGAAATCTTTCTAAATATGTTCGAATTTCTGGCCCGCTTCCGCAATAAATTCGCCTGCCAATGTTGTTACATCATGTACGCGTTACGTCATTAGGACTGGCTAAATGATAAAATACGTTTAAAGTTGATCAACGCCCGCCAAGTATGAGGCACAAAGCGTCGTACTAGTTTAGCGAGATACGGCGCCTAATCAAACGTAGGCAGGCTATATTTGACACAAATGCAGCAGGGAATGCTTAAACTCTCTTAATAGTTGACCCCTTATGGGGTGGAATATTAAAAACCTTATTTAATAATTAACAAGTAATAATATCACAAATATTTTAAAGTTAATTAATATTTGGTTCAACAAAAAAATATTTTAGTTACTTTTTATTAAGTAATTACAATTAATATAAATAAAGTAACATAAACTATGCGTTAAAACAGCTGTTCCACCATACAACCTATAACATAAAATCAGCTGTTTTATGGTTTCATATGTTATCACATATTTTAAGCCAAATGGGACGAAATAACTGTATTGCATACATGCTCGTTTTGTGAACAGTTTTTCACTAATATACGAGTAAACTAGAATGAAGACATTATTAAATTTAAACAATTAATAAATATTTGAAAAACCTTTTTACCACCAAGTGTCATCCCCTAAAGATTTTAAAAAATGTATTTGAATTGAAATGGACGAATAAAAAGTATTTTATTAAGGTATTTTATTTGAACATTTGAACAAGATATTTATGTATAGGGAGACTGTGTGATTCCCTGTAGGGGATTAGAAGAAATTGTAACATAAAATTAAAGAGTATAACTGTTAAGGTTTTTGTGTGAATAAATAATTCAGAACGATTTAGAATTAAAATTAGCTAAAACGAAATTTAAAAAATATTATTATTATTATTTCAATAACAAAAATTACCGAATAACTTAATAGTTGAATAAAGTTATTACAAAATATAATAAATAGGTAATAATAATAATAAACAGTTGATAATAAATGAATAGTTCAATTAAATTTAAAGGAAATACTAACTATTAAGAGGAGTAGCTTTTTATTTATTGGAAATTACAAGAGAAAACAAACTCTCGAAAATGAAGGTGATTACAATACATCCGCCTACTCTTTCTGCGGAAAATCCGTTTTGGCAAACCGTTAATTGTCAACGTGCCATACACATGGCCATGACTGCAAGACAAGCCATGCCAGCAACTTAAGCAAGTTATGTCCTTGACCTTTCATTTCGTTCAAATTGTTTCAACTATTTTAAGTTTGGAAGAAATGAAAATTATACTAACTAAAGTATGTTAGAAGTTAGTGTCATGTTTTATGTTACTTTCCACTGTGATAGATAGAACTAATACCATACAACAATTTTCACGAATTGTATTCTTAAATTAAGTATTTAATGTGTTGTAGTACACACACACACACACACACACACACACACACACACACACACACACACACACACACACACACACACACACACACACACACACACACACACACACACACACACACACACACACACACACACACACACACACACACACACACACACACACACACACACACACACACAAACACACAAACACACACACACACACACACACACACACACACACACACACACACACACACAAACACACACACACACACACACACACACACACACACACACACACACACACACACACACACACACACACACAATATTAAGTGACAAAATAGAAGGCAAAATTAGTTATTAAAATCAATTAATTAAATTAAATTAATAAATTACCATTTTAAAAAACTGTATTAACATCAAGTATTATTCGTTAAAAGATTAAAAAATATATTTCAACTTGAGTTGACGAATAAAAAGTATTTTTTAACGATTAAAATTTTATACAAGATAAGGAGAGTGTGAACTAACAGTGAGAATTGAAAAAATTCAATATTGTGATGTAAACCGTTTCCTAATACAATGATTAAACCCGAAATGGGGTCAATGAACTCAAAAATTGTAGCAACTTGTAAGTAATAACTAATCATATCGGGTGCCTAATTTAAAAGACGCCTTCTCCCAGATAAGAAACAATTCAAAAGAAGTACAGCGTAACAATAAACCATGTCTTGACCACTGATAACATTTTATTATGTTACATGTACGTAAGTAATTAAACATTTTATAAAGCTGAAAAATGTTATTATTTAATTAATGAATAATTTTCACACCAAATATTGAATTTCAATTTTATAGACAATTAGCGTCATAGTTTTGTATAATGCAACTTCAATATTAGCAACAGACCTAAATTTGCAAAAATAGTTATTATTTTTGGCGACCGTTGTTATTTTCAACGGGTTTTTAAATATTTTTTATATCTTTACGTTTTGTTAATAAAATTACCATTTGAATAGTTATTAATGTTAAAATACAAATTGCTATCATTCTGTCACTGTTACAAGTGCGAATATAAATTAGTATTTAGTACTGGGAGAAGGAGCTTAGCTGGGATAAGACAAATCCTTTACGGTAAGTTAATTAGGTAACTTACAAAAATGTATTTATTACATACATAATATAAACATATTTTATGCTATATCATATCGTACTTATCAACTTCCACATCGTCTGGGTTGTCTTTTGGCATTGGAAGAATATTAGAACACATTAGAAGAATGTGTATTTCGTTGCAGATGTAAGTGGGATTGAATGGCTGTGAAAATAGAGATCAATAACGATAACATGGGAAATTTAGGAGCCACTGGGGCGGACTTCCGATTTTTCCCAACGTTGAGACCGATGCCTATCGATTTCTCGTGGCCACAAGCAAATAAAAAAATTGAAAAATCAAAAATCATTGGTCGAAAAACGTATGTACAGAAGAGAGAATTGTAGGAGCCACTGGGGCGGACTTCCGATTTTTCCCAACCTTGAGACCGATGCCTATCGATTTCTCGTGGCCACAAGCAAATAAAAAAATTGAAAAATCAAAAATCATTGGTCGAAAAACGTATGTACAGAAGAGAGAATTGTAGGAGCCACTGGGGCGGACTTCCGATTTTTCCCAACCTTGAGACCGATGCCTATCGATTTCTCGTGGCCACAAGCAAATAAAAAAATTGAAAAATCAAAAATCATTGGTCGAAAAACGTATGTACAGAAGAGAGAATTGTAGGAGCCACTGGGGCGGACTTCCGATTTTTCCCAACCTTGAGACCGATGCCTATCGATTTCTCGTGGCCACAAGCAAATAAAAAAATTGAAAAATCAAAAATCATTGGTCGAAAAACGTATGTACAGAAGAGAGAATTGTAGGAGCCACTGGGGCGGACTTCCGATTTTTCCCAACCTTGAGACCGATGCCTATCGATTTCTCGTGGCCACAAGCAAATAAAAAAATTGAAAAATCAAAAATCATTGGTCGAAAAACGTATGTACAGAAGAGAGAATTGTAGGAGCCACTGGGGCGGACTTCCGATTTTTCCCAACGTTGAGACCGATGCCTATCGATTTCTCGTGGCCACAAGCAAATAAAAAAATTGAAAAATCAAAAATCATTGGTCGAAAAACGTATGTACAGAAGAGAGAATTGTAGGAGCCACTGGGGCGGACTTCCGATTTTTCCCAACCTTGAGACCGATGCCTATCGATTTCTCGTGGCCACAAGCAAATAAAAAAATTGAAAAATCAAAAATCATTGGTCGAAAAACGTATGTACAGAAGAGAGAATTGTAGGAGCCACTGGGGCGGACTTCCGATTTTTCCCAACCTTGAGACCGATGCCTATCGATTTCTCGTGGCCACAAGCAAATAAAAAAATTGAAAAATCAAAAATCATTGGTCGAAAAACGTATGTACAGAAGAGAGAATTGTAGGAGCCACTGGGGCGGACTTCCGACTTTTCCCAACCTTGAGACCGATGCCTATCGATTTCTCGTGGCCACAAGCAAATAAAAAAATTGAAAAATCAAAAATCATTGGTCGAAAAACGTATGTACAGAAGAGAGAATTGTAGGAGCCACTGGGGCGGACTTCCGATTTTTCCCAACGTTGATACCGATGCCTATCGATTTCTCGTGGCCACAAGCAAATAAAAAAATTGAAAAATCAAAAATCATTGGTCGAAAAACGTATGTACAGAAGAGAGAATTGTAGGAGCCACTGGGGCGGACTTCCGATTTTTCCCAACCTTGAGACCGATGCCTATCGATTTCTCGTGGCCACAAGCAAATAAAAAAATTGAAAAATCAAAAATCATTGGTCGAAAAACGTATGTACAGAAGAGAGAATTGTAGGAGCCACTGGGGCGGACTTCCAATTTT
>JBAIZL010000006.1:95335764-95388264 GCA_036971475.1 Prosapia bicincta | reverse complement strand
TCATTCTACTACAGCTTATTCAATTTCAGTACTGATTATTTTGGCGCATAGGGTGCTTTGAAGTGAAATAATATTTCTCTAGACGTCCTTGAATTGGGGGTGGGATATTTCTGATCTATAATTTGCGTGATAGAATCATTGACGTATTAAAGTATCCTGGGAGTGATTTTTGTTCTTTAAGGTATGTTTAATCAAATGTGAAAATTTAATTTTAAACAAATTTCCATACTAGTAGTAGCACAGTGTTAAATAAATTTATCAAAGGTTAAAACTAGAAACAGAGCTTTAGTAAACCACTGCAATGACTAAAAATAAACTAAAAATTAAATCTTAACATAAACAAGTAATATAAACAAAAATTTTTAGTCAACTCCTACTTAGGTCAATAAAGAACAATTTAATTTTAGTTACATTTTATTAAATAATTACAATTAATATAAATCAACTGTAGGTAGTTAAATCAGCTGTTCTACCACATAACCTATAACATAAAGTCAGCTATTTTATGAAATCATATGTTATTACTTATTTTAAGCCAAATAGGAGGAAATAATTATATTGCATACCTTGTCCCTTTTGTGAAAAGTCCCCCCCAAACTTTCACTAAACTAAAAAACCAAACTCCCCCCCCCCGCAATAAAACTAAGACTATTTCAGTTCAAATTTAATTAATGACTTAATTTTTAAAAAAAACTGTATTGGCATCAAGTGTTCTCCACTACAAGTTTAAACATGTATTTCAACTTGAGTGAGTGAATAAAAAGTATTTTATTGCCAATTGAAATTTTGAACCGTGAACTATTTGAATTGAAGGAATTGAAAACCAACAAAATAAACTAGTAATAACAGAATAGAATTAGAGAATTAGTAAATGTAATACTTATAAACAGCAATGACTCGCTTAGAGGTTAAGTGATTGATCCGTAGTCCAAACAAACAGTTCCCACGTATGAACTGTATCGGTTACTTAGCCTACTCCCCTCACCACCCACGAAGCTTCGGCATTCTCGTGCAGCATCAGCCCTTTTAAAGCCTCGAGTCTACTATTAATTACAGAGAAGAAAATCCAAGGGATTTTCAAAAAGAATTTTAAAACAATTTTATTTTTGTTAAAAACATTCCACTATAAAAGTATTATTTTTGAGCTTAAAGAAAGTTTAAATAATTACATAAAAATCAACACAGACTCGATCCGGAATAATTTTAATTACGAGTGTCATTGAGAAAGCCACCTCCATCCTTTAGGAAGCAGAAATAGTCTTTAAATACTGTTTAGAATTTGTGTATTTTTATATAAAGATATTCATAGAAAGGAATACGTAAAAATAAATTGTAATATGTCCCGGTCTTTCTTAGTATTTAATTAAGAACAATTTTGTTTTATTAGACTTTGAAAAATATATAAATTTTGTAACTTTTGGTATCACTTGGCAATAAAGCCACAAATAATTGTTATTTTCCAGCAGATGCGTTTCGCACTAGGTCAGTGCACTGTTCAGTGATGAGTCACAGACAAGACTTAATGCGACACAAGTCTGCTGAAAAATATCAGTAATCTGTGGTTTTATTGCCAAGTGATAGCAAAAGTAGTTATTTCTATTAAAAAAAACCATCAAGATGTACAACACAAAAACTGCAAGTTATACAATTTGTTTTAGTGTTTGTAGTGAGTTTTAGAGTTTTTAAAACGCAATTATTTAAAAGAATTTAAATAAAAATATACACAACATACTGATGATCATATATTTGATCTGTGATCTGATCAGATAAAAGATATTTTGTGAGGAATAAACTTGATAAATATCTCCAGATACACAGATACATACAGAGAACGTATGAATCACGCATATTTTTGAAGTCAGTTATTTGATCTGTGATCTGATCAGAGCTGAGCTTATGACCTGAAAAAAGATATTTTGTGAGGAATAAACTTGATAAATATCTCCAGATACACAGATACATACAGAGAACGTATGAATCACGCATATTTTTGAAGTCAGTTATTTGATCTGTGATCTGATCAGAGCTGAGCTTATGACCTGAAAAAAGATATTTTGTGAAGAATAAACTTGATAAATATCTCCAGATACACACATACATACAGAGAACGTATGAATCACGCATATTTTTGAAGTCAGTTATTTGATCTGTGATCTGATCAGAGCTGAGCTTATGACCTGAAAAAAGATATTTTGTGAGGAATAAACTTGATAAATATCTCCAGATACACAGATACATTCAGAGATCGTATGAATCACGCATATTTTTGAAGTAAGTTATTTGATCTGTGATCTGATCAGAGCTGAGCTTATGACCTGAAAAAAGATATTTTGTGAGGAATAAACTTGATAAATATCTCCAGATACACACATACATTCAGAGAACGTATGAATCACGCATATTTTTGAAGTAAGTTATTTGATCTGTGATCTGATCAGAGCTGAGCTTATGACCTGAAAAAAGATATTTTGTGAGGAATAAACTTGATAAATATCTCCAGATACACACATACATACAGAGAACGTATGAATCACGCATATTTTTGAAGTCAGTTATTTGATCTGTGATCTGATCAGAGCTGAGCTTATGACCTGAAAAAAGATATTTTGTGAGGAATAAACTTGATAAATATCTCCAGATACACAGATACATTCAGAGATCGTATGAATCACGCATATTTTTGAAGTAAGTTATTTGATCTGTGATCTGATCAGAGCTGAGCTTATGACCTGAAAAAAGATATTTTGTGAGGAATAAACTTGATAAATATCTCCAGATACACACATACATTCAGAGAACGTATGAATCACGCATATTTTTGAAGTAAGTTATTTGATCTGTGATCTGATCAGAGCTGAGCTTATGACCTGAAAAAAGATATTTTGTGAGGAATAAACTTGATAAATATCTCCAGATACACAGATACATTCAGAGAACGTATGAATCACGCATATTTTTGAAGTCAGTTATTTGATCTGTGATCTGATCAGAGCTGAGCTTATGACCTGAAAAAAGATATTTTGTGAGGAATAAACTTGATAAATATCTCCAGATACACAGATACATTCAGAGAACGTATGAATCACGCATATTTTTGAAGTCAGTTATTTGATCTGTGATCTGATCAGAGCTGAGCTTATGACCTGAAAAAAGATATTTTGTGAGGAATAAACTTGATAAATATCTCCAGATACACAGATACATTCAGAGAACGTATGAATCACGCATATTTTTGAAGTAAGTTATTTGATCTGTGATCTGATCAGAGCTGAGCTTATGACCTGAAAAAAGATATTTTGTGAGGAATAAACTTGATAAATATCTCCAGATACACAAATACATTCAGAGAACGTATGAACCACGCATATTTTTGAAGTTTGTAGTTTATTTATTAAATAAATTTTTTTAATGTTAATCGTAAATACATTTACAAATGTTTGAGCCGTATATTAATAACTTTAATTTAGGTAAAATGTTACAACAAATAACGGGTAAAAGTAATAAACAAATAATATAAAAATATCTAAATTCAATTCCTACTTAAGAGAAAAAAAATAATTTAGTTACTTTTTATTAATTAATTACAGTAAAACCACCACTATTAGTGCATACTATATATTTTTATGGATTAGCATTGTACATGCGTATATAATCCTGAGTTACCCATTCCCGGCAGAGATGTCCACGTAACACGTTGTGGATCAAGAGAAGCTGGAAACCACGAAGTCTGCGTCTGATTTCAGGATTCAAACCTCGAACGGAAAAATTTATTGGTTTTAACAAATATAAAGAATTTTATTTTAATTAAATTTTATTGATAGTTTTCTTTCACAGTTGTGCTTTCCGTGTATAAAAAAGATCTGGTTGCCCTCTTGTTCATTGAGAAAATAAATTAGTTTCTACTATTTTGATTATTCTATAAGAGACATTTCGTTTTTAATTTACAAATTTAAAGTTCTTAGACAACTTTAAATTAAATTTTATAGATCTGTGGGGAAAATATTTTGCGTTTCATTTTATGAACTTGATTCCTCGTAAATTTGTAAAAGAAAGTTTATGTAAAGAGATAAACGCATCAACTTTGTGAAACCACTCTAATACCTACAACTTTTATTGCCTTAAAGACGCCATGTAGCCTATAATTAGTTTCATTGAAGAATTAAATGATAAGTAAATAGTAGGTTTATGTAGCTTATAAATATTGAAGAAATAATTGGGTCTCATTTAATTTACGAACTATTTTGCAACAATTGGGTATTCAATTCCTACTATTAGGCCTAGTTCACAGTCTCCTTAAATAAATTATTAATATATATATATATATATATATATATATATATATATTAATAAATACATTTATTCTACTAGTAGTGGATGACACTTGATGTTAATACAGTTTTAAAATTATTAATTCATTATTAATTAAAATTATTAATGAATTAATTTTACTTTTATATTGGGGATATATATTTTATAAAAGGGACAAGGTATGCAATATATTTCGTCCGATTTGGCTTGTAATGAGTGATATATGACTTCATAGAACATATGACTTCATCTGATTTTATGTTATAGGTTATGTAGCTGAACAGCTGTTTTAACGCATAGGTTATGTTACTTTATTTATATTAATTGCAATTATTCAATAAACAGTAACTAAATTTTTTCTTTGTTGACCTCAGTAGGAATTGAATTAAAAAAATTTTTTTTTATACTATTTGATTTGGAAGTAATTTTGTACATTAACATATTCGTTTAGTTAAATATCTAACAACAGTAAATTTTAAAACAATTCATGTGCACCATATGTTCATACATTATTTGTAAATAATTAACTTAACGGCAGAAACGCAAAGTGGAAGGCTATTATCGTGGCAAGATAAGGAAGGCAGTGGAGAAATGCTTGGTAGGGACGGCGTTCATTGAGTCGTGGCTCGTCAGTGCGACAATGTGTAGGCCGACCTCCGCACATCAGCTGTTTACAGTGGTGCTTGTTTGTTTGTTGTTCGGGAATATTACATCCTACAAACGGAGAGAAGATAAGTCCAAATGTCCGAAAGTTAGGCCCATCCGCAACTTTGACCTTGAAGATGTGAGTTTTCTTAGTTACTTTTGTTATAAATAAATAATAATAACAAAACAAATTAAAAATATCAGATATAAAGCAGAAATTCGTTAAGTAATAGTCATAGAACATTGTTTAGGTTTTGCATATTAAAAATAAATATTATTAAGTTTTTATATGTCTTAAACTCTTAAGTTTTTATAAAATGTGTTTATAGTTTTTTTATATTGTTTTTTTTGGTTTAGTTTCGAATAAATTAATTAAAACATATATAAAATATAAGCTACATTTAGAAATAACCACGTGCTAGAATTTCATAATTAATATTATTAATAATATGTTAATTAAATTACTGTATAATATAATATAATTATATATAACATATATGTTAATTGCTATAATCTGTAGGAACCTATTTAAGCACTAATTATTCGTTTGATTTTTATTTTAAATAAATAAGGTGGAGCACATGTTTTTTGAAAATAATAAATTTTTTTAATTTGGTTAGCACTTTAGAAACTGAGTCGCTAAATGCTGATATTTTACCATATATAGTAACTCAAGGCCCATTCAAAGCGGTCATCAACAACAATGCGTAACAAATGTCACATGTTGAATGTTTCTATTTAAAGTTTAATTAGACACGCTGTAAGTGAAAAAGTTCGTATGACAACGTATAATGTTTGGAAATATAACAAGCTTGTTGATAAGGATTTCGTTATTCTGCGTCAACATTCATCTGTTGGGATTCCCATTCACACCCTGTCAGTCGTGGGCGGTGTAATTTGGAGTCCGCCCAAGCATGAATAATTCAACAAATAAATATCAAAGTCTGGAATATTGACTAAGGCCAGCTCTGGCACAACGATTGCATTTGAAAGAGAAAATCTCAAATATTATCATTGTTGTAATATTGAATCGTTCTTATAAAATGCAGAGATAACTTGAAGTGTTAAACAGTGCATTATTTATTCAATCATTACGCAAATTATATGAATAATTTATTTTCGGGATGTACAGTTTGCGAGATGTACAGCAGTAGACACATACAACAAACACAATCACACAATAACTGTTTCCAGAGTAATTGTTCGACATGTAACAGGGTTGTTCCACGGCCATGTTGTTATCATCAGTGACAGATAGACAACATACATCAGTGTTTACATGATAACAATATTGTTTATCTGTCATGGTTGTCGGACATGTCTGACATTAGAGTTTAAAAAAAGTATTGATCCAGTTGGATTCTTTATGCATACTATTACACACACACACACACACACACACACACACACACACACACACACACACACACACACACACACACACACACACACACACACACACACACACACACACACACACACACACACACACACACACACACACACACACACACACACACACTCACACACACACACACACACACACACCCACAACCACACAAACACACACACACACACACACGAACGGACGAACACACCTATACAGATGAAGTTTTTAAATTTCTAACAAATATCTTAAATATAGCTACCCCTAATTGATATTTTAATTAATTTTTGTTTGAAACGTATTTTTGAATTATTTTACAGTAGTATCCAGTTCATAAAATATTTATTGTGTTTACGTTTTTGGATTTATTGCACACGAAAGATAATGATGTCCGTCACAGGTGTGCTAACATTTGTTCGAATGAAACACACAGTTCTCAAAAATATAGTTCTCAAGATTATTCTGCATCTAGTACGTTATTCGAATAGTTATTTTTTGTAATTCTAATGTTGGGGATTACATCAAATTTTGGGTCAAATGATACCCATTTTACATACCTAATTGTTGAGGTAATCCTTATATTTCTCCGAATTTTTTTTTTACTAATTTTAATATGTAAGATATTTTTAAGTTTAATTTAAAAGTAGGTTTTATGGTATTTTACTCGTTTGTATTGATTTTACTTCGTTTGGATCCTTAGAGGCAACATAGTTCCCTTTACTTCATCATCGTCTCAATCATCAAAGTCGACTTAAAGTGGAAATGTTGCTTTAGAATGGCCTTTCCCCCCAAAGGTTGTTGCAGATATAACAACTGACATTCAGGGCACTGTACATACGCACTGGGTATAGATAAGCAGGTTGAGATAAAATAAATACACATTTAGACTTGCGAAAGCAGTCCCTTAAACTGATTAAAGAACAGAATGTAACCATTACTGTAAAGAAAGACTTTTCCAAAAAACTTTGGACAATTTGGGAATGTTTCTAAATAGAAACTGTTGTTTTAAAAGCAAGGAATAATTTTGATCTGCTCTTTTAATAGTGTTATGCCACTAAATATTTTGGTCGGTCAACCAGGAACTGGAATTAGGAAAACTGCTTCTAAGTGTTTAACAGTGGACTTTGCCCATCAGACAAATTCGAATGTAGTGATAGGTTAAGGCATATAATTAAGCCCCCAATAACTTCATTAGAAAAATTAGAAGTGCTTCTCACGAAAAATAAATCAAATACACCTCCAATAAGTGTGTATTTAATCTATTGCCAATGATTCGAACATGATGACAAAATCAATGACTCGTAACATGGCAATAAAGTTGTGACGGAGAGAAATTCTTTATTACACCTGAGTCGTTGTACACAAGACCCAATAAGCTGTTTTATGATGGGCAAGCTATGATTTTTGGGTAGTTAGAACGAACTTGGGCAGATTTTATTTATAAAAAATTGAGCTTCGAGAAGTTTCGTGGTATAATGGTAGTTTTGTGTAGTTGCGTGAGTGCGGGTGTGTGTGTGGTGTGTTCATGATTATCAATCTAAAGGTTTTGGGTTTGATTCTGAATTGCAAAAATAAAGTTTATGGTGTTCTTTTGCGCCTGCCATAAGTACCCGAAGTTAAACCTGATGTCCTGGCTTAGTGCTTGACACACTACCTTCCTTGTAGGCAATACTTGTGTTATATTTAAAACAATATTATTTCCCTCAACGTAATAAAAAAAGAGAAACTGGCATGCTTACATAAAAAATCGACAAAAATTCTCAAAGAATAAACTTAAGTTTCTAATAACAAACAAATATATATTTTGGGTAAATTAAATTTTAAAAATATTTTTTTTACTGTAAGTAATTAGATTGTGTTTTATCTTTGATGTCCTTGAGCAAAGGCAACAATAATGAAAGTAGAAGGGGATGTACAATCAGTACAAAAATCGAACATGGAGCGGTATTGTTACCATTGTTCGTAAAACAAAGGACGTATGGAGGATGTGAAGGACAACAGATGATTCATTAACATGAAGTTTGGGATTGATTAGTACAGTCTGGGAAGGAAGCTGAGAGCAGCTGTTTAATTTGGGTGGCAAATGTTTCGTGTAAACAAGTCTCTCGACCGCCAAGATTCGTCTCATTGTATTTATCCAGATGTCAACGTTTTTACAGTCGCAATGCTCATTTTACAGAAGCAAGCAATGTGGGTAACCTTCAAAGAAGAATAATACCTAGCCTGAATGTTCGTGATGGAGGCTGTTATGGGGAATAGTTTAGTGCTTTCGTGTGGAAAGTACATCTAGGGATCTAGGAAATGCTGACACTAGTTGTCCCAAAGAGATAAAAATTAGTTGTGGTCAGAACAGAAATGTTCTTTGGGCACTGGACAGAGGGCTAGAACAGTGATTCCCAACCTTTCTCAGCCGGCGACCCAACTCTCCTTATCGGAATATCTCCACAGTCCAACAGTCCATGATATAGACAAAAGCTATAAACACACACACACACACACACACACACACACACACACACACACACACACACACACACACACACACACACACACACACACACACGAACGCACGCACGCACGCACGCACACACGCAACACGCACGCACGCGCACACTCACACACGCACGCGCGCACACACTCACACGCATACTCACTCACTCACACACACACACACACACACACACACACACACACACACACACTCACTCACACACACACACACACACACACACACACGCACACACACACACACACACACACGCACATACACACACAGATATATATCGCAATATGTTTCTTGTGTATTAATAAGGAACTAAGTCAAAATACAAATACAAGAATTATAATTGAATTTACAATTCAAAGCTTTTCGTTGGCTAACAGTACAAACATCATCAGGAATATTAAACAATTAAAATTAACGTATGTGCAAATTAGATCAAATAAATAGCTATGCCAAATCAATTACAATGTTGTTAAACTTTTATTTTGCTGTCCTAACATATATATATATATATATATATATATATATATATATATATATATATATATATATATATGTTAATTATTGACTCGCGGTTTCCATTTATTACATTAATCACAGATTTGAATATAAAAAAGTTTCTATTGGAATTTACACAATTTGGCGTGAATGTATTTCAATTCCTTCCGGAATCATCTTCAGGTGATCAGTACTGAAAATTTGTGTTTGTGTGCACGCGCACGTGTGTGCGAGCGTGCGTGCGTGTGCGTGTGTGTGTGTGGGTGTGCGTGCGTGTGTTCGAGCGTCGATTTTTGTGATTTTTTCTGATGGTTTATTATTTATTGTTTGATAGTAGTAGGATCGAGTCGAGACCCATCTGAAAACCATCCGCGACTCACTAATGGGTCACGATCTTTCTGGTTGAGAACGACTGGGTTAGAGTCATTGTTGGCATGGTCTGGAAAATATTACATCCCTGAAAATTCACCTTCTTCTCCCAAAACAATAGAGAAGTACGAGCTATAGCTATAAACCAGTAACCGGCTATAAAAAGTTACCCTATGTAGTGGATGTAATATAAAATGTTAGAGTGTGCAATACTTTTAATATACTGCAAACGTGTTGCTAACAAATTCGTTATTGTGTAATAATTTATGGATGGGATTTTATCTCTATATTGGAAATTACATGAATGTTAAAAAGAAAATTTTGAGTTTTTAACTTGGATATTTTTAATTTTGATTTTACTAAGACAAAACCGCATTGAAACCACAATGGGTGTTGCGCAACTGAATAACTTTGATTATTTATATCTTACATTAACATATTTTGTATTTATTTAATATTGTATTTTAATACGCAATTAACAAAGAAATCACGCAGCTACAAGTACACTCACACTAAAGATGTCTTCAGACTGGTGAAGAAACTTACTGTTGGTGCACTTCACTGATGTAGCAAACATCAGATTAATCAGATTAAGCGCAAACATTGCTCGTTTTAAAAGTAACTACTGTATGTCATTACCAGGTCCTGTTGATTGTTGTGATATTGTCAGTTGCTCTTGTTAACTACGTCACTGCCAATGCTCCTAGAAAATGGAATATTGCTCATGTTAGTTGTATGTTTGCAAATTGTTTTTTGTTGTTGTATTATTGTCAGTTGCACTTTTTAGTAGCGTTGTTGTTAGCTGGTCTTGGTAGTTGTGTTATTGGTTATTGTTCTTGATAATTGTGTTATTGCCATTTGCCCTTTTTAGGTGGCATTGTTAGTTGCTATGGTAGCAGTGTTATTGTTACCTGAGCTTGTTAGTTGTTATTGCTAATTGGGTTTTTAATTTTGCTATTTTCAGTTGATTTGATCACCGTGCTATTGTCAGTTAGTTGTGTTATTGTCAATTAGTTTTTAAGTTGTGTTAGTTTTAGTTGTTATGATCTTTGTGATGTTGTTAGTTTCTCCTGTTAGTTGTATTATTATTAGTTGTTTTCGGTAATTACCGACGGTAAGTAAACCAGTAAGCAACTAAAATAGCATTGGGAATGTGAGTTTGTGGTGTAAGTAGGTTTTTAAAAGTGAATATCAATAAAAGTGAAGATTAATTACGAATATAAGAGTCTGATCTGTATTACGAATATCGTTTTGATTTATTTAGGTTTCCATCTAGTACTTAGGTTATGCTTTGGGGCATAATGGGGCATCTAACGGGACTGAAGATGTATGCTTTGGGGCATAATGGGGCATCTAACGCGATTGAAGATGTATGATTTGGGGCATAATGGGGCATCTAACGCGATTGATTTGGGGCATAATGGGGCATCTAACGTGATTAAAGATGTATGATTTGGAGCATAATGGGGCATCTAACGCGATTGAAGATGTATGATTTGGGGCATAATGGGGCATCTAACGCGATTGAAAATGTATGATTTGGGACATAATGGGACATTGTGCTCCTAGCCGTAGAGTTAACTAAAAGAAGACCTGTCCCAGCGATTCATAAAACCAGGACGAGGGATCCCATACTTTTAAGATATAAGTAGTTTATTATTATTATTAGCTAAACAAATACCAAATTGTAATATTCTAATTACTAGGATCTATTAAACCTGTTCTTCCAATTTTTACATTATTATTGATTAGTATGAACAAATTAGTATGATTAGTTTTGGTCTAATTAATTAAATCAAACTAATATAGAAAACATGAAATATTTCACAACTACACGTACATTGGAATAATCGGGTCTGTAGTGACGTATATGTTTCTAGTTTTCTCAGGGTTTCGCGCATAATCACTGAGTCAGGCGCCAAGTAAATAATAATTAAAACATTGTGACAAGCTAAACGACCGCTAAGCGACCACCAACAAACTCGCCACGTCTGCATCAATACAAGAGAAGGTCTGTTTAATGCTTCCAACAGACCCACCCTTAGAAAAGGGTTCAAGGGTGCAGATTAAGCACAAATCATTTTTACGACTCTGCCCAACAGGGTTTACCAGCTCCAGTAGTCTCCTAAGTGTTTTAGAATTTATGATTCAGAAGTTTTGAAATGTGTTTACATTTTTAAAGTACAAGAAGATAGTTGATATACGTAAATTTAAAAATAGATATAGCAATTATATTCAAGATTGATATTTAGACAATTTTTGATAAAATTAATTTCGTCGGATAAAGAGGATTATACTTCAAGACGTCCAACTGTGAGTACAGTCCAACGTTCTGAAACAAATTCCGAGTTTCTTTCAAGTTGCACAACTTATTAAAAAGTAAATTCTAAATGTTTCCAGACTTTTGTCTGTTATTTTTCTCTTAAATACTTATGTAAAGACTGTAGTTTCAAAATAATAGCATGCCTTTCTATAAAGTGTTTGCATTTGTAGAAATGTAACAGACGGATATAGAAGAATAAGTAGCCCAAACGTAGGAAGAAATGTCTCTCGTACCACTTTACAGTTTATTATTACTGAACGAGTAATCTAAGTGAATGCACTGTCGGAGTGAATACCCTATGATAATATGCACTTTTTGAGTGAATGCCCTAGGACAGTATGTAATGACTGAGTGAAAGCCCTAGGATAATATGGACTATCTCAGTGAATACTCTTTGATACTATGCACTGTCTGGGTGAATGTCAAAGGATAATATGTACTTTTTGAGTGAATTCCCTAAGATAATATGGACTGTCTGAGTGAATACTTTTCATAATATGCACTGTATGAGTGAATACCAAAGGATAATATGCACTGATTGAGTGAATGCCCTAGGATAATATGCAATTTTTGAGTGAATGCTCTAGGATAATATGGACTATCTCAGCGAATACTCTTTGATACTATGCACTGCCTGGGTGAATGCCCCACCAGAATATGCACTTTTTGGGATGCCCTAGCATAATATGGACTATCTCAGTGAATACAATAGGATGATATGCAGCAAATGAATGAATGCATTAGGATAATATGGACTATCGGAGTGGATACCCCAGGATGATATGTAGTACCTGATTGAATACCTTTGATAATATGTACAGTCTGAGTGAATGCCATAGGATAATATGCACTTTTTGAGTGAATGCCCTAGGACAATATGTAATGACTGAGTGAATACTTTTCATAATATGCACTGTATGAGTGAATACTAAAGGATAATATACACTGATTGAGTGAATGCCCTAGGACAGTATGTAATGACTGAGTGAAAGCCCTAGGATAATATGGACTGTCTGGGTGAATACGTTTGATAATATGTACAGTATGAGTGAAAGCCCTACGATAATATCCACTTACTGAGTGAATGCCGTAGGATAATATATACATTCTTAGTAAATAGCCCAGGATGATATGTAGTGCCTGAGTGAATACCTTTGATATTATGTACAGTCTGAGTGAATGCCATAGGATAATATGGACTAACTGAGTGGATACCCCAGGATGACATGTAGTGCCTGAGTGAATACCTTTGATATTATGTACAGTCTGAGTGAATGCCATAGGATAATATGAACTAACTGAGTGGATACCCCAGGATGATATTTAGTACCTGAGTGAATACCTTTGATATTATGTACAGTCTGAGTGAATGCCATAGGATAATATGGACTAACTGAGTGGATACCCCAGGATGATATTTAGTGCCTGAGTGAATACCTTTGATATTATGTACAGTCTGAGTGAATTCCATAGGATAATATGGACTATCTCAGTGAATACTCTTTGATACTATGCACTGTCTGGGTGAATGCCCCACCATAATATGCACGTTTTGGGATGCCCAAGCATAATATGGACTATCTCAGTGAATACAATAGGATGATATGCAGCAAATGAATGAATTCATTAGGATAATATGGATTATCGGAGTGGATACCCCAGGATGATATGTAGTGCCTGAGTGAATACCTTTGATAATATGTACAGTCTGAGTGAATGCCGTAGGATAATATGGACTATCTGAGTGGATACCCCAGGATGATATGTAGTACCTGAGTGAATACCTTTCATATTATGTACAGTCTGAGTGAATGCCATAGGATAATATGGACTATCTGAGTGAATACCCTAGGATGATATGTAGTACCTGAGTGAATACCTTTGATATTATGTACAGTCTGAGTGAATGCCATAGGATAATATGGACTATCTCAGTGAATACTCTTTGATACTATGCACTGTCTGGGTGAATGCCCCACCATAATATGCACTTTTTGGGATGCCCTAGCATAATATGGACTATCTCAGTGAATACAATAGGATGATATGCAGCAAATGAATGAATTCATTAGGATAATATGGACTATCGGAGTGGATACCCCAGGATGATATGTAGTGCTTGAGTGAATACCTTTGATAATATGTACAGTCTGAGTGAATGCCATAGGATAATATGGACTAACTGAGTGGATACCCCAGGATGATATGTAGTGCCTGAGTGAATACCTTTGATATTATGTACAGTCTGAGTGAATGCAATAGGATAATATGGACTAACTGAGTGGATACCCCAGGATGATATGTAGTACCTGAGTGAATACCTTTGATATTATGTACAGTCTGAGTGAATGCCGTAGGATAATATGTACATTCTTAGTAAATACCCCAGGATGATATGTAGTGCCTGAGTGAATACCTTTGATATTATGTACAGTCTTAGTGAATGCCATAGGATAATATGGACTAACTGAGTGGATACCCCAGGATGATATGTAGTACCTGAGTGAATAACTTTGATATTATGTACAGTCTGAGTGAATGCCATAGGATAATATGGACTATCTGAGTGAATACCCCAGGATGATATGTAGTGCTTGAGTGAATACCTTTGATAATATGTACAGTCTGAGTGAATGCCATAGGATAATATGGACTAACTGAGTGGATACCCCAGGATGATATGTAGTGCCTGAGTGAATACCTTTGATATTATGTACAGTCTGAGTGAATGCAATAGGATAATATGGACTAACTGAGTGGATACCCCAGGATGATATGTAGTACCTGAGTGAATACCTTTGATATTATGTACAGTCTGAGTGAATGCCGTAGGATAATATGTACATTCTTAGTAAATACCCCAGGATGATATGTAGTGCCTGAGTGAATACCTTTGATATTATGTACAGTCTTAGTGAATGCCATAGGATAATATGGACTAACTGAGTGGATACCCCAGGATGATATGTAGTACCTGAGTGAATAACTTTGATATTATGTACAGTCTGAGTGAATGCCATAGGATAATATGGACTAACTGAGTGGATACCCCAGGATGATATTTAGTACCTGAGTGAATACCTTTGATATTATGTACAGTCTGAGTGAATGCCATAGGATAATATGGACTAACTGAGTGGATACCCCAGGATGATATGTAGTACCTGAGTGAATAACTTTGATATTATGTACAGTCTGAGTGAATGCCATAGGATAATATGGACTAACTGAGTGGATACCCCAGGATGATATGTAGTACCTGAGTGAATAACTTTGATATTATGTACAGTCTGAGTGAATGCCATAGGATAATATGGACTAACTGAGTGGATACCCCAGGATGATATGTAGTACCTGAGTGAATAACTTTGATATTATGTACAGTCTGAGTGAATGCCATAGGATAATATGGACTAACTGAGTGGATACCCCAGGATGATATTTAGTACCTGAGTGAATACCTTTGATATTATGTACAGTCTGAGTGAATGCCATAGGATAATATGGACTAACTGAGTGGATACCCCAGGATGATATGTAGTGCCTGAGTGAATACCTTTGATAATATGTACAGTCTGAGTGAATGCCCCACGATAATATGCACTTTTTGAGTGAATGCCCTAGGATAATATGCAATTTTTGAGTGAATGCTCTAGGATAATATGGACTATCTCAGCGAATATAATAGGATGATATGCAGCAAATGAATGAAAGCATTAGGATAATATAGTCTGAGTGAATACTCTTTGATACTATGCACTGTCTGACTGAATGCCCTACGATAATATGCGCTTTTTGAGTGAATGCCCTAGGATATTATGGACTATTTGAGTGAATACCCTAGGATGATATGTAGTACCTGAGTGAATACCTTTGATATTATGTACATTCTGAGTGAATGCCCTAGGATAATATGGACTATCTGAGTGGATACCCTATGATAATATGGACTATCTGAGTGAATGCCCTAGGAAATATGGACTATCTGAGTGAATACCCTAGGATGATATGTAGTACCTGAGTGAATATCTTTGATAATATGTACAATCTGAGTGAATGCCATAGGATAATATGCACTGTATGAGTGAATGCCATAGGATAATATGCACTTTTTGAGTGAATGCCCTAGGATAATATGGACTATCTGAGTGAATACTCTTTGATACTATGCACTGTCTGAGTGAATGCCCCACGATAATATGCACTCTTTGAGTGAATGCCGTAGGATAATATGCAATTTTTGAGTGAATGCTCTAGGATAATATGGACTATTTCAGTGAATACTCTTTGATACTATGCACTGTCTGCGTGAATGCCGTACGATAATATGCACTTTTTGAGTGAATGCCCTAGGAAAATATGGACTATCTCAGTGAATAGCCTAGGATGATATGCAGTACCTGAGTGAATGCCTAAGGATAATATTCACTATTTCAGTGAATATCCTAGGATGATATGCAGTACCTGAGTGAATGCCTAAGGATAATATTCACTATCTCAGTGAATACCCTAGGATGATATGCAGTACCTGAGTGAATGCCTAAGGATAATATTCACTATCTCAGTGAATATCCTAGGATGATATGCAGTACCTGAGTGAATGCCTAAGGATAATACGGTGATCTAGATATTCACGAGTTTGTGTTAAGTTTGTACAACACAATTAAAATTATAGCGGACGGCCCAAGAAGAACTAATTAATAAATAAATCATGTATAACTAATGAACATGTAACCCTAAGGAGGGTGATGGCTTTATATGGATACACAAGATGTACTTGTATTCGCCTGGCTCTACGCGTTTAGATAGGCTAGAGGCAGAAGTCTGGTGGCTGCCTTATCAGCCGTGTAGAGATAGAAGGCAAAATAACATATCAAGGGTCATGCGAAGTCACTGGTACTAAGGTCTAACAGAAACGAAATGACTTGGAGTCAAACTAATTCTCGTTTTCTATCGTTGTATATGAATTGAAGGTTTACATGGTGACTTTTTTGTTGTTACTTCGTGTGTGAATTCAAGTAAATTACAACAAGATAACAGTTTCCCAAAGCCTACCTCCAGAAGTTGCCGGAGCACAACAACACTGTATGTTCAATAGGTTTAACTCAATCTTATATAACAGTGGCAAATATAAGACTTGAGTCTTCTTCAAATTATGTCTCCTTTTACAATGGAATGTAACTAAATATGAATAAAGGTTTTATTTTCGTAACCATTTCTGGATTCTGTCCTTTAGCAACCGTAATCACTACAGTTTCTTATAGGTTGCATGATTGCGTCATTGAAAATTCAAAAATAAGGCATTGATTTAAAAAAAATATAGAATACAATTTGAATTGAGAATCAATAAAATTTTGAAGTTTCACGATAATGCGTCTGTAACAGCCAATTCGTTTTACTGGGAAATAAGTATAAGTTTCACTTCCGATTTTCCATCATTTAAAACGTCCAGGTTTATAAGAAACGAAGGCACCTAAAGTTTGGGAACTACAAGCATTTCAACAGACGCTATAAAATCACCAAAGACAAAACGTGTCAAATTTCTAAATGAAATTGCTATTGGTTTTGTATAAGTTTTATGTTTATTATTGACGTTTTTAATGTTAAACGTAAGTAAGTTATTAGGTTGGTTTTATAACTGTAATCTAATGGACATGTGCGTCCATATGAAGGTTTGTAGAGGAGGGGAAGTTGAAGGTGAAGGCATTTCATAGTAAAACTTTAAGCAGTTAAAAGTTGATTTTCACACTTGTTTAAGCTATTAGTACTTATAAAGTATTAAACCATGGTAATTAATGTATAAAGGAAATAAACACATTAATCTATTTACTTGTACCTTTTATTAAAAAACAAAAATATCTAAAACATACTCGAAATTCCGAGTCCCGATAATTCAAGCATCCGTTAAATTCGAGCCTATTTTATCTATTTAAAAGAAAATGATGAATCGGGCTACCAACAACTTTCAATAGCTATAAGATATGCAAAGGAAATGAATCGGGCTTCAAAGGAATGTTCATATCAGTATGGTATGTAAAGGAAATTAGTCGGGTTCTCAATAAATGTTCATATAATGTTCTATAAACTGATTTTGTACATTCTTAATTATACGAATAGTACTGTATAAGAGTTCTTTAAAACACCTATTTTGTGTAATGCACAGGAACGTATTTCCGTGTAATCCGAGGGTGTCTCGGTCCCATCTACCTCGAACTACTGGATTTATCGAGACTCTACTGTATTTATATTCAAGGAAACACAAATCTTTTTGTATATAAATATTTTAGTTTCGAAGTGATTTCCTACAATTCACCAATTACTAAAATCACTTTCTCGAAAAGATCCACTGGTCTATATATGATTTGTTGGAAACATGGTCTACATGTATATATATATATAATCTGAGGTGAGCTAGGGGGCCCGCGCCTCTGTGTCCCCGAGTATGGGCACCCTTTCTAACGTATATAAATACACGCTATTAATCAAAACGAGCAATATATGGTACTTTCCGAAGTTTTTAAATATATTGAAATTTGTTGGTAATAATATATACATTACGAAGTTGCTCATATTATTTTTACCAATAAGGCAGAGAGCAAAACTGACCTCATTATAAATAGCCGGGTTGTTACTAATTGTAAGGAGGTGAAGTACCTACGTTTAACATTGGACGCTAAATTGAACTGGAAATCTCATGTGAAGAAAAAAAGAGATGAACTAGATGTAAGATACAGAAGGCTAGCATGGCTCATGAACCGGTATTCGGAGTTAAGCCCCTACAATAAACTCCTTGTTTATAAGCAAGTGCTAAAGCCAGTATGGACATACGGGTTACCACTTTGGGGATGCACCAAGAGCAGCAATTTACAAGTAATAGAACGCTTCCAAAATAAAGTGTTGAGAGCTATAGTGGGAGCTTCATGGTACGTCCGTAACTAGTATATACTTAGGGATCTCAAGATGAAGAGCGTGAGAGAGGAGGCCGCCACTGCAGCAGTGAATCACTTCGGGCGGCTCCAGGAACATACGAACCCTGTAGCTATGCGACTATCTCACAGGATACCAGTGCGTAGACTTAGGCGCACTAAACCTTTGGACTTGATTCCAGAGCAACATTAAGTTAGTCTCGTTCACTGGAATAAGACGAACATTGTAATCTCCATCAGAAAGCAAGCTGCTAGATAGGATTTATCTTAATTGCAGTTTATAATAAATAAATTGAAAAAAAAACGAAGTTATTTAACGAAGGGTCTTCTTCTTTGTGTAACATGGCTTAGATGTGTGTAAATATTCTGTTTCTATGCCAACATTTTAATGCATTTTCCGTAACGGCAGGCGTATCTATTACGACAGAACCCATTTCTACGGAAAGGTTAAATTATTCCTCTATATAACGGTAGCAGAATGTAAAGAGAATTTTAATTAAAATTATCTATGATTAAATAGCCTAATCATCGTCATACTGGAAACTAAATTAATAACAAGAATATGTAAACACGTATATTATTGACTTTAGAAGATAACCTGACATGCAATCTTTCCGAAAATAGATATTTAGGCTATCTTACCTCAACGTATTATAATACTAAAATGCAACAGTTCGGTAGTGTAATTATGCCTTTAGTTCGTTAAAAAGTAAAATTTACATAACAGAAGCATTGCTTTATTAAAAGTAACAAGGTAATCGATTACCAACAGTATATATAATCACAGTGTATTCGGATCATTGTTTGTATTACTGGGTCTTTAGACATCTGTTTGCCAACTGTTTAACTAAATCAAATTAATATTAATACGCTGTAAAATATACAGTAAGTAGGTCCTGTTTTCTTGTAGCCTATAACTTTAAAGGTACTTTTGAGTGGTTCAACAAACAAATTAAAAGATAAAACGAATAAAAACAGTAAATTAAACGAAGTTATTGGAACAGAAATAACTTTTTAGATTTGCCTTGGGAAAACAAGTTTCCGTAAATGTAAAGGCATTATCAGTTTAAACTTCTTTATACAGAACTTCTTATTAAAACTTTTATCTGTATCAAAAATTATTTAGAGATCTACAAAATATATTAGTAATATTTACACTCGCAGAGGTTATTGTTAAATACAAACGGTCGACTTGCGAATCAGGTATAACTATTTATTTACACAGGCAAGGTGTACGTTGTCGTCTTCAGGCCTACAATACATAAGTAGCCTACCGTACACAATTAAAAATAACAAGAATAGTTCACAAATAAACATAGCTACAATTAAATATCTTATAATTATAAAACACTACAAAAACAACAGAAATGGGTAACGTCAAATTAAAAAGATATTATTAACATAACAATTACAAAATATTTCATTGTAACAAAATCCCCTAACCCCTAATACAGTTACAATCACTTACATGTCTGGAATAAAATACATTTACAGTTAGAAAATTTCCCAAATTAAATCACATTAACATTACAATACAAGACTGATTACCTAATCATGACTGAGTATGTTTAAGTTTTTTTAATAAGTGTATACAAACGTAGACTATGCCAACTTTTTAGTGTCCTTTTTAATATTAATGGCATTCTTCTGTAACTTAATACAAAATTTAATTCTACTTTAAGCTAAACTACAATTAAATTCGTTAAAGTTAAGAAAACATTTACAAAACCATAACAAGCTGAAGTAACATCTGACGTCGGGGTTATTTATCTTCGGTAACATAGCAATGTCTCTTCGAAATGTGATATGATATTATACAATATGATCATCCCCTCATTTAAGCAGACAATTTTACTATGTAGCTTGCTATAGAGCGATGAATAGATTTCATCTTTGGTTTTGTTTACTTTAATTCAACTCGTTGCTTTATTTCTGCTTTTCCATCTCCGCTAATAACTCAGTAAAGTTAAGCAAAGGACGAGAGAGCGGCAACGTCGATTTATTAACCGACACCGGACTTCTGATCACAACGTTTACTACTCCACGACATTGTGGATAACTTTTGTAATTCCTACAAAATAACTGGTGCCGAAACTCGTTCATGTGTTCCTTTCGACGACTGAGTATTTACATAATTATGTTGCCGAACTCACACCGATTTATTCTGAGTTATTAAATAAATTGAAACGCGTTAACGACAAATTTTGCTTGTGGATATTAAGATAAACCATGTGAAGTAACATGAATTGTTGAAAGATATAAAAATCCGTTTAGTGAAAGCTGGTTACGGCACTTGTACATAGTTAAGGGATCTTTAATTATTTCTTGTCGTCAACTAAAGGTGTGAAACATTTTCACCAACATCAAAACGAAAACTGTAGGCCTACTCAATAGACAGAATTAAAAAATTGTGAACATATTTGAAAATATATAAATAAAGACACTACAACTTTAGTTTACACTCTCCTTATATATATAAACTATTGTTCTAATTTTCAATCGTTAGTAAAATAATATTTACTCATCCACTCAAGCTCAAAAACATTTTTTTAAAACTTATAGTGGATGAAACTTAACATTAATATAGTTTAAAAAATAGAAATTAATTAAGTAATTTCGCATTCTATTTTGACACCTAATATTGTGATTCTCTCATATATATATATATATATATATATATATATATATATATATATATATATATATATATGTGTGTGTGTGTGTGTGTGTGTGTGTGTGTGTGTGTGTGTGTGTGTGTGTGTGTGTGTGTGTGTGTGTGTGTGTGTGTGTGTGTGTGTGTGTGTGTGTACATATTTATATAAATTGTAATTATTTAATAAAATTAATTAAAACAATTTATTTTTTTACGTATATAGGAATTTACTTAAAATTTTTTTTATACGCATGCTCTATGCTCATTATACATTTGGATAACTCCACTACAATCTCCATAGAGAACATATGACTCGGGAGATTATTAAAAATGTTAATAGTTGAAATACTGGAATAAAAATAATGATTAAGTATAATCTATCGTATAAACAGTTTAGAATATTTTTTGAATTTTAATAACAAATTACTCAACAAACAATCAATAAATAAAACAGAACGATTTATAAAATTTACTGTTTGGAAAAAATAAAGAATAAAATAAAAAACAAGTTAATGGAGTGTCAGTAAATAAAGGAAATCTGTTTACGGCGAAACAAATATATAAAAACGTTCTGAAATACCTACAAGTATAAAAATTAATCTTAAAAATAAATATTATACTATTCACATACTATAAAAGTTATTGTAAAAAGCTACATAATAAATTCTAAACTGTAGATAACCGATATTTTTATTAAAATATTTACTAAATGATTCGTAACAAATATCAAAAATAACTTTTATATAAACTAATGAAATAATTAACACTTCAATTTTTATTTTTATTTCGAGCAGTAATTTGAAAATAAAATAATACACATTTAATAAATTTATACTGTGTCGAAAAATGCACGCAAAATCTAAAAAATAATTAATTGTAGTGTATAAGTAGGGCAATGAGATCGATATATGCTTGCCTTGACCAACGGGATAAATTATATATTTAAGTGACTATTTGAAATATCTCTGTGAAAATAAATGTTATTCTTGTATAGTTCATGGGGCATTGGTATGTGGTACAGTACTACGCCAGTTCCGAAGAGGACCTAGCCTACAAATGCATGCGAGCAGACTTCTTTGTAAGCTCGTCTACTAGGCTAGAGATAACTCTTAACTTTACCTACAGCTTCACCGACGATCCAGACAATGATCTACTCTCAGGAAACATAACTTGGATCATCCCAGACTCAAAACAACCAGCCCATTGGGTTCACGCAGAAGAAACTTGTAAGTAAAGAATTTCGGCGATTTTATTTAACCTTACAAAAATAACCAAACTTGAATCCACACAAAACCTATGTAAGATATATATTTTAATAAAATTCTTTCACAAAAAGTTTTGTTTGAATCGTGTAATTAAAAAGGTAAAATCAATATTTCACTTTGCAATCATTCAGAAACTGCGCTAGTAACCTCCTAGACGTGTAGGCAACTTTATAAGCACTGAACTGCGGAAGTTTAGTTGCCGTTGTTGCTACTAGATGGCACGATCTGTCTGCCAGCTGTAGAATGAATTGATGTACTGACTGGCTGATCTTGAAAATTGAGTAAATCGATTTGTTTCAAGGTTAAATGAAAACAATAACGGAAATGTTGAAAATATATTATTTGTTCAAAAAGTATGCGCTCGGATATAATTCTATAGTTTTTAGTCATTTATATGTAGACTTATATAAACAATCTTGTTATTAGGGCCTACGTTTCGGCTTAACTTAGGCCTATTATTAAATTCCGGTTCACTAATAAAATAACACAAGCAAAATATATATCTATTATTTTAGCTTTACTTTTAAGTTTGATATTTTTTATTAATTAATAAATAATCGTTCTAGTGTGTTGTAAAGATTTATTACAAACAATATATTTTTACTTAGGTTGTATCGTTCTCAGTTTTACGTAGAACTTTAGGGCTTATGTATTCTCTCAGCAATTGAGGTTTAATTAATTTTTAATTTTTCAAGATATTTAGTTCTTTTTAGTTTGTTATTATCAGGTTATGATCTAACTTTGTACAAACTTTGTAGGAACTTTGTCCAAGTGTAGCAACTTTGAAGGCCTAGGCTACTGTTAATGAGGATTACTAACGTTCTTAACAATTACCTGACATTTTATGTTCATGCGAATGTGGAATTTTTCGGCTGTGTGTCAGCAATATTAAAAAATTCTATTGTTAGAATATAAAAGGACATATATTTTCTAAAGAAAGGAAACCTATAAAATATCCAGTCAGGATAGATTTGAGTGTAATTTTATACAACATTACTATATACCTATATTAAAATATACAAATCAAATCTACATATCTAAGGTATGATCATCCAACAATTTTACCCGCCGATGCAGAAACTGAAAGAATATTTTAATATAGGTACATAGTAATGTATAAAATTACAACCAAATCTATCCTGATTGGATACTTCTTAGGGTTTCCTTTCATTAGATAGTAAATGTCACTTTATTTTCCAACAATAGAACATCTTTTATTATTTCTGACACACAACCGAAAAGATCCGCAAATGTTTAGGCTACTTTGAAAAAAGTTAACCTAGGTCCTCTTTTCAAACCCTTAAATCTTACTCTTTTTAGGTTACGAAATTAGTCGTAAAATATTTCGGTTCTAGAATAGTCATAATTAAGTCGTCTTAATAGTCGGTTCCAAGTTAATTAGTCTTAAGTGAGTTGCAACTGGTTTTTAGGTTAGGCTGTTAGGTTTTACGTTTCAAAATTTTTAAGTGTATATTTTATACAAAAAAAAAAAAAAAAATCGAAAAAAGTTAGTCAGTCCCCTAAGTTCAAATAGTTTGTCCCCCACCGTTAACCACTCAGATTAGCCGCCATCAAATAAACATTTTCCAAACTGAATTAACCTTTTTAAAAACCTAATCGTTTTAATCTATTTAGAATTGAGTTTATAACATTCTAAATAGTTTAAAATAGTGTAGAAATATAAAAACATACACAAAACTCACAATTTAAATATTTATTTACTCATACGCGTTTCAATAACAAAGTCATCATCATCAGTGAGTGTTACTACTACAAACTCTAACTTACAACATTGTAAGTTACAATGTTGTAAGTTAGAGTTTGTAGTAGTGACACTCACTGATGATGATGACTTGGTCATTGAAACGCGTATGAGTAAATAAATGATTAATTTGTGAGTTTTGTGTATGTTTTTATTTGTATTTAACATAACCTCACAAGCTAAGCTCAAAGAATATTTGTAAGTGTAGAAATACCTTTAAATACATTACAAAGTAGAACTTATTGTTTATTTAGTAGATTTGTATTTAGTTATGTGTCTTTAAGGGAAAGTATAACTAATCATAATATTAATAACGAATGAATAGAGCGAATCTCTAACAGAAGATATAGAAATAGGAAACTATCCAGTGTGAGTAAAACTTGTGCTACTGTACGGCTATATATGATCAATGCAACAGGCCCTGAGAAACAGTATCACTACAAAGTTCCTTGTATTTATTGATTAAGAATAGGCCTGGCTTATATAATTAAAAAATATATATTCTATAATAAAGTAATAAAGTAGACGTTTATGTATAAGTATTCGTTCAGAGTCCCCCTCACCCTTGATACTTTCGCTAATACTGTTCGAGTCAGCAAGATTGCATTGTATTTATAAACAAATTTCTAGGATAGTAACCGTAGACATAGGGTATATATTCAAGTACATTTTTTGCCTTTCGTAACATTACAATATTTTCATTTGTTGACGCGTTTCGGAATGACTCCATTTTCAAAACGTAAATACCCTGTTCGCCCAAATCTTGAGTTTATCTTTATATACTGTTAGCCACGCCCCCAACCACTTGCACAGCTCGCTTCCTATTGGTACACGCTTAATCTTGAGTCCTCTTTAATTAGTTATTTTAAACTTTTAAAAATAACGCCCTACTATGTATTTTTTTGTTCGTTTATTACATTTTCTTTCTTAAACTTTGCTTTAAAAATTTTGAACAGTACTATTTAAGTTTTGAAAATGTAGTCATTCTGAAACGGGTCACCAATTTAAGTTTTGAAAATGTAGTCATTCTGAAACGCGTCACCAAACGACGAACAGTACTATTTAGGTTTTGAAAATGTAGTCATTCTGAAACGCGTCAACAAACGACGAACAGTACTATTTAGGTTTTGAAAATGTAGTCATTCTGAAACGCGTCAACAAACGACGAACAGTACTATTTAGGTTTTGAAAATGTAGTCATTCTGAAACGCGTCACCAAACGACGAACAGTACTATTTAAGTTTTGAAAATGTAGTCATTCTGACACCCGTCAACAAACGACGAACAGTACTATTTAGGTTTTGAAAATGTAGTCATTCTGAAACGCGTCACCAAACGACGAACAGTACTATTTAAGTTTTGAAAATGTAGTCATTCTGACACCCGTCAACAAACGACGAACAGTACTATTTAGGTTTTGAAAATGTAGTCATTCTGAAACGCGTCAACAAACGACGAACAGTACTATTTAGGTTTTGAAAATGTAGTCACTCTGAAACGCATCAACAAACGACAAACAGTACTATTTAGGTTTTGAAAATGTAGTCATTCTGAAACGCGTCAATAAACGACGAACAGTACTATTTAGGTTTTGAAAATGTTGTCATTCTGAAACGCGTCACCAAACAACGAACAGTACTATTTAAGTTTTGAAAATGTAGTCATTCTGAAACGCGTCACCAAACAACGAACAGTACTATTTAAGTTTTGAAAATGTAGTCATTCTGAAACGCGTCACCAAACAACGAACAGTACTATTTAAGTTTTGAAAATGTAGTCATTCTGAAACGCGTCACCAAACAACGAACAGTACTATTTAAGTTTTGAAAATGTAGTCATTCTGAAACGCGTCACCAAACAACGAACAGTACTATTTAATTTTTGAAAATGGATTATTCCGAAATGCGTCAACAAAGAAAAATACTGTAATGTTAGGAAAGGTAGAAAAATGTACTCGAATATGTACAAATATCCCCGACATAAGTGAAGATGAGTGTATTAAGACGTTAGACATAAATGTTTAGCACTTAGTACGATATTTCCGTAACTTTGTGATTGTGTTTTCTAGACGAAGGAGTGTACAATACTTACGTATTGGACTCCGATTACAAGGGCTGGAGTCTCATCATGCACTGCGCAGAGAAGAGCAAAAGCCCCCGCTACTTGTCCAGCTTCATCATGAGCAGAACGCCTCGTCTGACGTCCAACGTGATCTCCTTCCTTAGGGACAAGCTCCCGAAGTACGACATAGACCTGGAGTACATGTTCCCGATGGTGCAGACCGGGTGCAGTGGGAATGACAAGGCCCTGCATTATGCACCGCCCAAGAAGAAATCCTCGGGAAGGAGGCACCCGCTGAAACAAATTCATCACTGAAAGCTGGGGTTTTCAGAATCGCTCTTCTAATCAAATGAACTGTGAAGGAACAGTTCATAATACGCTTGCATTACTGAATGTAAAGCGAACGAGAAAATAATTGTGATATTTAATTTAATCTTGTGATCATTTTTATATTCTAGGTTAGGTAAAATTGTAAAAATATGTAAAAAGGAACTACAAAGAAAACAGTTAATATGTAAATAATGGTACACAATGATAAGGTAAAAGAAAAATAGGCATTTTCACGTTATAAGATACAATAAACCTGATACTTTAAACCTATGATGAGAAATACAGAATTACGTTAACTCTACTTAATCCAGATAGGACATAATTAAAAAAATGATTAATTTTCTAGCTCGACGAACTTTCCAACACGACATAACCTTGAGTTAAAACGTCTACATGTAACTAATGAGTCTACGGATATGTTACTGAGATAATTCATTTACTGTGGCTGTAATATTTTAAGCTTTGTAAGCCATTAGAGTGTGTTACGTATTCGTAGTAGGAAATTTGTATAAAGAAAAACTTCAGTCATTGCAGTCTCACTATTTTGTAAATTTTAAGTGAAATGTTTAGTGAATATATTGCTTGTTTTCAATTCGAGAAAATAATTTCAATAATACTCAGCGGAGGCTATGGGGCACAATCCCCCCCTAAAATATGGAAAAGTGAAAATTAAAACTATAAAATAACAAAATAAATGTAAATAATATGCCATTTTCAATGTTCACGTTCGACCATGATTTAAATCTATTTATTAATTAATAGAATATGCTTACACGCTCATATTAATCCCCATATTATAATCATTAATAAATTCGCCCAGCTAAAATGTAATAAATAAGTATTTAGTATTGTAAATATTTGGTAATGATTGTGTAATGTCACAGGGTAGGCCTATAACGATTTCCCCTCTATAACTATAAGATAGAAAACCTTTACATTAGGAATACACCTATAGCTACCATATTTCCTAAATATCTTCCAGGGAGGGGGAGACCCTTTCTTTTCCCCCCTCCACGAAGCCCCCCCCAAAATATTTGTCTGGCTCCACCACTGATAATACTTATTAAAGCTGCACAAATGTAAGAACTTAACTTACTTTATCCATGTAAGTATCAGAATAGTTTTTAAAGTACTAATTAAAAATTATAAACCTTATGTGCTGGAGTTTGTACATGAAGAATCATGAACTAGATTAGAAAGCAGTTATTTAGGCATTGTGAAACATATTTTATACTTTTCTACTGAATATTTACAAAAATATTGTATATATTTATAGATATTTCTTTCTTTAATGTCTTAAATAAAATAAGCTAAAAAATAGCTCAAGAAAATTTCTGCGCACAGCAGTTCAATTATTTATTGATCATAAAAAACCGACCAACAATGCACTCTGTCGGGCTTTATCAACACTACGTTAACAACGTGGAATTATGGAGTACACTTTTTTTTATAGAAGGCCTATATGAAGTATAAGATTACGAGATTGCTATAATTGTTGATGAAATCAGACTGATCAACTGTAGAGTACAGTACCGGTGTACGGCCCACTTCGAGTTCCCCAAGGATCACAGGTATGGTCGGCAAGACCAGTTTCTAACAGGACCAGTTGGCGAGCAGTCTGGACAGCAGACCGATACCATCGCGGCTACAAGCCTTTTCTGATCTTACTTCTTATGTGCATTTTTACTGACTGCCACAACACTTACGCAATGTTTATTGCACATTTCGAGTTATCTACGGAATGAGTTTCTCGGCATGTTATAATTGGTAGTAAAAAGTTTGTTTCATTATCTTTCCCATATCTTTCTCTTTACCAAGATATGATAAATATCTATCTATTCAGAAAAAAAACAATCTTTGCTAAAAACGTATGTACTTAATTATATAATTCATGTGTGAAATCAAATTAATGAAAAACATAATATATTGGGACGTTTATAGGCCTAATGAATTAAAATTGGTTTTATAAATAAATCAGTATAGTTAAAAGTAAAGTATAAAGTTCTATAATAGAAATAAACATATTTTTATCCAGTCAACCATTATTGTTTTAGTTTTTAATGTATTGATGTGTGAAAAATGTGTACAATTTGTGCAATGACATAACATTAATCATTACAATTTATCATAAGAGCTTTTGGAAAGATCTTTTTCGATCTACTATGTATGTAATATATAAATATATTTCTAAATAAATTGGTTTCCCATATTTTAATGCAATTTTACCAAATACTGGACAAGCCACTTAATAAACTATACCTACCTACAGACATTATACAATTAAGCATTTAGGCCTTATATCTAAATAAAGGTAATTCATGTTTATTAGCAATTACAATATGGTAAATTAATAACGTAATACTTTTAACCTATCACTCGTTTATTTTAATAGAATTTTATTATTATTATTTAATTCATCTTAAATATTCTAACCAAAATCAGTTCATTTTTCAAGTTATACTAATGTTAGATTGTTAAGTGAAATATAATAACATAGGCGTGAACTACATTACTGTCCTAAGTAACAAACTAATGCCCAAGCTGTTGCTTCTAGAAGGGGAAATGTTTTTGCTTTTTGGGCAAAACGAGGCCTCTTTGCAAAGCAGACTGAATATGGTGAGCTAAAGTTAGGCAAACGGATCCTGCTAAAGCGTACGAATGCCTGAGTGCAAAGAAAGGAAACAGAAAATGGTGAAAACAAGAGAAAGAGCATACAAAGGGCACAAAGTCCAGAGCTTCATATAGGCTACCTTGAACAAATAAGGCACTAACGTTGAGCATTAATGGGGTTTATCTGAAGTCAGTTTGTGAAACCCCCTCGAATCCTATCTCAATATCGTGGATACGTCGGTTATTTAAACTCCATCGGTCGCAAACAAGTATGTCAGAGTAGCTTACTGTAAACCTCAAGTAATCGTAAGTTCGCCTCTAGGACGAGTCGAGTGCTTCGTCAGATCAGTAGAACTTTCCGTTCTGGTTAGTTTTGTCCAGAAACTTGAGAAGTAGATCCTGTATATGATGCCTTACTCAAATGCTGCACTCCCAGATTAGGGGTTGGTTTACAACGCTCTGATGGAAAGGGCGTGAAAGGTTCTCCAAGTAGAAACATCTAGTCAGTGGTAGCACCTTTTGGGAAATTGGATAATAAAAAGACCTGTATAGTGTTGGACCACGTAACCGTGCACCTGGCCTTGAGAGATCGCAGTAAGCGAGACGGGATGTAGACGGTCAGTATAAAAACTTTCCTACAAACTTGATAAGGACTGTCAAAACACTGACTTGAATGAGGCGGTCGATATTAGATAAATTCGATGATAAATTAGCTTCGGTATAAAATAACTAACAATCTTGAAACATGTGTTGACATATTGGAAGTAGAAGTGGTTGATGTATAGAATATTCTAAATATGTAACATGTTTTAAGAAGTGGTAGTACACGAGAACTCTCAATGTGATCTCTCAGGACTAAGTGCACGGTTACGTGGCCCGCACTGTTCTAGCTGCACGTTGCTCTGGTTGCCCTACTCAAACGGAACGGCGTTGGATCGTGATTATCCGCCAACTCATACTAACACAAGGCAAAAGTAACTACACAACTATTGTTACCTTCGGAAACTACTTATGGAACTTGTTGCTTAGTTGTGAAATCAATTTGAGGATAATTAGGCTTGAAATTTAAAACTTCCGTAATGAGCACTTCCGCCATTGTTCTGATTGTGTGTTTACTAAAGTATAAAATCCCCCAACGCTGGTTTCATTTTCACCATTTTATTATCAGAGGAAAGCAGTACTCTTACCACAACTCAAAGCAGTTTTGTAATGCAATAAATGATAATATAAGGTCTTTTAAACCATGTAAGAGTGTATTATATAAGTACATTTAATAATATATAAGTATACACATAATTCTACATATAAGTATATATAAGTACATTTTATATAAGTATAGAATTTACTTTTAAACTCTTGTCGACTGTGAAAGCTTGTATGGAATAATACAACAGTTGAAAGTACCTCCAGTATATAGAGTTAATGTCCACAGCAGGTCTTAAACATTTTGTATGTCTCGCCTTGGTTCTCAATGCAATGGCTTTTAGTCTTTCTCTCTGAATGGGCATCGTGTTTTCAACCTAACGACACTATCCACACAAGAAATGTTTTCCTTTTCATACCATTAATTTTTGTGTGTGTGGAATAAAACCGATATGGTTAGCGTGGACAGGACCACATGGGAAGCACGGGTGATTTTGAAAAAGGTTAAAGATGACTACCGGTATTTGAAAAAAACCAATCTTGCAATCATCCACCATAGAGGGTCGCCTGGTGGTACAAAAATAAAGGTAAAAAATTAGTTTGCTACTTGTTATCAACTCGAAGTGTTTCGATAATAATAGATTAATAGAGAAATAAAAGAATTGATCTAAATTGTACTTAAATGTTAGAGTAAGTTATATATATATATATATATATATATATATATATATATATATATATATATATAGTCACTCAATATATAAGTTATATATATATATATATACACACACACACACACACACACACACACACACACACACACACACACACACACACACACACACACACACACACACACACACACACACACAGACACACACACACACACACACACACACACACACACACACACACACACACACACACACACACACACACACACACACACACACACACACACACACACACATACACATACATACACATACACACACACACACACACACACACACACACACACACACACACACACACACACACATATATATATATATATATATATATATATATATATATTAAACCAACTGAGGGAATTGAAATACAGGCATTATTTAATTTTATTATTTAAAACTCCTTGTTGTCAAACAGTACCAACATCACCAAGAATTAATAATGCAATAAATAATTAATTGATAAATAATAAATTAATAGGTAATTCTTGTATTTGAATATCCTCAGTCGTTTTCATTATTATACAAGAAAATATATTTTATATTTTAATAAATAAGCTATGTATATATATACTCTCGAATATTCTATTTATATAACTGTAATTACCTACAGTTAGAAGTTGAAAAATTTCTAAAACAAAATTTATAGATCATTCGAGTAGTGTGACGAATAAACCTTGTATTGAATCGAATATTTCGGGGCTGAACGATTTCCAACCAGGAAGAACCACGAGCTTACAACCAAAACCAAGCACTAAAGCCTATTTCACCCATGAACCAGAAATACATATTGCGGTTAAACGGTCGACCATGCAAATGGGACCCTGCCGAATTTGCACATAAATCTGTGACATCCGACTTACCAGTTTCGGTCGAGATTGTTGTCCCACAGTTCTGAACTCCGACCCATGCGTCAGAATTTCACCTGTCACAACGGCGTGGCCTACATGTGATTTCTTATCAAACTTGTTCAGATTATGACTTCTATATTTTATAGACATGTTGTTGAAACTGGTTTCCATAAAACTTTGATGATAATTTTTTTTTTAAAATTCATACATAAAAACAGAACATGTGTTTAAACATTGTTTATGTCGGATTGAAAATTTTGAAAAAGCCCCTTGCCTGTCACTCTGAATAGACGAACTAGATGAATAAATTTTGTACAATTTTGTGAAGCTTTTTAGAAAAATAAATACAATGTCAAACGAATATTAATTTAGAATGAAACTGTTTATTTAAGGAACCGCCATTGTATAAGATAATAATATACTTCGGTTACTAAATTTAAATAATTAAAGCAAATCACTAAAAACGCTTGAGCATATATTAGCATGTTATAATTGCCTATAGTAGCACTTACTTTTTTATTATTGTGGACGGCAGTTACAGAAAATATGTCCCATTTGGCGTCCTCTTAGTAATGAAAGTAAGTGCTACTATAGGTAAGAGAACGTACTAATATATGCTCAAGTGTTTTTAGTGAAAAACTAGCAGCTCAAGAGAAGATGGAATCAAATAAAATTAAAATAATTCTATTCTACATAAAATTATAAGTCCATATTGTTATAATTTGGAGATCTCATACAGCTATAAAGTGAGTATTTGACGTAACGAGAGCTTTCAAATTAGTGATATAAAGAAATATTTTATTTATTAAACAAGTAAAAACAACATAGGACAAATAAAAAACTCTCGTACCTAGAATAGCTAACATTCTAATACATCATATATACTACTTATCACACAAAATGTCTCAGACATCTACTTTCCTATCTCACTTTTTAAAAATATTTTTCATCTTCATTCATCCGTATCTTTAAAAATTGGAATATTACTACAGTAGAACCTTGTTAATTCGGATTAACTCGTTAATCCATCTCTCTCTCTTTTCCTCTCTCCCTCTCCCCCCTCTCTCTGTGTATATATATATATATATATATAAAGAACAAAAGTCTAAATACAAATACAAGAATTATAATTGAATTTACAATCCAAAGCTTTTCGTTGGCTAACAGTACCAACATCATCCAGTTGATGATGTTGGTACTGTTAGCCAACGAAAAGCTTTGGATTGTAAATTCAATTATAATTCTTGTATTTGTATTTAGACTTTTGTTCTTTATTAATACACAAGAAAACATACTACGATATATATATATATATATATATATATATATATATATATATATATATATATATTTAGCTTTGCAACACTGTTTTCTTGTATTCACTTATCACTTTCACTATATGTACTTAAACAAGAATCTTACTTGGTATTTTTGCGAGTTGACTTTCAAAAAGATTGCTAGTATCTCCATCATCAAGCATCACTATCCGGGGGTTGTAGTAGACTCAATTGTAGACTCAAGTCTGCAAGTAACATATACACATATGTTAATATTTCAGCGATATATTTTGTGGTTCAAACTGGAAACAAGTAGTACTATGTTTTTTCATAATATATTTACGAATGCTTAGTATTATTTAAATATATAAGTAGTACAAGTTACTAATTATTATAATTCGTTATATAGTTGACGCTCAGAATATGGGAAAAGAAATATAACAAATCGTATAAGTACTAATGGAAATAAAGCACATGAAAGCTATTAAAGTTATTAGATATCTATAATGTACTAATAATATTATGTGTATTATTATATCGTTTTATAAATTTACTACTTGTTTATATTCGTTCACACTGAAGGTCACCAAAACTACTAGACTAAAATATTGCTTAAAGTTGAGCACAGATTCTCTTATGTTTTCAAGTGTTTTACCTTTTGTTATATAACTTCAAAGAGTTTTCTATATTTCCCTTTTTCATACTTAAAAGACATTTTATTACTCTCAAAATTGTTAAACAAATATTCATCTTATTTTATGCACGCCGCACTGTATTCATACTTCATAAGTTTAAACTGTAAGTAATTAATCTCATCAAATAAAAGAAAAGAGTTATTTGTTAAAGGTAACAGAAAACAGTAGGTATATTGTTCGCTGTTGTTTTCCAAATGGACACCTAGAGGCATCAGTTCTTCCTCGGAAGAAGTTCCTGGCAAACGGTGGACATCGATTGACATCAGGGCTACTTCAGGTTGACTACACTCCTCACAAGATACCAAGATTTTCCTTACTCCCTATACAAGGGTATGGGTCTGGCAGGAGGGGCAAGACCATCTGGATTTGCTCGGACAGTCAGGCAGCTCTGAAGGCTTTAGGTAAGGCTAGTACCAGCTCTAGGTTGGTGGCTGAGACTATGGCTTCTCTAGCAGAGCTGAGTAAGTATAATTCACTCAACCTAACCTGGATTCCAGGACATTCTGGCTGGATAGGGAATGAGAGAGCTGACGCCTTAGCAAAACAAGGGTGTATAACCCAAGGACCGTTGCTGAGGGCAGTGGGCATGCCGCCTCAGGAGGGGCGCAAGAGGATCACGGCAAATATAGACAGGTTGTGCAGGGAAGAATGGAATGTAACCTTGGGGTGTAACAAATCCAAGGTACTGTGGGGTTACTCAGGAGATTTGTGGGGCAAAGAACTACTCTCCTTAAGTAGACATCAACTCAGAGCTACTGTAGAGCTGGCTACAGGCCATGGGAATCTGAGGGGGTTCTAATACAAAATTGGAAAATCTTGGTCCCCTGTGTGCAAGAGATGCGACGAGGACCAAGAGGAAAGCCCAATCCATGTACTCTGTGAGTGTCCTGGTTTGGGAGCTACAAGGAGAAAGTGGTTTGGCTGGCAGGTATGTACACCAGAGGATATCAGAATATCTAGCATCAGGTGGGTACTTGATTTCTGCAAAGAGGTAGGTATCCACTAAGCTAGTCCTGTGGTAGGGATGGGAAGAGAGTACAAAGGCTACAGCTAAGTGCTCTACACCGATAAGGTCCATCCGAGTTTTCGTAATAATAAATAATACAAGGGTATCCTGTTCCAAGTCTTACCTAACTCCGCTTCGGGTTCTGACCATTCTGTCTGGTGTAACAGGTACCTTTTTATGCTTCCGATAGAGTATATATCTACTTCAGGTATACGACCCTGCCATGATAGGGCAAACAGCCCACTTTAAGCCTATTGTACAATCTTTCAATCCTTCAGTGGCAAGAAAAAACATATTGGCTGGTAGCTTTAAGATAGCTGAAATAAGAATAAATTATGAAACAGAAATCCATATAAGACATGAAACCAAAGACTTGGATTTTTAATTAGCTGGTGCTTCATAAGGGTTACCATGGAATTAAAAGAGAGGAAATAATGCTATTAAATTTATTTTCACATAAATCGTTGTCGAAAGTTCAACGCTCTGCTACAAATCATAAAATCTGTTTAGTCTCAGTCAACCCCTTAATCTTCCTTCCGTGGCAGTCCACAACTTGTTCTATATCTTGGTCATAAATTCGAACGTTCACCTTCACAGTTTATCTTCTGCAACTATTGTTACACTGACTGTGTTGAGTTATAGCGTCAGATTTTATCAATTGTTGTCTTTAATCCTTTATTGATAATCTTTAATTTCATAAAGTAAAAGCATCAGTTACGCCTGGATATAGTTTAGCAGTTCAGCTAAAAGTAGGATTCCAAAGTCAAAGATTTATCGATTCTAGATATTTTGTTACGATAGGCTTGTGATTAAAATACACAAAGCTATCGTAATATACTCGTCAAGTTTATCGTCACAAGCCTATCGTTAATATAATATAAAGGAACTGACCTATTAATAGTAAGGAAATCAAGCCTATTTATACAAGAAATCTACGTAATCAAGTTATCGTCGTTGACTAATAATTAGTAAATTTGATTTTGATATAACTTTGCCTTATGGTAAACGGTAAAATACTAATGTGAGAAAAATTAATTGTCAAGTGACGCAGAAATTTAAACGGCATTGTTTAAGTAGAAAAAGTGTCTTGAACATAAAGATCTGGCAGAAAATCTAGAGACTAGATCAGATAATTGAACATCGCTTTAAATAATATATATATATATGATTTTCCAAGTGCAGTAATTATTTACGCGATAGATCACTGGATTGAGATCAAGTGCTGACTCCGCACCTGTTGTTTTTTATAGACAGACGCTTTTTCTCTTATTTAGAGTTACCAAATTCAGGAACAATAATAGATTCCACTCCGCTATCCTTTTCCATTCACAGAATGAGCCTCAAGGTGGATTTATAGATTTAAAATCTTCCAACATTAGAGTAAAGTCTGGATTAGTGTGGAGGATATTGCAGAATGTGTTGGAGTTGTCTGGATGATAGACACTAATCAGGGTGAAGGAATGTCCTGGAAGAAAACCTTCTATAGCCTGAATTTCTCTGCTCAATCTCGTCTGTATTTGATAACGCTATTTCTAAAAAGAGGGAAATGCTCCTCTAGGTCGGTTGGTCCTGTCTTTATACAGAGTAGAATAATTCTTGATGCTAAGTTGAAAGTTTTTGTTTCACCTTGTCCCTTGAACACTTGAAATAGAAATACAGTTTTCCTCTAGAAGAGCTGGAAACCCTTCCTTTTTTCACCTTGTTCCGTTGACGTACAGGTGCAGAATGCAAAGTCTTTTCGAAGTGTACTTTACGTCAAGCTTCGGGATACTATTAGAGCTCGACGCGCCGGTGACCATCAGACGCGGTAGAAGTATACAGATTTTAAATTCAGATCCATCATAGAATATATCCATTGCCTTGCAAGATTGAACTCCTGCCAGTTTGGTCCACGGAAAGTATTTTATTCACCTTCTACTAGCCATAGAATAAACAGAAGGAAGAATTACCCTATCCGCATCCTGGAAGGCGCTCCTAGAGAGCTGTAAAAATTCCCCATTTCTCGTGGCAAGGGCTTATTTCGTGGCTACGGTACTTTGAAATCTTCTGCAATTAATCTAAATTCTCCAATTATTCTCAAACAAGTATTTTCCAACACACTAAAGTGATTGCAGTATTTGTGGAATAGGACAATTATCTGTCATGTATTTGTTATAATTTTCCAGGTACTTGAAACTAGTAAGTATAAAACAGTGCTTACGTCAGGAAATCATGCTTCAAGAAATGAAACATCGGGGACTATAATCATACGATTTGATTCAACGACTTGATAATTTTGATGAGCATAAAACTCTAACAGGATTTTATAACTCAATTTGCGATAAGCAAGATGCAATATTTGCAATAAGCGTTTGTATATTTGTAACGTTATATACGAGCTTTTATATACCTCGTATCTTACATAAAATCGAATATTTTTAAAGCTTAATAACAATTTAAATGTTTTTTAGAATTATACATGGCTTGATCAGGTAAATATTGGACGTTTTGATTTCAGGCTGTCTCGAGATATGAATTAGGTTTTCCAATTAAAAGTGTTGAAGATGATTACAATCTAAATCTTGGGGCTTAAGAGGTTTTATTTATTTATAGCCATACATAATTTACTTTAAATTTCGTTAAATAAGCCCTCAAACAATCAACTCAACAATCGAGTGTGTTACATAAATCTATTTCCCCGTTAACTTAATTGCATATATTATAATGTTCCTTATTATAGCATTTTAATTTACATTATTCCACAATAAAAAAAGTAGCATAACCTATGAATATACCAGCTGTTGTATGAAATTATATGTTGTCTCATAACTTAAACGTTCGATGTTCTGCATACATAGGAAGTGTAATTTCAAAGTGATCAAGGCATGACCTCCTAAAACTTGGAAGTGAAGACAAAATCAGCTGTTGGCATTTAACACATGTTTCACTTTCGGAAGTCTTCATCATCTTAAGGGAACTGCATTCTACTGTGGCATCAAATGTCAACAAGTATTGGGAGCGCAGACGTTTCCAATTCAAAGAAGGTTTAGCTTGTCAAAGTTATATCAAATCAATTGTTGACCTTCTTAGAAGATTGCAAAACAAATCATTAAAAGTTATTCTCCAGAAGGAACAGAGTGAATGTGGAACAATACAAATAAAACTGTCCATTCCACCACCGCTCTAGTCGGCCTACTGCCAAATAAATAGAATGCAATGCAGTTCTGGCTTCACTGATTCATATTAAACGAACTGACCGAATTGCGAAGCGTAGCACGACCTACGAAAATCAAAGTTTGCACATTTTCCAGTTCCTCCTATTAGTTCACACTCTCCCTACCTCGTTCGAATTTTCAATCGTTAATAAAATACTTTTTATTCATCCACTCAAGTTAAAATACATTTTCTAAAACTTATAGTGGATGACACTTGATGTTAATACAGTTTTTTTCAAATACTAATTCATTTTAATTAAATAATTTTAGTTTTATGTGGAAGAAAAAGTTTTCACAAAAATGTGCAATCAGAGCATCTTTCATAAAAGGGGCAAGGTATGCAATCCAGTTATTTAGTCCCTTTTGGATTAAAATAAGTGATAACATATGACTTCATGTTACAGCTGATTTTATGTTATAAGTTATGTAGTAGAACAGATGTAAGTCATAACGCACAGGCTATGTTACTTTATTTATATTAATTGTAATTATTTAATAAAAAGTAGCTAAAATAAAATTTGTTTCGGTTAACCTAAGTAGGAACTAACCTTTCCTGCGACAATTTCACGATGTAAAAATTTTGTTTAAATGAAATATTTATTTCCATTTTCCAAAATGAAACCACAACGTGTTGGTTTGATTCGAGGCAAAGTAAGTCTCTACGGGGCTTGTAGAGTCGCGATACCAACGCGACATTAAAGCATAGAAACGTACGTTCCGTGGAATGCATCCACAGGCAGGCCAGAGAGAGCGACACAGCGCGCTACCGGCTTGCGAACAGTGTACCACATATGTCGCCTCACAATTACAATGACAATGGGCAGCGGTGAGGTGTGACAGACTTTGTAGGTGACATGCTGACCCGAAGATAGTGTTTCGAGAAGCGGCAGTGTTTCCGCCACAATGGGCCGTAATTTCTACAAAAATATAAAGCCTCCAATTTATGTACAAACAAACCTAAGATGAGCAGTAATTAAATGGAAATATTTTAAATAATAAATAACATAAACGCTGAACTATATTTATACTGTTTGTTGTAAAAAATTGATCGTAACTTATCTGGTAAATATCTTCCATACAATACTCATTCATTAACGATATAAAATTCCAATAAACATTATAATGACATTAAAAAAAAGTAATATAATTTTTTTTAATGTCAATTCCTTCTTAAGCAATAAAGGACAATTTTATTTTATACTTTTTATATATATACATGTCAGAATAACAATATTAAGGGGCGATATATAAATCGAATTTCCTTTCAATGTTTCATTTTGCTTTCTATGTTTGGTGTAGGACTATTATTTCTGTTTGTTACAATTTATATGCTTTTTTTTACATCGCTTACAATGTGCTGTAGTATCTTTTCGTTTTCCTTTTGCATTTGTCCGTTCGATACCGTTAATCCAGTTTGTTTCTTTATTTTATTCGTTTCATTCATTTTTTAGTCCTTCAGCATTATTCATGATATTCTGTGGCAACCATGGCAACAATTTTAAGGTTGTACAATGGAGGTTTTGATGACGACCAAACGGGAGCAAAAGAAAAATTCATATACTTCTATGAGAAATAAACCTCTAGCTCGGGAAAGTTGGATCAGTGCCAAAAGCGCTAGACATTGAATATGAAGATACTCAGTTCAAATCCGACCTAGAATCCCAAATTTTTATAATTTATTTATTGAATAAATATCTGAAAAAACTATGTTAATATCAATTGTCATCCAATACAAATTAACAAAAATGTATTTGAACGTAATTGGATGAATAAAATGTATATTATTAACGATATATATATATATATATATATATATATATATATATATATATATCGTGTGTGTGTGTGTGTGTGTGTGTGTGTGTGTGTGTGTAAATATAAGGAGAGCGTGAACTAAGAGACGGAATTTAATTATATTATACTAAAACCCATTCAAAATAAATTATAAAATGAAGAAAATATAAGTGAATATATAACATTGTGTAGACAGAATAGAGTTTTTGTTCGTAATATACTTACAAAAAAAATTTCAACTGAAAAATTCCGGAATCAACATAATTTTTAAAACATAATTTTTTATCAAACAGAAGAAAATTCAAATAAGAATAAAAGTAAATTCAGTGATTGGGAAATAAAACCTCCACTATGAACAAGAAGGATTTAATGACATACATTGCACGAACAGAAAAAGCTACATAGAGAAAACAAGAGCCCGGATGACAGAAATAGGCTTAGAAGAAAAGAAACAGTGTACTAAACAACACATTGGTGAAATATATCTGAGTTTTCAAATATTGGCTCTTTAAAGTGAAGAGAGCATTTTCACGCTTTATACTGGACGTGCCAATCCTTCAAAACACATAATAAGTCTGAAACGGAAGATACAGTTTACTATACAAAACTTATAATCAAATTAGTTAAAATTTAACAATCGGAAGCCAGAAATACCGTAATTTTTTTTTGGGAGCAACTAACGTTTTTACTGAATTTAGCACAATAGTCTAACATAAACAATAATAGCACTTAAATAAGATTTATCGTCTATACATTACAATTTACGGATAGTAACAAAGGAAATGAGTGAAAATAACAAAGGATGATAAAGAAAAAAAACATAGAGTAGATCAGGAACGAAGAGCAGTGAAGAGACTGAAAGGAATATGGTGGAACGAAGAAATTACAAGGGGACGGGGAAAACGAATATATAACACCATAGTAAAAAGTATCGTGAAGTACGGGGCAGAAAAGTGGGTAATGTTTCAAGCAGACGAAAGAAACGTTAACGTAGTAGAAGTAGTCGCTCTTAGGATATCGTGTCAAATATTTAGTCGAGAACATAGGGCAAATGAAAGCATTAGAGACATGATAGAGAAGAAGGAGTCAGTTATAGAGGAGATTCTGAGGAGACAGCTGATATGGTCGGACACGTAAAGAGGATGTCGGAGGGAAGTAGAAGTAGTCGCTCTTAGGATATCGTGTCAAATATTTAGACGAGAACATAGGGTAAATGAAAGCATTAGAGACATGATAGAGAAGAAGGAGTCAGTTATAGAGGAGATTCTGAGGAGACAGCTGATATGGTCGGACACGTAAAGAGGATGTCGGAGGGAAGTAGAAGTAGTCGCTCTTAGGATATCGTGTCAAATATTTAGACGAGAACATAGGGCAAATTAAAGCATTAGAGACATGATAGAGAAGAAGGAGTCAGTTATAGAGGAGATTCTGAGGAGACAGCTGATATGGTCGGACACGTAAAGAGGATGTCGGAGGGAAGTAGAAATAGTCGCTCTTAGGATATCGTGTCAAATATTTAGACGAGAACATAGGGCAAATGAAAGCATTAGAGACATGATAGAGAAGAAGGAGTCAGTTATAGAGGAGATTCTGAGGAGACAGCTGATATGGTCGGACACGTAAAGAGGATGTCGGAGGGAAGTAGAAGTAGTCGCTCTTAGGATATCGTGTCAAATATTTAGTCGAGAACATAGGGCAAATGAAAGCATTAGAGACATGATAGAGAAGAAGGAGTCAGTTATAGAGGAGATTCTGAGGAGACAGCTGATATGGTCGGACACGTAAAGAGGATGTCGGAGGGAAGTAGAAATAGTCGCTCTTAGGATATCGTGTCAAATATTTAGACGAGAACATAGGGCAAATTAAAGCATTAGAGACATGATAGAGAAGAAGGAGTCAGTTATAGAGGAGATTCTGAGGAGACAGCTGATATGGTCGGACACGTAAAGAGGATGTCGGAAGGAAGTAGAAATAGTCGCTCTTAGGATATCGTGTCAAATATTTAGACGAGAACATAGGGCAAATGAAAGCATTAGAGACATGATAGAGAAGAAGGAGTCAGTTATAGAGGAGATTCTGAGGAGACAGCTGATATGGTCGGACACGTAAAGAGGATGTCGGAAATAAGTAGAAATAGTCGCTCTTAGGATATCGTGTCAAATATTTAGACGAGAACATAGGGCAAATGAAAGCATTAGAGACATGATAGAGAAGAAGGAGTCAGTTATAGAGGAGATTCTGAGGAGACAGCTGATATGGTCGGACACGTAAAGAGGATGTCGGAGGGAAGTAGAAGTAGTCGCTCTTAGGATATCGTGTCAAATATTTAGACGAGAACATAGGGCAAATGAAAGCATTAGAGACATGATAGAGAAGAAGGAGTCAGTTATAGAGGAGATTCTGAGGAGACAGCTGATATGGTCGGACACGTAAAGAGGATGTCGGAAGGAAGTAGAAATAGTCGCTCTTAGGATATCGTGTCAAATATTTAGACGAGAACATAGGGCAAATGAAAGCATTAGAGACATGATAGAGAAGAAGGAGTCAGTTATAGAGGAGATTCTGAGGAGACAGCTGATATGGTCGGACACGTAAAGAGGATGTCGGAGGGAAGTAGAAGTAGTCGCTCTTAGGATATCGTGTCAAATATTTAGTCGAGAACATAGGGCAAATGAAAGCATTAGAGACATGATAGAAAAGAAGGAGTCAGTTATAGAGGAGATTCTGAGGAGACAGCTGATATGGTCGGACACGTAAAGAGGATGTCGGAGGGAAGTAGAAATAGTCGCTCTTAGGATATCGTGTCAAATATTTAGACGAGAACATAGGGCAAATTAAAGCATTAGAGACATGATAGAGAAGAAGGAGTCAGTTATAGAGGAGATTCTGAGGAGACAGCTGATATGGTCGGACACGTAAAGAGGATGTCGGAAGGAAGTAGAAGTAGTCGCTCTTAGGATATCGTGTCAAATATTTAGTCGAGAACATAGGGCAAATGAAAGCATTAAAGACATGATAGAGAAGAAGGAGTCAGTTATAGAGGAGATTCTGAGGAGACAGCTGATATGGTCGGACACGTAAAGAGGATGTCGGAGGGAAGTAGAAGTAGTCGCTCTTAGGATATCGTGTCAAATATTTAGTCGAGAACATAGGGCAAATGAAAGCATTAGAGACATGATAGAGAAGAAGGAGTCAGTTATAGAGGAGATTCTGAGGAGACAGCTGATATGGTCGGACACGTAAAGAGGATGTCGGAGGGAAGTAGAAGTAGTCGCTCTTAGGATATCGTGTCAAATATTTAGACGAGAACATAGGGCAAATTAAAGCATTAGAGACATGATAGAGAAGAAGGAGTCAGTTATAGAGGAGATTCTGAGGAGACAGCTGATATGGTCGGACACGTAAAGAGGATGTCGGAGGGAAGTAGAAGTAGTCGCTCTTAGGATATCGTGTCAAATATTTAGACGAGAACATAGGGCAAATGAAAGCATTAAAGACATGATAGAGAAGAAGGAGTCAGTTATAGAGGAGATGCTGAGGAGACAGCTGATATGGTCGGACACGTAAAGAGGATGTCGGAGGGAAGTAGAAATTGTCGCTCTTAGGATATCGTGTCAAATATTTAGACGAGAACATAGGGCAAATGAAAGCATTAGAGACATGATAGAGAAGAAGGAGTCAGTTATAGAGGAGATTCTGAGGAGACAGCTGATATGGTCGGACACGTAAAGAGGATGTCGGAAGGAAGTAGAAATAGTCGCTCTTAGGATATCGTGTCAAATATTTAGACGAGAACATTGGGTAAATGAAAGCATTAGAGACATGATAGAGAAGAAGGAGTCAGTTATAGAGGAGATTCTGAGGAGACAGCTGATATGGTCGGACACGTAAAGAGGATGTCGGAGGGAAGTAGAAGTAGTCGCTCTTAGGATATCGTGTCAAATATTTAGACGAGAACATAGGGCAAATGAAAGCATTAGAGACATGGTAGAGAAGAAGGAGTCAGTTATAGAGGAGATTCTGAGGAGACAGCTGATATGGTCGGACACGTAAAGAGGATGTCGGAAGGAAGTAGAAATAGTCGCTCTTAGGATATCGTGTCAAATATTTAGACGAGAACATAGGGCAAATGAAAGCATTAGAGACATGATAGAGAAGAAGGAGTCAGTTATAGAGGAGATTCTGAGGAGACAGCTGATATGGTCGGACACGTAAAGAGGATGTCGGAAGGAAGTAGAAATAGTCGCTCTTAGGATATCGTGTCAAATATTTAGACGAGAACATAGGGCAAATGAAAGCATTAGAGACATGATAGAGAAGAAGGAGTCAGTTATAGAGGAGATTCTGAGGAGACAGCTGATATGGTCGGACACGTAAAGAGGATGTCGGAAGGAAGTAGAAATAGTCGCTCTTAGGATATCGTGTCAAATATTTAGACGAGAACATAGGGCAAATGAAAGCATTAGAGACATGATAGAGAAGAAGGAGTCAGTTATAGAGGAGATTCTGAGGAGACAGCTGATATGGTCGGACACGTAAAGAGGATGTCGGAAATAAGTAGAAATAGTCGCTCTTAGGATATCGTGTCAAATATTTAGACGAGAACATAGGGCAAATGAAAGCATTAGAGACATGATAGAGAAGAAGGAGTCAGTTATAGAGGAGATTCTGAGGAGACAGCTGATATGGTCGGACACGTAAAGAGGATGTCGGAGGGAAGTAGAAGTAGTCGCTCTTAGGATATCGTGTCAAATATTTAGACGAGAACATAGGGCAAATGAAAGCATTAGAGACATGATAGAGAAGAAGGAGTCAGTTATAGAGGAGATTCTGAGGAGACAGCTGATATGGTCGGACACGTAAAGAGGATGTCGGAAGGAAGTAGAAATAGTCGCTCTTAGGATATCGTGTCAAATATTTAGACGAGAACATAGGGCAAATTAAAGCATTAGAGACATGATAGAGAAGAAGGAGTCAGTTATAGAGGAGATTCTGAGGAGACAGCTGATATGTTCGGACACGTAAAGAGGATGTCGGAAGGAAGTAGAAGTAGTCGCTCTTAGGATATCGTGTCAAATATTTAGTCGAGAACATAGGGCAAATGAAAGCATTAAAGACATGATAGAGAAGAAGGAGTCAGTTATAGAGGAGATTCTGAGGAGACAGCTGATATGGTCGGACACGTAAAGAGGATGTCGGAGGGAAGTAGAAGTAGTCGCTCTTAGGATATCGTGTCAAATATTTAGTCGAGAACATAGGGCAAATGAAAGCATTAGAGACATGATAGAGAAGAAGGAGTCAGTTATAGAGGAGATTCTGAGGAGACAGCTGATATGGTCGGACACGTAAAGAGGATGTCGGAGGGAAGTAGAAGTAGTCGCTCTTAGGATATCGTGTCAAATATTTAGACGAGAACATAGGGCAAATTAAAGCATTAGAGACATGATAGAGAAGAAGGAGTCAGTTATAGAGGAGATTCTGAGGAGACAGCTGATATGGTCGGACACGTAAAGAGGATGTCGGAGGGAAGTAGAAGTAGTCGCTCTTAGGATATCGTGTCAAATATTTAGACGAGAACATAGGGCAAATGAAAGCATTAGAGACATGATATGGAAGAAGGAGTCAGTTATAGAGGAGATTCTGAGGAGACAGCTGATATGGTCGGACACGTAAAGAGGATGTCGGAGGGAAGTAGAAGTAGTCGCTCTTAGGATATCGTGTCAAATATTTAGACGAGAACATAGGGCAAATGAAAGCATTAGAGACATGATAGAGAAGAAGGAGTCAGTTATAGAGGAGATTCTGAGGAGACAGCTGATATGGTCGGACACGTAAAGAGGATGTCGGAGGGAAGTAGAAGTAGTCGCTCTTAGGATATCGTGTCAAATATTTAGACGAGAACATAGGGCAAATGAAAGCATTAGAGACATGATAGAGAAGAAGGTGTCAGTTATAGAGGAGATTCTGAGGAGACAGCTGATATGGTCGGACACGTAAAGAGGATGTCGGAGGGAAGTAGAAATAGTCGCTCTTAGGATATCGTGTCAAATATTTAGACGAGAACATAGGGCAAATGAAAGCATTAGAGACATGATAGAGAAGAAGGAGTCAGTTATAGAGGAGATTCTGAGGAGACAGCTGATATGGTCGGACACGTAAAGAGGATGTCGGAGGGAAGTAGAAGTAGTCGCTCTTAGGATATCGTGTCAAATATTTAGACGAGAACATAGGGCAAATGAAAGCATTAGAGACATGATAGAGAAGAAGGAGTCAGTTATAGAGGAGATTCTGAGGAGACAGCTGATATGGTCGGACACGTAAAGAGGATGTCGGAGGGAAGTAGAAGTAGTCGCTCTTAGGATATCGTGTCAAATATTTAGTCGAGAACATAGGGCAAATGAAAGCATTAGAGACATGATAGAGAAGAAGGAGTCAGTTATAGAGGAGATTCTGAGGAGACAGCTGATATGGTCGGACACGTAAAGAGGATGTCGGAGGGAAGTAGAAGTAGTCGCTCTTAGGATATCGTGTCAAATATTTAGTCGAGAACATAGGGCAAATTAAAGCATTAGAGACATGATAGAGAAGAAGGAGTCAGTTATAGAGGAGATTCTGAGGAGACAGCTGATATGGTCGGACACGTAAAGAGGATGTCGGAGGGAAGTAGAAGTAGTCGCTGTTAGGATATCGTGTCAAATATTTAGTCGAGAACATAGGGCAAATTAAAGCATTAGAGACATGATAGAGAAGAAGGAGTCAGTTATAGAGGAGATTCTGAGGAGACAGCTGATATGGTCGGACACGTAAAGAGGATGTCGGAGGAAAGTAGAAATAGTCGCTCTTAGGATATCGTGTCAAATATTTAGTCGAGAACATAGGGCAAATTAAAGCATTAGAGACATGATAGAGAAGAAGGAGTCAGTTATAGAGGAGATTCTGAGGAGACAGCTGATATGGTCGGACACGTAAAGAGGATGTCGGAGGGAAGTAGAAGTAGTCGCTCTTAGGATATCGTGTCAAATATTTAGTCGAGAACATAGGGCAAATTAAAGCATTTGAGACATGATAGAGAAGAAGGAGTCAGTTACAGAGGAGATTCTGAGGAGACAGCTGATATGGTCGGACACGTAAAGAGGATGTCGGAGGGAAGTAGAAATAGTCGCTCTTAGGATATCGTGTCAAATATTTAGTCGAGAACATAGGGCAAATTAAAGCATTAGAGACATGATAGAGAAGAAGGAGTCAGTTATAGAGGAGATTCTGAGGAGACAGCTGATATGGTCGGACACGTAAAGAGGATGTCGGAGGAAAGTAGAAATAGTCGCTCTTAGGATATCGTGTCAAATATTTAGTCGAGAACATAGGGCAAATTAAAGCATTAGAGACATGATAGAGAAGAAGGAGTCAGTTATAGAGGAGATTCTGAGGAGACAGCTGATATGGTCGGACACGTAAAGAGGATGTCGGAGGGAAGTAGAAGTAGTCGCTCTTAGGATATCGTGTCAAATATTTAGTCGAGAACATAGGGCAAATTAAAGCATTAGAGACATGATAGAGAAGAAGGAGTCAGTTATAGAGGAGATTCTGAGGAGACAGCTGATATGGTCGGACACGTAAAGAGGATGTCGGAGGGAAGTAGAAGTAGTCGCTCTTAGGATATCGTGTCAAATATTTAGTCGAGAACATAGGGCAAATTAAAGCATTAGAGACATGATAGAGAAGAAGGAGTCAGTTACAGAGGAGATTCTGAGGAGACAGCTGATTTGGTCGGACACGTAAAGAGGATGTCGGAGGGAAGTAGAAAGGGAAGAAACAGGCTAACATGGGGAGAAACTATCAATTAAACCATTAGTGAAAGGAACGTGAAGGGTGGAAAAGTGCTACAATAGAAGAGCACAGAGACATACTTTAGCAATTGGACAGGATATATATATATATATATATATATATATATATATATATATGTGTGTGTGTGTGTGTGTGTGTGTGTGTGTGTGTGTGTGTGTGTGTATGTATGTAGGATTGTGTGTGTGTAAGTAGGATTGTGTGTGTGTGTGTGTGTGTGTGTGTGTGTTTAATTATAGTTATTATTTCCCGAAGCAAATAGCATGAAAAGGTCGGTTTCTATCTCTGTATTTCAGAAATGTTTACACGGAAATATACTTTTACAGAAAAATTCAAATTTTCAAAGGGAAAAAAATGTTTGGTGGAATAACCCATTAGGTGAAATACATACGTAAAGAAAGAAAAGATGGAAAAGACGGAAATATAAAATGCTTCTACTCTAAAACATTCTAAACGGAGAGTAAAATATAGATGTCAGCATTGTACTCAATAATGAAAAGCTTACAACTAGACGGTAATACTTGACAGGGACTCGATCAACAGTGATTTATTCTGGTTTATATATGTTGATTAAAACTACATTCCTAACAAGAAAAACTGAATTTAATCGTCGCACCATAATCGAGGACACAACTTGCATTATTATCGTCAAGAAACATAAACTTACTTTACAGACATCCCTTCAAATAGTTACTTTTTGTTATCACTCTGTATCATAGAATAATTCTTCAGGAAATATGTTTCTCTGTTATACTACATTGTACAGGTATATTTAAATAAAGCTAGAAAGTAACGTTTAGATTAGGGTTGGTTATAAGAAAAGAAAAAAATCTAAGTGCCCCACGTAAACTAACCCGCGTAACTAATTGAACGAATTGCCTCCATTATTGCTCAGTTTTGCAGCATGATCCAGGGTAAGGCGTTACTTATATAAGTTAAAAATTTAATGTTTTTCTAACCAAATGTATCGTAATGGGATACTTTATAGTAATGTTTTATTTTAGATATGTAGTAATGTTGTGTAATATAGTGACCTGTTTTCTGTGGCTTTTCCACTGACGGTACAATGGCAGCAACTTCGACTGGAAGATGTGTGCAGTCTACGAGGCCACGACAGCCTTATTACAGTCTGGCAGACTGCCTGAGCCGTACTGGCACTAGCCTCTAACGCCCTTACCGACTGGGACATGTGTGCGGTCTACGAGACCACGACAGTCTTATTACAGTCTGGCAGACTGCCTGAGCCGTACTGGCACTAGCCTCTAACGACCTTACCGACTGGGAGATGTGTGCGGTCTACGAGACAACGACAGCCTTATTACAGTCTGGCAGACTGCCTGAGCCGTACTGGCACTAGCCTCTACCGCACTTACCGACTGGGAGATGTGTGCGGTCTACTTGACCACGACAGCCTTATTACAGCCTGGCAGACTGCCTGAGCCGTACTGGCACTAGCCTCTATCGCCCTTACCGACTGGGAGATGTGTGCGGTCTACTTGGCCACGACAGCCTTATTACAGCCTGACAGACTGCCTGAGCCGTACTGGCACTAGCCTCTATCGCCCTTACCGACTGGGAGATGTGTGCGGTCTACTTGGCCACGACAGCCTTATTACAGCCTTGCAGACTGCCTGAGCCGTACTGGCACTAGCCTCTAACGCCCTTACCGACTGCCTTCGGACGACCAATTGCTGTCTGGAAATTGAGAAACCAATCAAGGGAGAGGGCATGTACAATTACAATGGGTCCCTAACCATGTAGCCATTGTAAGGAACGGGTCCCTAACTATGTAGCCATTTTTAGGAACGGGTCGCTAGCCATGTAGCTATTGTAAGGAACGAACTGGCTGATGAAAGGGCGAAAAGGGGTGCAGAAACTGAACAACAAACTGCTCCATCATCCCTAAACTCTGCAGGTAACATCATTGACGGTCTTGTCTACCCCCATACTCGTGATGAAACAGCGAGTACGTAGACCACATAGAACGTAATAACTATATTGCATACATTGCCCCTTTTATGAAAGTTTTTCTCCCATATAAAACTAAAATTAATTTTACAAGTGTTAAAAAAAGTGAATATTACTTTAGTGAATGAATAAAAAGTATTTTATTACGACTGAAAATTTGAACTTTGAAATTTATATATATGTATATATATATATATATATATATATATATATATTATATTAAATATGGTGATATGTTTCCTTGTAATATAGTTAATAAATTAAAAATATTTCAAAAACAAGAATACTTTTAATGAATATATTTATTCAAAGCTTTTCGCCGATAAAATAGTACCAGCATCTTCAGAAAAATAATTATCTAATCATTAGATAATTATTTTCCTGAAGATGCTGGTACTATTTTATCGGCGAAAAGCTTTGAATAAATATATTCATTAAAAGTATTCTTTTTTTGAAATATTTTTAATTTATTAAATAAATATATATATGTATATATATATATATATATATATATATATATATATATATATAAACTTTGCTACATTGTTTTCTTGTACTCACTTATCACTTTCACTATATGTACTTAAACAAGAATCTTACTTGGTATTTATGCGAGTTAACTTTCAAAGATTGATAGTATCTCCATTGTCGAGCATTAACTGAAACTGAGTGTTCTTATATATATACATATATAAATATAAGGAGTGTGTGAACTAATAGAAGGTATTGAATAATTCTAAAAGGTTCTATATTTCCACATTCCTCAATAAACTTTTGTTACATCGGTTTTTTTTAAAGGAAAGAAATATAAACTTTTATGAGACTTGTTTGACATATAATCTGCATGGGTTGAATCGCTTCATGAGGATTTAGCACAGAGTTGACTCCCGCGGACTTTAGTATTTCTATATAACCTAATGTAGGAGCAGAGTAGTAATGGTTGGATTCTGAGACCATCTTCGGGAGAGCAAAAGTGTTATTAAGTGCAGAGAAGAATTTCATCTCCAAAATACTAGTTAAGTACAGAATAATTAATTTGTACCAATTTATAATAGCTTGAAGAGGTGATTAAAAGGTGACGGACGTCCGGGTCCGCCTGGAGCTAACGCGGTCTGGTCTCGTTCATGGTTTACTATTATAAGATTAGCTTTATTAATGGCTGCCAGAAGCATCTGTGAATCTGTAACGGCGTCTCTGCATTCGCCACTGAGCAAATTTAGTTGCTGTTTACAAAGCTAAAGTTTTACAAACAAAATGGAGAATTTTATCTTTGCTTGGTTTATCTAAATACGTTTGATTTTATTAGCAAATGTATTTTTATACACTGGGGGCTTCTAGCCAGTTAGTTTTTCGATCTGTGCACTGAGTGCCAGTCACTACCTCTCTCTCTCTCTCTCTCTCTCCCTCCTCTCTCTCTCTCTCTCCCTCTCTCTCTCTCTCTCTCTCTCTCTCTCTCTCTCTCTCTCTCTCTCTCTCTCTCTCTCTCTCTCTCTCTCTCTCTCAGAGAAAGGGAGTCTTTCCACTTCAGCGAGTAGACCTAGTGTTTAAGAGGTTATTGAAAAACCATCTCGCCCTTCTAACTCGTTCGCCGGGTCGGCATTTGATACTTCATTGCCTCATCTAGTAAGCAATGTCACAGTGGCAATAATGAAACCTTTTCATTCCATGTAGAAAAGGTGTAGGCCTAATGATATTATTATTTATAAAACTATGCAAGAAAATAATTTCAACACTACCCAAGTCTGTCATAACTGTCGATTAAAAGATTCACCAATCATCCTGACAGGATATAATATCGAATCTATTGTTTTTAAGTTAACCTCACCTAACCTAACTCGCTACAACCTCCCCCACATCCACTCCTACCCCTACATGGCTGCTTCGGCTAGCACACGGTCCGGCCACTGGTTCTTGACAGGGGATTATAAACCGCCGCTGGCTTACAACCAGTTTCCTCCTATTTGGTGTTGATGGCTTCTACCAGTAACGGTAAATTATAGGCTTGTAGTGTTTCCTTTGAAGATGATTGCTTTGCAATCGAAATGTACATCAAGACACAAATAAAACGTTTATGTAGATTAAGAGGTTTTATTTATTTATAAATAATGAGCTGTCGTAAAGAAACTAATTTTTATTCGCTAATTTGTTAACCATAGTAATGTTATATCGCTCATGAAATGTCAAATTTAAGCAAGTAAAACAATATAAAATATTCAGACTAAAGTGGTTCAAGAAGACCTTATAGCTTATATAGGAATAAGTCTTGACTAACTTGAGACACATCTGTTTTATACCCATCCTCTAAGGTTTTCTTCCTGTATAATAGGTAATAATTGAGCTGGATTGTGGTTTAAGG
>JBAIZL010000006.1:95328264-95333264 GCA_036971475.1 Prosapia bicincta | reverse complement strand
TTAACACTCAAAATAAAGAAAAAAAATACATACGAAATATTGTACAGATTTATAATAAACTAGAAATTAACTAAATAGGGCATTGTCTTGAGTTTAATTTAAAATTATCATTTAAGTAAAATAATAATATTACTGAATGATTTAAATGTGATTACTCTATTATTGTGTAATTTCAAGTAAAACAACTTCAATATTTTCTCAGTTTACTATAATTTTATCATTGGCTGATTTAGCTTTCGTACCTGAGATTATTTCAAACAGATTTTAAATGCTTTCATTAACTTTAAAGTCAAGAAGAGCTGACGTGATGGCGCTCAAATCGGTCGCGTTTGAGGGCATCGTTCGGTTATTGCTATTTTGAGGTCGATGATTTGTTTGCAGGAAGCGCAGTTTGACAAGATATTTGGCGACATTCCAGCCTTCTTGACCAGCTGACCTACAGTCAAGGTCAAATACTGTAACCAATAGAAAATAACAAGTACCATTGTTTGTAAAGTTTACATTTTATGCTTTATTGAATGAAAATATTATTGAAAAACACATGTTCGACTAAATCTATAACTCTTATTGTTAGATCTATCTTGAAATCTTTAAATATTCAGAAATTTAATGTGAAATAAAGCAAAACAACAAGGTATGATTATTTAATATGTTTTTCGCATCTTTAATATCAATTAATGACTTTGAGATTAGTTTATGACCATTTGAACTTTAAATTTGTGAAAACTTACTAAGACACAACCATCATGACACTGATGAAGATCGCCACAAAGCGATCGAAAACGTTCTGTCTCAGTAAGTTTTCACAAATTTACAAAATATAAAGTTCGGAAGTCATAAACTATTGTTAACGTAATTAATTAAGTTAATTAATTAAATTAATTAGTTAACGTAACTATCGAACGTAATTGACTACAAAATTCAATAGTTTAATATGGAATCAAATTTGGTTAATGCAGGAAAATGCCTATGTATCCGCACATGATAATATGTAATAAAATTACACATTGAAGTTGATAAGATTCTCCTAAAACTCTATTTCATTAAAATTATCTAAAATTTGCTATTATTGTTAAATAATAAATATATAACACACAGCTTTACATAAACTATATAGCAAGTAAACACACATAGAGAGTTAATTTTAAAACAATTAAAAAATATATATTTTATTTTTTAAAGTTCAAGTAAAACAATTATTGGAAAACAGTTAAAAATGTTTTTGAAATATTTAAATCCCCCCAAAACGGCTATTGGATAGAACAAGTAATATAAACAAACTATTTTTAAAGTCAATTCCTATTCAGGTTAACAAAGAAAAATTCTATCTTAGTTACTTTTTATTTAATAATTACAAGTAATATAAATAAAGTATCGTAACCCAATCATTAAAACAGCTGTTCTACCCCATAACGTAAAATGTGCTGTTTTATGCAATCATATGTTATTACTTATTTTAACGCAAATAGGACGAAATAACCATATTGCATACCTTGCCCCTTTTTGTGAAAAGTTTTTCTCCCATATAAAATTAAAATTAATTATTTATTAAACTAATATTTGAAAAAAAACTATACTAATATCAAGTGTAATCCACTGCAAGTAGAAAAAAATATATTTGAACTTGAATAAATAAAAATTATTTTATTAACGATTGAAAATATGTATAAGATGTACACAAGGAGAGTGTGAGCTAATAGAAGAAATTGAACAAAATGAATGGATTATTTTGGAAAGAAGCTTTTGTTTAAAATAAGTAGAACATTTTGTAAAAAATAATTCTGAAAATTGTTTTTGAGTCCGTAACCTCAAAAGTCTGGACTAAAAACAAGACATGAACTAAAACAAAACACACATTTGGGTTAGGATAAGATTTCTACACAATCAGGGACGATATAAAGTAGGCCTCCCATTCAGCGGGCCACATAAATCTTGTCACATATTTGCGATCCGTAATCCACGAGGGTTGGCTAGGCCTCTTTTGTTCGGACCGCAATTAGCGGAACCGGATGCTAGTTGGGCGCTACGACGTGTCGGCGAGGACGACGCTATCCATCATGGTGCGAGACAGTTCGGCGATCTCCAATACTTTTCCAGTTCACATAACCTCTTCCTATTTCCGGGTTTCTTTATTAATGACCACGTTGTTAACATAATGGTCAGTCAGTCAAGAGAATGGGAGGGTTTGGGGGTGTCCAAAGGTTATGTTGCATCTGTCACGTGACGATGGGTCCGGGTAAGATCAGGGCTTTTGTTATTTGGCTGAGATTCAGGAGGGACATTTCCTAGTGGATGGGAATTTAATTGGGCGGGACGGTTAAATGGGGACATGACTGACTAACGTGTGACATCTATAAAGGAACTTACAGCTAAAGAGGCGATGTAAACTAGAAGTACATGTGACTTAAGATTACCACTTATCCCAAACAAATTGAACAATATACGTAAAGCTACAAATTTACTTAAGAACTAGGTAGAAAAAGGGCTTATGTTACAACTTAACCCAGGTTATGACGTGCGACTAATAAAGCATAGGACGTACATTACAGATGTTTTAGAGGTTCCAGGAGTACCTTTGGCCGTGGCATAAAGATAGGAGGACTAAGGTCGAGTTAATGAGAGCCCGCATGTGTAGATAGATTAAACGTTTTTGATAGGCTAAAGAGTTTGGCCGAGAGAGAATAGATGAGTTCCGCAAGGGTATTCTGTGCTGGTGATTTTAGTTCGAATAATGAAAGATAAAGTTAGATTCCCCCTCGGTATTTACAAATGGGAAGGTTTATTTCTGTGAAGTTCTTTGACCTTGAGAATAGTAATCAAGGCTATCGGAAAAGAACCCAGCATTATGCTACTTCTAAAGACAACTTACGTAAATTGTTTATAACACTTAAAAACCTCCTCGACTAGTTGATTAAAACATTTTTTAAACCAGAGACGGTTCTTCCAGGAAGGCCCAATGACCCAGGCTTCACCAATAATAAGAGAACTTGAGTAATAAAAAAAGATATTGAAAAGTATTTAAAAAAGTATTTGATCAATGGATATCAAATAAAAGGTTGTTTTTGTGGTTTATCTGGCCATTTCTTCATACGTTTAGCATAGCTTTCTGTACATCCTCACCCTGCCCACGCTGACCACGGTTTTCTATCTCACAGTTTGTACCGAGAATAATCGTTTGCAGATTTCCCACATTTTGATTAATCTGTGAATTGTGATAGAATACAGTGTCTATTAATAGGAAATATAATATTTTTGGTTAGTACTTACTTCTGCAATCACCAGGCTTCGTCTGTCTATACACAAATGCCTTTTAGAGGCTTCTCCCTACTTGAAGGATACTTAGGCAAACAAGTTGAAAAGGTTCATGAAACAGACATTAGTGTACATAGTTATGAAGGGCATTTGGGTGATGTTTTCTGAGTAAAACAGATGGTTTAGTTCTCACTGCGACAGCTGAGGTTCCCCGCATTAGAGTCCATAGCTCGAGGTTTTGTAAAGTGTAAAGTAATTCATGAAAAGAAGATAATAAATATGGGATCATTTTAAGAGTTACTTTGGTTCTAGTTAGAGAACGTAAATGTCGCTAGTAATTAGCAGGCACACGACCCGCAGTGTTTCTTTCTAGTCAGGTTTTTTCATCCCGCTCTTAGCGCTATACTTACTGTACTGTTTCATTGAACTATTTCCTTATTCTCGACGGAAAGAGCTTACGAGCTTGGTACAAGGGCAACCAATCCCGTTTACTTCGCGCGCGGTAGGGATACTAACCGCATTCGCATGTGAGACGGAGGTAGCTCGCTAGAGGTTGGCTGCCACGGGGCCAGGGCAGGTTCCGGGGGCCCAGACCCCGCTTGAAGAAAACCAAAGGTAACGGATGTTATATCTGAGCCCCTTTGGCGCTGATAGGAAGCTTTTGGGTTGTAGAAAATGCAGAATTTGTGTAATTAAGATATTTTATTACAGATTTTATATTTTTTTTCATAAACACGTTGAAGTAGATGGTAAGCAGAACCAAATAGAAATTAATCAACACTTCTACTAATCCAGTAGGTCCATAGTTAATGGAGGATGCGCGGGTGTAGTGGAAAAATCAATTACAGCTTTTTCTTTATGAATGAGGCATTAGGCTAATATGGGCGTGGGCGCAGGTCTGTTAGGAAGTCAGTCGAAGTCTACTGTTTTAGTACTTGATTGGACCTATACTTATAGGGGCCTATAGTTAAAAACTGTTTTCTCTTATGGAAGCTCTCTTATCCGTTTCGATAGAGAACCGCTTATGTGGAGGATAAGCACAGAAACGTTTTTCGTTCATCCGTATGGAGGGTGCAGAAAATTGAACTCCTGTAAAACTTTAGTGATACGACACCAGATTTCATTCTTGATTGACGGTCTCTACGAGGTGTTACATGGGAAATGGGAAGAAATTAGAGGCCATATGGTGGGAAATCTTTCTTCGTACCAACACTTGCCCGTCCAGTGTTTCTGTTGGCAAGGAACCAAGATGTCCTGATAAGTGGGCAGGTGGAATGGACATGTCAGATGTTTGCAAGTATCGTTACAATATCAACTGAGCGGCCTCGTAGGAGGTGTTAACAAGAGCTTAGTTGGCATTCCATGGGGGGAACCTGTAGGATAAGCTCGTGCAAGTATGAAATTACCCTGGGAGAGCGTTAAACTTTTCCCTTGAGTCATTGATAAAATGATCCCATTGAGGAGGAAGCCTCAGTGCGAAGCTACTCAATCGATTAGGCTTTGTTTGTCTGCATGGACAGTTTCGGTTGAACCTAATTGTTTGCTTTTATTGATATATTTATTGATATATATTTATTGTTTTCTTTTTCGTTCAAGAATTGCTCCAGTTTACATCAAAACTAAAAAGTTGGTTTTATATGTTATTGGGAAAACATTTGAAACTATATTTTAAAAGAACAAATTTGGCGACAACTTCAATAACTTAGAAGCCTCTAAAAATAGTGTAAGAGTTGAATAGTGTGAAGATA
>JBAIZL010000006.1:95320764-95323264 GCA_036971475.1 Prosapia bicincta | reverse complement strand
CTAGGTTAGGTTAGGTCAGGTTAGGAGTTGTGAACCGATAGGTTTGTGAATCTTCAGAGAATATGGACGCTAAACGATTTTGCCAGGTTTAATACATCTAATGGAATTATATATTGAACACTCTAAATAAAACTTGAATGTTTAAATATTAACAATGTTTTTCTAAATGAATTTGTAATTTAAGAAATATTGTGAAACTTCACCGACTTTTCGTTAAAACATTTTATGGGGTCATCAAGAACCGGCTGACTTACCGAGGAGTAAGATTGTTTAGACTTCCCATCGTAAAATATAAATTAAATTGAATAAATATAGGTTAATTCTTTTTGTTAGCTAATTTTCAAAATAAATAAAATATTTACAATTTACCTAAGAATATCATTCAAGAAGTATAACGAATTTAAATACTGTCCTGTTTAAGTATCTCTTTTGTTACATTCTTTTTTCTTTCCACTTCTCTACTATTTGTTAATTTAATTAAATAAAAATGCTGAGGAGAAATGTTCGTAGAGAATTAGAGAAAAATATCATGTGGCACTACTTTACAAAGATAATACATTAATAGTAATTTGGTACACCCATAATCTACTGTAACCCAGGGCTTACCTCGGCTACTGGGCGGGTCCACAGGTGGCGGATAGTGGAGTGGCCTACATGTATGTAGGTTAGCTGCGAATAAGGATTACAAATAAGCAGTCCTGGACCAGAGGTGGCAACATCAACAGGGGTGGACGTTCAATCATTGGCAAGATCGTACGTATTAAATACCACATAACCCGTTGACGATGTTGTGGCATGGCGAGTAAGTGCCGCCATCAAATAAGCACTGCGCTGTGCTGTCTTGCACGGTTTGGGAGGGCACCCCAAAGACTTGGAGAGCGAACTCCAAAATAAAAACAAGGGTAGCTTGAGTTCTTAGCTGCAGAGAAAGCAACCAGGCTAGGGGATGGTAACTCTGTTAAAAAATGACCTGGCCCACCAATTAGTGGTTGAACATAGTCCTAACAACCCTACATCGTAAAATACTCTTGTAACGAAACCAAACAATGTAATAATAAAGGATGGATTAAAAGGCAAAAGAAAACGGAACTCGAACCTGGTTTTAGCAACATGGAATGTTCGGACAATGTTACAGCCTGGAAAAACGGCTGAAGTGGCTGATCAGCTATTTAAATTTAACATTGAAGCAGTGGCGGATCATTTTGTATTCATACAAAATATTCTCAAACATAATACTGAAAAAGCTCAACGCCTTTGCTGAAAACATCATAACAGATTATCACTGCGGATTCCGACAGGGAAGGGGAACTACCGATCAGATATTTCTTTTAAAACAGTTACTCGAGAGATTTTAGAATATATAATTGACTTTCATCTTCTTTTTGTTGACAATCGGCAGGCTTTTGACAGTGTCAATAGAGCAAAATTGCTCGAAATTCTAAAGGAGTTCAACGTACCAAACAAGTTGGTCAGACTGATCAACATGGCATTGTGTGATAGTGACGGCAAAGTTGTCATAGGCGGCGGTATGAGTCCCGAATTCCCTATTCTGACTGGCGTGAGACAAGGCGATGCCCTGTCTGCTACCCTCTTCAATCTGGCATTACATGGCGTTTTGAGGAGGATTAACGTTTTAGGGAATATTAGTCTATGCGTTCATGCAGTCAAATATGTGCATATGTTGATGATATATGCTTGGTTGCCAGGAATATTCCATCGCTCAAAGAAATTTTTAATATAATCAATAATGAAAGCAAAAAGATAGGTCTCTGCATAAATGAGGGAAAAACTAAATATATGAGTACAAGCAGAGGGCATAGCAGTACGACTATAGATATCGATGGCTATTCCTTTGAAAAAATAAAAACTTTCACATATTTGGGCTCGGAAGTGAATGATGAAAATAAAACAATAAATGAAGTCCAGGAAAGAATAATGACAGCTAATAGAGCATACTTCGCAAATATAAAGCTTTTTAAAAGTAGGCTGTTGTTTCAAACCACTAAGGTGCGACTCTTTAAAACCTTAATTCGGCCAGTCCTAACGTATGGAGAGGAGACGTGGACTTTAACCGCCGAGGTGAAAAATCAGTTGACATTGTTTGAGCGCAAGCTTTTATGAAAACGTTTTGGTTAGATTCACGATGTACAAACAAACGTGTGGAAGCTTCGACCTAATGCCGAGTTGTATTCCTTATACAAAGACGCAAATGGGGTCCATTTTATTAAAACGCGACGCGTAGAATGATTGGGTCACATCATAAGAATGCCCACCAATAGAATGCCGAACAAACTTTTACATGGCACTATGATTGGCAAAAGAAGAGTTGGCCGGCCAAGAAAACGATGGCTACAGGACCTTGAAGAAGATTTAAAGGTACTCGGCATTACAGCATGGAAACAGAAGCCTAAGGATAGAAGTACATGGCGGGACATTGTTAAGGAAGCCAATGCCCACCCCGGGAAGTAGTGCTACGTAGTAGTAGTATAATCTACTGCAA
>JBAIZL010000006.1:95300764-95318264 GCA_036971475.1 Prosapia bicincta | reverse complement strand
CCCCAATACTCTCTCCCTCCACTACTAATACCAGCGCCCTAAATATAATTTATTGAATCCTCTCACAGGAATTCTTGTTTTGCGATTCATTCTTGCATGTTTACTATTTCAGATATTGTCAAGTACTTTTCCAACGCCGATTCATCTAAATGCCTATCCTCTGTTACCCCTTTAATTTTCGCCCTTTTTTATCCCCTTATATAATCTTTATATATTGATAATATTCGTAATTTATATAACCGTACATAGAACAAGGACTTTTATGGATATTATTAAAATCATGTTAAATATAAGACATAAAACCCATTATTCAAAATATAATTTATTGTGAAGCAGCTAAATAAAAAAAAATAAAATAAGTAGTTAAATTTTAAAATGTAACTAAGTCTGCGTATCCAGATAACAGATGAAGAACACGTCTCACGGAGAATCAAATGTCTTTTAATTGATGGTTTCATCTTCCGAAAAATCAGAAGCCTGATCTATCACCTTCATTAAATATGATCTCATAAACTGAACAATAAAAAAATGGAAAAAGACCAAAATTTGTGGAAAACACACACATCTAGAGAATTTTGTATTCACATTGATAGAGACTTATCTTTAACAACTGAAATATAACAGAGTTCGAAAAATATCTTAATTTACCGAAATCTGAATTGTACAACCATTTTATGTCTTCAATAATTCATTCTAAACCGGTTCATCCAAATAATAAAACCTGTAGTGATATCCTTAATAAATGTGCTTCCTTAAATATCAACCGATGGCAGAATGAAACCGGTTGCCCAGTCAAGATGGTAATACCGTCCAGGAAGGCCTTAATGTTCTCAGTCTGAGGTAATATATTACAGTGGGCAAACACTGAAACAGACCGTTATGGAATTTCGTTAAAATAAACCAATAACGAATTCTTACCTCTTTCATCTCTAACAGTAGAAATGTAGTTATTCCAGTAATAAGATAATAATAATATTTTTTTATATTTTGGCGTGTTTTATATTAGATTGATAACGCCAGCCTTGTTTGGTTGGAACAACATATTCAAAATATCGTTCTATGATCGCCTGGATTGTTAGGTTTTAAGTTACTTATTATATTAGGTTTCTATGATTCTCTAGATAGGTAGGTTTTAGGTTACTTAATTATACAGTAATACATTCGTATGATTGCCTGGGTTAGTGGGTACTAGGTTACTTAAGTATAATATGTTTGTATGATTGGCTGGGTTAGTGGGTATTAGGTTACTTAGTTATACAGTATTACATTCCTATGATTGCCTGGGTTAGTGGGTATTAGGTTACTTAATTATACAAAATTACATTCCTATGATTGCCTGGGTTAGTGGGTATTAGGTTACTTATATATAATATGTTTGTATGATTCGCTGGGTTATTGGGTATTAGGTTACTTAAATATAATATGTTTGTATGATTGCCTGGGTTAGTGGGTATTAGGTTACTTAAATATAATATGTTTGTATGATTCGCTGGGTTATTGGGTATTAGGTTACTTAAATATAATATGTTTGTATGATTGCCTGGGTTAGTGGGTATTAGGTTACTTATATATAATATGTTTGTATGATTGCCTGGGTTAGTGGGTATTAGGTTACTTAAATATAATATGTTTGTATGATTGCCTGGGTTAGTGGGTATTAGGTTACTTAAATATAATATGTTTGTATGATTAACTGGGTTAGTGGGTATTAGGTTACCTAAATATAATATGTTTGTATGATTGCCTGGGTTAGTGGGTATTAGGTTACTTAAATATAATATGTTTGTGTGATCGCCTGGGTTAGTGGGTATTAGGTTACCTAAATATAATATGTTTGTATGATTGCCTGGGACAGTGGGTATTAGGTTACTTAAATATAATATGTTTGTATGATTGCCTGGGTTAGTGGGTATTAGGTTACTTAAATATAATATGTTTGTATTATTGCCTGGGTTAGTGGGTATTAGGTTACTTAAATATAATATGTTTGTATGATTTTCTGGATTAGTGGGTATTAGGTTATTTGAGTATAATATGTTTATATGATTGGCTGGGTTAGTGGGTATTAGGTTACTTAAATATATATGTTTGATTGATTGGCTTGGTTAGTGGGTATTAGGCTACTTAATTATACAATATTACATTCCTATGATTGGCTGGGTTAGTGGGTATTACGTTACTTAAATATAATATGTTTGTATGATTGCCTGGGTTGGTGGGTATTAGGTTACTTAATTATACAGTATTACATTCCTATGATTGGCTGGGTTAGTGGGTATTAGGCTACTTGAGTATTATATGTTTGTATGATTGGCTGGGTTAGTGGGTATTAGGTTACTTAAATATAATATGTTTGTATGATTGGCTGGGTTAGTGGGTATTAGGTTACTTAAGTATAATATGATTGTATTATTGGCTGGGTTAGTGGGTATTAGGTTACTTGAATATATTATGTTTGTATGATTTCCTGGGTTAGTGAGTATTCGGGTTACTTAAGTATAATATGTTTGTATGATTGGCTGGGTTAGTGGATATTAGGTTACTTAGATATAATATGTTTGTATGATTAACTGGGTTAGTGGGTATTAGGTTACTTAAATATAACATGTTTGTATGATTGGCTGGGTTAGTGGGTTTTAGGTTACTTAAATATAATATGTTTGTATGATTAACTGGGTTAGTGGGTATTAGGTTACTTAAATATAATATGTTTGTATGATTGGCTGGGTTAGTGGGTATTAGGTTACTTAAATATAATACGGTTGTATGATTGGCTGGGTTAGTGGGTATTAGGTTACTTAAATATAATATGTTTGTGTGATCGCCTGGGTTAGTGGGTATTAGGTTACCTAAATATAATATGTTTGTATGATTGCCTGGGACAGTGGGTATTAGGCTACTTGAGTATTATATGTTTGTATGATTTTCTGGGTTAGTGGGTATTAGGTTACTTAAATATAATATGTTTGTATGATTGGCTGGGTTAGTGGGTATTAGGTTACTTAAGTATAATATGATTGTATTATTGGCTGGGTTAGTGGGTATTAGGTTACTTGAATATATTATGTTTGTATGATTTCCTGGGTTAGTGAGTATTCGGGTTATAATATGTTTGTATGATTGGCTGGGTTAGTGGATATTAGGTTACTTAGATATAATATGTTTGTATGATTAACTGGGTTAGTGGGTATTAGGTTACTTAAATATAACATGTTTGTATGATTGGCTGGGTTAGTGGGTTTTAGGTTACTTAAATATAATATGTTTGTATGATTAACTGGGTTAGTGGGTATTAGGTTACTTAAATATAATATGTTTGTATGATTGGCTGGGTTAGTGGGTATTAGGTTACTTAAATATAATACGGTTGTATGATTGGCTGGGTTAGTGGGTATTAGGTTACTTAAATATAATATGTTTGTATGATTAACTGGGTTAGTGGGTATTAGGTTACTTAAATATAATATGTTTGTATGATTAACTGGGTTAGTGGGTATTAGGTTACTTAAATATAATATGTTTGTATGATAGCCTTGGTTAGTGGTTATTAGGTTACTTAAGTATAAAATGTTTGTATGATTGCCTGGGTTAGTGGGTTTATTATTTAGATCAAGTTTCTATTATTACCCGGTTCATTGGTAATAGGTTGCTGATTCAAAGTAGGTGTCTGATTGCCTGGGTTAGTGAGTATTAGGTTAATTATTTAGAATAGGTGTCAATATTGTTAGCGGTGCCAACTGAGTGGGGATTAGAAAATGTCACGAATCCACTCTAGTCTCAATCTATCGAGATAGTGTTAATGTTCGAAACCAACGGACAATATTGTTAGCGGTGCCGACTGAGTGGGGATTAGAAAATATCACGAATCCACTCTAGTCTCAATCTATCGAGATAGTGTTAATGTTCGAAACCAACGGACAATATTGTTAGCGGTGCCGACTGAGTGGGGATTAGAAAATATCACGAATCCACTCTAGTCTCAATCTATCGAGATTGTGTTAATGTTCGAAACCAACGGACAATATTGTTAGCGGTGCCGACTGAGTGGGGGTTAGAAACCAAGACGAATATGCGCGTAATTGAACACTGAGCATTGAACTGTAATGGCGTGGTTAATTGGACAATACATTACGCTCTACGAGAAATACCTTGGATTCCCGTTCTTCAACGACAAGTAGGCTAAGTCAAGCACGAGCGCGCGTACGCCCAAAGTTACGCTGCACTTCACGCTGAGTCCTTTGCCTAAGACAAAACAGATGACTCAGCAAAAATGATAAACGTTAATAGGCTCTGAACAATAGGTCCTCTTCCACGACTTGTCAATCCTTCTAAGGTCCGGCGCCAGACATTGTCTAATCGTGCGTTTTGCAGGTAAATTTTAAAATTTAAATATAATTAATGCATTGCTCTTGCAAGGAAGTATGATAGTTGCAAAATAAGTCCCTGCAAACTAGAAATTCTCGTAGCTTCTTTTATTTTTGTATCTATAAAAAAAGAGAAAATGAATTGCATTAATATACTTCTAGTGTAGAATATTTAAGGGGAGTTCAAATATTTGGTGTGTGTCTAAAATTAATTATCCAAATACAAACATATTAAATGAACAAACCCAATACAAATCACACATACTCGTCGATACTATGGAAAACCTGCATTTAAAGCCGTCACCGCTTAACCAACTCCAAGCAGAAGACACTGATGAAGGTCGCCACGGAGCGATGGAAAATGTTTTGTCTCAGTAAGTTTTTGCAAATTTACAAAATTTTAAGTTCGGATAGTCATAAACTACTGTAAAAGTGATTAATTAAGTTTCATCGAACGTAATGGATTACAAAATTCAAGAAAATATGTTAAATAGAAACTTAACAATAATGAAATTTTGTAATATAAGGTCTTAACTATAATGACTTTTATGAGTACATGATAATGAGGACTATTAAAAGGACTAAGAAATGACTCCCTGAATGACCTAATAAAAAGGACACCTATAAGGACTTAGTATTGGAAACTCCTATGAGGTGCTGATAATTTTATTTTAAATAAAAGCAATTTTGAATAAATCGAAAATAAGGTTTATCGAATAAAATAAAGTTATAATTTCTTGTGATGGCTTTCAATAGGCCTATAACTAATTTCTTCCAATTTGTAAATAGTCGTATAAAGACTGAAACATTATTTGTTTCTATCCTGGATTTGAGCTGGTGGTAGCCTATATTTGTTTCTATCCTGGATTTGAGCCATTGGTAACCTACATTTGTTTAAATCCTGAATTTGAGCCGGTAGTAGCCTATATTTGTTTCTATCCTGGAATTTTGCTGGTGGTAGCCTATATTTGCTTCTATACTGGATTTGAGCTGGTGGTAGCCTATATTTGTTTCTATCCTGGATTTGAGCCATTGGTAACCTACATTTGTTTAAATCCTGAATTTGAGCCGGTAGTAGCCTATATTTGTTTCTATCCTGGAATTTTGCTGGTGGTAGCCTATATTTGCTTCTATACTGGATTTGAGCTGGTGGTAGCCTATATTTGTTTCCATCCTGGATTTGAGCTGGTGGTAGCCTATATTTGTTTCTATCCTGGATTTGAGCCATTGGTAACCTACATTTGTTTATCCTGAATTTGAGCCGGTAGTAGCCTATATTTGCTTCTATACTGGATTTGAGCCGGTGGTAGCCTATATTTGTTTTTATCCTGGATTTGAGCCGGTGGTAGCCTATATTTGCTTCTATACTGGATTTGAGCCGGTGGTAACGTATATTTGTTTCTATCTTGGATTTGAGCCGGTGGTAACCTATATTTGTTTCTATACTGGATTTGAGCTGGTGGTAGCCTATATTTGCTTCTATACTGGATTTGAGCTGTTGGTAGCCTATATTTGCTTCTATACTGGATTTGAGCCGGTGGTAGCCTATATTTCTTTCTATACTGGATTTGAGCTGGTGGTAGCCTATAATTGTTTCTTTCCTGGATTTGAGCTGGTGGTGACCTATATTGGTTTCTATCTTGGATTTGAGCCGGTGGTAACCTATATTTGTTTCTATACTGGATTTGAGCTGGTAGTAGCCTATATTTGTTTCTATCCTGGATTTGAGCTGGTGGTGACCTATATTTGTTTCTATCTTGGATTTGAGCCGGTGGTAACCTAAATTTGTTTCTATACTGGATTTGAGCTGGTGGTAGCCTATATTTGCTTCTATACTGGCTTTGAGCCGGTAGTAACCTATATTTGTTTCTATACTGGAATTGAGCTGGTGGTAGCCTATATTTGCTTCTATACTGGATTTGAGCTGGTGGTAGCCTATATTTGCTTCTATACTGGATTTGAGCCGGTGGTAGCCTATATTTCTTTCTATCCTGGATTTGAGCTGGTGGTAGCCTATATTTGTTTCTTTCCTGGATTTGAGCCGGTAGTAGCCTATATTTGTTTCCATACTGGATTTGAGCCGGTGGTAGCCTATATTTCTTTCTATCCTGGATTGGAGCTGGTGGTAGCCTATATTTGTTTCTTTCCTGGATTTGAGCCGGTAGTAGCCTATATTTGTTTCTATCCTGGAATTTTGCTGGTGGTAGCCTATATTTGCTTCTATCCTGGATTTGAGCCATTGGTAACCTACATTTGTTTATCCTGAATTTGAGCCGGTAGTAGCCTATATTTGCTTCTATACTGGATTTGAGCCGGTGGTAGCCTATATTTGTTTTTATCCTGGATTTGAGCCGGTGGTAGCCTATATTTGCTTCTATACTGGATTTGAGCCGGTGGTAACGTATATTTGTTTCTATCTTGGATTTGAGCCGGTGGTAACCTATATTTGTTTCTATACTGGATTTGAGCTGGTGGTAGCCTATATTTGCTTCTATACTGGATTTGAGCTGTTGGTAGCCTATATTTGCTTCTATACTGGATTAGAGCCGGTGGTAGCCTATATTTCTTTCTATACTGGATTTGAGCTGGTGGTAGCCTATAATTGTTTCTTTCCTGGATTTGAGCTGGTGGTGACCTATATTGGTTTCTATCTTGGATTTGAGCCGGTGGTAACCTATATTTGTTTCTATACTGGATTTGAGCTGGTAGTAGCCTATATTTGTTTCTATCCTGGATTTGAGCTGGTGGTGACCTATATTTGTTTCTATCTTGGATTTGAGCCGGTGGTAACCTAAATTTGTTTCTATACTGGATTTGAGCTGGTGGTAGCCTATATTTGCTTCTATACTGGCTTTGAGCCGGTAGTAACCTATATTTGTTTCTATACTGGAATTGAGCTGGTGGTAGCCTATATTTGCTTCTATACTGGATTTGAGCTGGTGGTAGCCTATATTTGCTTCTATACTGGATTTGAGCCGGTGGTAGCCTATATTTCTTTCTATCCTGGATTTGAGCTGGTGGTAGCCTATATTTGTTTCTTTCCTGGATTTGAGCCGGTAGTAGCCTATATTTGTTTCTATACTGGATTTGAGCCGGTGGTAGCCTATATTTCTTTCTATCCTGGATCGGAGCTGGTGGTAGCCTATATTTGTTTCTTTCCTGGATTTGAGCCGGTAGTAGCCTATATTTGTTTCTATCCTGGATTTGAGCTGGTGGTGACCTATATTGGTTTCTATCTTGGATTTGAGCCGGTGGTAACCTATATTTGTTTCTATACTGGATTTGAGCTGGTGGTAGCCTATATTTGCTTCTATACTGGCTTTGAGCCGGTAGTAACCTATATTTGTTTCTATACTGGATTTGAGCTGGTGGTAGCCTATATTTGCTTCTATACTGGATTTGAGCCGGTAGTAACCTATATTTGTTTCTATACTGGATTTGAGCTGGTGGTAGCTTATATTTGTTTCTATACTGGATTTGAGCTGGTGGTAGCCTATATTTGCTTCTGTACTGGATTTGCGCCGGTGGTAGCCTATATTTCTTTCTATCCTGGATTTGAGCTGGTGGTAGTCTATATTTGTTTCTTTCCTGGATTTGAGCCGGTAGTCGCCTATATTTGTTTTTATCCTGGATTTGAGCCGGTGGTAACCTATATTTGTTTCCATCCTGGATTTGAGCTGGTGGTAGGCTATATTTGTTTCTATCTTGGATTTTTGCCGGTGGTAGCCTATATTTGTTTCTATACTGGATTTGAGCTGGTGGTAGCCTATATTTGCTTCTATACTGGCTTTGAGCCGGTGGTAGCCTATATTTGCTTCTATACTGGATTTGAGCCGGCGGTAGCCTATATTTGTTTCTATACTGGATTTGAGCTGGTGGTAGCCTATATTTGCTTCTATACTGGCTTTGAGCCGGTGGTAGCCTATATTTGCTTCTATACTGGATTTGAGCCGGCGGTAGCCTATATTTGTTTCTATACTGGATTTGAGCCGGTGGTAGCCCATATTTGTTACTATCCAGGATTTGAGCTGGTGGTAGCCTATATTTGCTTCTATACTGGATTTGAGCTGTTGGTAGCCTATATTTGCTTCTATTCTGGATTTGAGCCGGTGGTAGCCTATATTTCTTTCTATACTGGATTTGAGCTGGTGGTAGCCTATAATTGTTTCTTTCCTGGATTTGAGCTGGTGGTGACCTATATTGGTTTCTATCTTGGATTTGAGCCGGTGGTAACCTATATTTGTTTCTATACTGGATTTGAGCCGGTGGTAACCTATATTTGTTTCTATACTGGATTTGAGCTGGTAGTAGCCTATATTTGTTTCTATCCTGGATTTGAGCCGGTGGTAACCTAAATTTGTTTCTATACTGGATTTGAGCTGGTGGTAGCCTATATTTGCTTCTATACTGGCTTTGAGCCGGTAGTAACCTATATTTGTTTCTATACTGGAATTGAGCTGGTGGTAGCCTATATTTGCTTCTATACTGGATTTGAGCTGGTGGTAGCCTATATTTGCTTCTATACTGGATTTGAGCCGGTGGTAGCCTATATTTCTTTCTATCCTGGATTTGAGCTGGTGGTAGCCTATATTTGTTTCTTTCCTGGATTTGAGCCGGTAGTAGCCTATATTTGTTTCTATACTGGATTTGAGCCGGTGGTAGCCTATATTTCTTTCTATCCTGGATTTGAGCTGGTGGTAGCCTATATTTGTTTCTTTCCTGGATTTGAGCCGGTAGTAGCCTATATTTCTTTCTATACTGGATTTGAGCTGGTGGTAGCCTATATTTGTTTCTATCCTGGATTTGAGCTGGTGGTGACCTATATTGGTTTCTATTTTGGATTTGAGCCGGTGGTAACCTATATTTGTTTCTATACTGGATTTGAGCTGGTGGTAGCCTATATTTGCTTCTATACTTGCTTTGAGCCGGTAGTAACCTATATTTGTTTCTATACTGGATTTGAGCTGGTGGTAGCCTATATTTGCTTCTATACTGGCTTTGAGCCGGTAGTAACCTATATTTTTTTTCTATACTGGATTTGAGCTGGTGGTAGCCTATATTTGCTTCTATACTGGGTTTGAGCCGGTAGTAACCTATATTTGTTTCTATACTGGATTTGAGCTGGTGGTAGCCTATATTTGCTTCTATACTGGATTTGAGCTGGTGGTAGCCTATATTTGCTTCTGTACTGGATTTGCGCCGGTGGTAGCCTATATTTCTTTCTATCCTGGATTTGAGCTGGTGGTAGTCTATATTTGTTTCTTTCCTGGATTTGAGCCGGTAGTCGCCTATATTTGTTTCTATCCTGGATTTGAGCCGGTGGTAACCTATATTTGTTTCCATCCTGGATTTGAGCTGGTGGTAGGCTATATTTGTTTCTATCTTGGATTTTTGCCGGCGGTAGCCTATATTTGTTTCTATACTGGATTTGAGCTGGTGGTAGCCTATATTTGCTTCTATACTGGCTTTGAGCCGGTGGTAGCCTATATTTGCTTCTATACTGGATTTGAGCCGGCTTTAGCCTATATTTGTTTCTAAACTGGATTTGAGCTGGTGGTAGCCTATATTTGCTTCTATACTGGCTTTGAGCCGGTGGTAGCCTATATTTGCTTCTATACTGGATTTGAGCCGGCGGTAGCCTATATTTGTTTCTATACTGGATTTGAGCCGGTGGTAGCCTATATTTGTTACTATCCAGGATTTGAGCTGGTGGTAGCCTATATTTGTTTCCTATACTGGCCAGTGGTAGCCTATATTTGTGTCTATCCTGGATTTGCGCCAGTGGTAGCCTATATTTGTTTCTATCCAGGATTTGAGCTGATGGTAGCCTATATTTGTTTCCTATACTGGCCAGTGGTAGCCTATATTTGTTTCTATCCTGGATGTAGCCAGTAGTCGCCTATATTTGTTTCTATCCTGGATTTGAGCCTGGATTTTTAATATATTTTGTGTGTTTATTGTATAAATATGTATTAATAATCTCAGTATGTTCGTAAGCGCTATTAAGTGTTACAAGCGTTACAGACAAGTGGCAAGTCCGCAATATTACAATATTGTGAGAGTGTACAGTAAGTGACTGTAGCCTATCGTAACATACTAACCATAGAATATAATATTGTTAGTAATATGAAAACTTATCCTTATTCATAACCTATTATTAAGAAATAACACTTATATTACGGTTTCAGTAAACAAAACAACTCATATATACAAAATGTTATGATACTATACGCAGGCGTTTACGTATAACTAGCTATATAATAATGGGTAAAATGAAATAAATTTCCAGCCTTATTTTAGTGGGTAAATTATTGTAAACGGGAAAGATAAAAAAAAGAATGTTGATGAAACACGACCAAACTCACTTGAATCTGACGAGGTAAACAACATTGACAGACGATATATACAGAAGAATGAGGGGAAACGTTTAAGCTAAGACGAATAACAAGACTTTTCACAAGGAAAAAGCCGAAAAGTTTATTTTGTGGGATTAATCTTATTCAAACCATTGCTGAAATTATGTATACGCCTTAAAATTAATAATTTTTAAAAGATAAAAAGTCTGTTCAAGATGAAACATTTAATAACTACAGCTAAAACAATAACAAGTAAAATTTAAGTTACACAGAAATTTATGAATGTAGTATTAGATGTGGGGAAAAAAATAAAAAAACCCATTCTTCATACACTTTGGCTTATACGTTTGAGAGGTAAGCGTTGGTAAGTAATCAGTAATGCATCTTGCAACCCGCCTGAAACAAAAATAATAATAAATTAAACAACTACCTGGGTTTGGTAAAACATTACTAAAAGGAACATGGCTTTACAAACAAGACATTTTTCGCGCTTAGTGAATGATTACATCAGAAACGTCACCGGTTAATATGTTTTAAAATATCATGAAAATATTTATAAAAATACACTCTAGTCTCTATCATTAATGTATGGGTATTCTATATATCACGAGCAAAGAAAATTGCACAGAATTCAAACAGTTTGAGGAATTAAGTTTTAATAAGCAATGCTTTCACCTTAGTCAGTGTTTTGTGAGCGAAATAACTAGAAATTATCATTTCCAGTTTATCCAGAATTCTAGGTTTTATTATATGTTTACAGAAATTGTTTTCCAAGGTATATTTAAAGGTTTGTCATAATATTATAACTCTAGAATATGTTCACACTATACATTACCATCAATAATCCTTTTTACTCTTCTAATTACAAAGGCTTTCACGGTGTTGTCTTCTTTCATGTTTTCTGACATAAATATTAATTTATCTGAAACACAATTAAGTAAATAATTTAGTACTGCCATATTAGGTTTGGCTTTACAATATACATAAACCTTGTGTGGAAGTTAATAACGTTTCCACTAGCCACTAAAATGTTTTTAAAATGTCGTATTTATTCGTCTTCTAAATATCTTTGGACTAATTGAGGTTTATATAGTTGAAAGAACAAATGATTTCAGCAAAATAAAATTATAATCATAAATTATAGTGCATTCTGCTAAATTTTATGCCAACTTATTTATCTAATAAATGATCTAATGACATCACAAACACTAGTAAACAACTTTGGTAGGAAATTTCTGTCTTTTTTTGGGGGGGGGGGTCGGCACATATTACCTAAACGATCAATTGGGAAGAATATTATTTATAGTAAGAAATTGAAGATCATAATTTTGAGTATATGTGTTTTCATATTCAAGTCACTATTAGTATTAAAAGAAATTACTCAATACAGAACCAAAATACACAATATCAATATGTTTTAATAAAGGACAAAATGCAAGATATAAAACCAGATGGCCAAACATCAGATGAATATGTTGATATTCAACGAAGTAGAACAGAAAACATATTAAGCAGTAATATAAAATGTATTTGTATACAATGTATTTGTATTTGTATAAGCTGGAATACGTATTTGTATTTCAAGAACTTCATTTACTTCTAAAAAATCTATTTAAATATATAAGACAGAAAACTGTACTCAAATATACAGAAATATTCCTAACAGAAATGAAGATGAGTTTATTAGGAATTTTAGTCTATTTAATGTAAATCATCTTTCACCAAAAATATTTATAATAACAAAGTGTGATTTAATCAAGTACGCTTATTAAATACAATTACGGTAGTTAGTTAAAACATAAGCACAGACCTCTGGTAAAATATCCTGGAATTACTGTGGGAATATCTCTCAACCCTGACAACGTAGATGTATTTAAGGGAGAAATGAAGCACTTTGGTGCAAACATATGGAATACTAATCTTTTGTGTGAATGTAACTTCACATTTCACCAAACATTAACCAAACATGTCTAGACTATATGATTTGTTCACATAATTTCTCTACATGATATAACAACAAAATTGATAACTGTACATTTTTTAACAAATTCATTATAATTAGGCTAACAGTTTAAATTTGCTTATATTTCAGTGTTTTTTGACATTTTTCAACTACGTTTCACGTTACGTAAAATGAGTGTCTCAACACTCAATTATCCTATAAGACACCTCTACAACGCTATTTAATGTAGTTACTCCTTCAGGACATTCTCTCCCTCTCTTCATATATATATATATATATATATATATATATATATATATATATATATATATATATATATATATATATAATACGTTTTCTTGTTTAATAATTTAAAACAACATAGGTTATTCAAATACAAGAATATTTATTATTTTATATCCAAAGCTTTTCGTTGGCAAACAGTACCAACTTCATCAGGAATGAAAATTACAATAATCGTAAATTAAATTACAATTATTGTAAATTTCATTCCTGATGATGTTGGTACTGTTTGCCAACGAAAAGCTTTGGATATAAAATAATAAATATTCTTGTATTTGAATAACCTATGTTGTTTTAAAAAAAAAATATATATATATATATATAATTAATAAATTAAAAATATTTCAAAAACAAGAATACTTTTAATGAATATATTTATTCAAAGCTTTTCGCCGATAAAATAGTACCAGCATCTTCAGGAAAATAATTATCTAAAAAAATATTTTTAGAAAATTAAATCATATGTGCTACAACGACCATATGTTTATAAGTATTGCACTTTAGGTAATTTTTTCTATAACATCAATCACACTATTTTAAAAAAATTACATAAAGTGCAATACTTATAAACATATGGTTGTTTGTAGCACATATGATTTAATTTTGTAAAAATAGTTTATTAGATAGTTATTTTCCTGAAGATGCTGGTACTATTTTATCGGCGAAAAGCTTTGAATAAATATATTCATTAAAAGTATTCTTGTTTTTGAAATATTTTTAATTTATTAACTATATTACAAGAAAACATATCACCATATTTAATATATATATATATATATATATATATATATATATATATATATATATATATATATATATATATAAAGAACTAAGTCAAAATACAAATACAATAATTATAATTGAATTTACAATTCATAGCTTTTCGTTGGCTAACAGTACCAACATCATCAGGAATATTCAATATTCCTGATGATGTTGGTACTGTTAGCCAACGAAAAGCTTTGAATTGTAAATTCAATTATAATTCTTGTATTTGTATTTTGACTTAGTTCTTTATTAATACACAAGAATACATATTTCGATATATATATATATATATATATATATATATATATATATATATATATATATATATATTAAAACAGCATAGGTTATTTAAATACGATAATATTTATTAATTTATATTCAAAGCTTTTCGTTGGTAAACAGTACCAACATCATTAGGAATGAAAATTACAATAATGTAAGCTATAGGCCTAAAACATATGTTTTAGGCCTATAGCTTACATTATTGTAATTTTCATAATATATATAGAGTACCCGTCCTAAGTATGGGGTTGACGAATATTTTTATTGATTTAATTTGTATTTGGGTTGAATTTAATTTAATGAAATTACTCAAAATAAGTATATCAACTCATAGTTTATAAACCTACCGTTAAGGGAGTTTACAAGGCCAGTGGGGAGGTGCCCTTGACAGAATTTCTAAATAAAAATAGGCCCATGTGAAAATCAGGGGCCCTATGAATGTCTATGTAAAATTTCAGGTATTTATTTCCCGTTACCATGTGTTTCATTGGGGAAATAATTATACAGAAAAACGTCAGGGAAACGAAAAAAATTATAATAAACTTTCGCTCAGGGGGATAAATAAAATTTTTATCAAATTAAAGTTGGGTAAAAAATCCATTGCAAAATAATAATGAATTATTAGTACTACGTCCGTGTATCAACGGCGCGCCGTACTACGTATACATATATTTAGATATAGACCTACTTATGAAGTATCCAGTTACGATAGATTTGGTTGTAATTTTATAGAATACTATATACCTATATTGAAATATACCTGTAAAGTGTCAGTCAGGATATTTGGTTGTAATTTCACACAACATTACCTAATTAAACGTCTACTTACGTGGAGTAATACTTCGTCACGTGATCACTATTATAGCCTTACATGTGTACATTTGGTTAAACGTATAAAATTACAACCAAATCTATCAGGATACTTCATAGGTATATAAAAATAACCTTCCGTGGCAACAACAAACAATAATTGTCAATATAGCTTCAGGACATGTTTTTAATTTAATTTATATGCATTGTATTGGGGGTGAGCAATGTGCATTTTTACCAGCATTTTTAGAACCACGTTTGGGGGGAATTACATTTTTCAAAAATTGTAAGCTTTTGGGGCATTAGCGAGAGTTTTCATAATTTTTTCGTATCTTTGATGACTTTCTTCGTCGCCCGTCATAATTGTTTTCGCTAAGATCGAACACGTGGAAATAAATACCAAATTTCAACACATTGTGTTCAGTAGTTTTTACGTGATTGAGTTATACACATACAGACAGACACCATTTTTATATAATAGTAAAGATTAGTTCCCAACAAACTATAAACTTACTTATTATTGTCTTGAAAACCAAAGGAAGGATAAACGTTTGCTTGTAACATGATATTTGTAAAGTAAACTGACCTAGAAAGATGAATAACAACAAACAATTACTGCCAGCTGTTTAAATGTGTTTAAAAGTGACTGTTACAGGTGATTATCACCTTATTAAGTCAGGTTATGTATTAAATGGAGTACAGAAAATTGAGTGTTAAGGGGGTTTTAAAGGCCCGTGGGGCGGTGCCCAGACGGAATTTCTAAATAAAAATAGGTCTATGTGTTAACCAGGGACCCAAAGAATGTCTATGTAATATTTCACACACACACACACACACACACACACACACACACACACACACACACACACACACACACACACACACACACACACACACACACACACACACACACACACACACACACACACACACACACACACACACACACACACACACACACACACACACACACACACACACACACACACACACACACACACACACACACACACACACACACACACACACACACACACACACACACACACACACGTGCACACACACAGACACCATTACATTTTTTTAATATAGTACATATATATATATATATATATTATATAAATATGGTGATAAGTTTTCTTGTAATGTTGTTAATAAATTTAAAATATTTCAAAAACAAGAATACAAGTATTCTTGTTTTCGAAGTATTTTTAATTTATTAATTATATATATAAAGTAACAGTTGGGACCTGGGTTAATAATGAGATATATTTTCCGACCGTCTTCATTTTTACTTCAATTAGGCCTAAGTGCTACTGTAGACTCGTTTTCGCACGTAGTTATACTTAGGCGTGTTTACGTGCGTACGAGAAATAGTGATACTCGTTACAAATAGAAAAACCTAATAAATAAATAATTATAAAACAAACTGATGGAATATTTTAAGACTATAATGATTTTTGAAGTAATGTTCTTATTACACTGAAAATATCAACTGTTGTTGATTTCAAACAAGATGATTGCTGTTTGACAACACGAACATGCTTTTGATTATTTAAGTGTTAATTAGCAGTGCTAAGCATTAATATTAGTGTTATGTTCTAGAATCTTCCATTCTTTGTAAACTGCTACGTCATCAGTAGATAGTCTCAGCTAACATTTATACGTGTGATGATCATTTCAGATTTACAAAGAAATGGTTTGCCTTATGCAGTTTGCAGATATCCTGAACTTGCTTAAAGCCTACATTAAGATATTCTAATTGTGTTTAAAAGTTTTATATATCTTTAAGAAACTCGCAGAAGAGTAAACAACCTAAGTCCACAACATTATGATTACATCTTCATTTAGGGCAGTCATGTTTTTTCTTAGTTTTTGGAAATCTAAAGATATCTATGCAGATTCAAATGTTGTGCAACTGTGCTTTTCCCAAGTTGACCTTAATTAAGTGAAATTGGGCTGTTTCCCTTTCATTTTACCCTGACATTCCCCCAGTTTTTTTTGTAATGTATTGGATGCTCACAGAAGTTTCTCGTGAGTTTTGCACCTTTTAATAGTCTTTAGGTTATGCCGATGGTTTAGATGTTGAATACCCTGGTTAACACACAAGAGTAATAAATACCAACGAAACACTTATAGTAACATTATTTTTTTAATATATAATACGTTATAATAGAATAAGAAACGTAATAGTTTTGAAGAGTACGGCGGGGAGGAGACATAACTATCCAAGGGACGTCACTGACGTGGAAGGCTTAACAAACCTCTATTCACGAATAGGCTTCTGTGACCTTTTGGCGGATTTTCCTGTCACGTTTTTGTCTCTCCTCGACCGATGTACTGTTCACTATCTCATAATTATCGCGGAGAAAAAATTCGTACAATTTTGCACTTTGCACGTGGATAACAAGTCCTAGGCCTTTCTTTGGAATTGAGGGCATGCCATGACATACGGCCAGCGTGAGATTTTGGTCATCACCAGTACGGTGTACTACTGGGGGGGGGGCATATAATAACCACAAACACAGTGACTTGTAAGCCGAACTACAATATAGTCATAAACTAATACAGGTAATTATATTATTTAAATTAATTAGATGCACTTAAAAACACTCAAGTATTAGAGATATTAACGACTAACCTAGAAAGCGAGTCCTAGAGCTACGGAGGCCCTG
>JBAIZL010000006.1:95278264-95295764 GCA_036971475.1 Prosapia bicincta | reverse complement strand
TACACTGATATATAATACACCTGTATATTGGAGTACCTAGCTACTGCTCAACGTAATTAGCAATTAACTTATCAATAATAAGTTGCATTTTTAAGCTTATAAATACAATTAAATTGCAGTAACATCACGGTTACAATTAAAATTACATCATTAATGATAATTGTATGTGTATGATAATAGTAATACATAGTATGAACGGGATCTTATGATATACCTTATAGTACATCTTATAATAAATCGTGTGATATTGCTTATAATACGTCATATGATACATCTTATTTCACATCTTATAGTACATCGTATGATATATCTTATGATACATCTTATTTCACATCTTATAATACATCCTATGATATATCTTAAGATAGGTCTTATGTTACTTCTTAAAATACATCTTATGATACATGCAACCTCCTTAAGATCTTACATCTTATGCAACCCCCTTAGATGTATCTTATAATACATCTTAAGACACATCTTATAATACATCCTATGATATATCTTAAGATAGGTCTTATGTTACTTCTTAAAATACATCTTATGATACATGCAACCTCCTTAAGATCTTACATCTTATGCAACCCCCTTAGATGTATCTTATAATACATCTTAAGACACATCTTATAATACATCCTATGATATATCTTAAGATAGGACTTATGTTACTTCTTAAAATACATCTTATGATACATGCAACCTCCTTAAGATCTTACATCTTATGCAACCCCCTTAGATGTATCTTATAATACATCTTAAGACACATCTTATAATACATCCTATGATATATCTTAAGATAGGACTTATGTTACTTCTTAAAATACATCTTATGATTCATGCAACCTCCTTAAGATCTTACATCTTATGCAACCCCCTTAGATGTATCTTATAATACATCTTAAGACACATCTTATAATACATCCTGTGATATATCTTATGGTACATCGTATGATACATCTGATAGTTCATCCTAAGATTTATCTTGGGATACATCTTTTTGCATATCTTATAATACATCCTATGGCACATTTTATTGCACATCTTAAGTTATATATGTAATGTTACATCTTATGGTACATCATATGATACATCTTATGGCACATATTATAATACATCTTATGATATATCTTATGATACATCTTATGGTACATCTTAAATACATCTTGTAGTACATCCTAAGATATATCTTATGGCACATCTTATAATACATCTTAAGACACATCTTATAATACATCCTGTGATATATCTTATGGTACATCGTATGATACATCTGATAGTTCATCCTAAGATTTGTCTTGGGATACATCTTTTTGCATATCTTATAATACATCCTATAACACATTTTATTGCACATCTTAAGTTATATATGTAATGTTACATCTTATGGTACATCGTATGATACATCTTATGGCACATATTATAATACATCTTATGATATATCTTATGATACACCTTATGATATATCCTTTATTACATTTTAAGATATATGTTATGATACATCTTATGGTAGATCTTATTATATATATCTATGATATATCTTATGCCACATTCTATGGCACATCTTATAATACACCTTATGATATATTACTGTAGCATATCCTGAATGGCAGTAATTCGTTAGCAAATATAGTTACATCCTGAATGTATGTGTTTAGTTATTTTAAAACATAATAAAACCAAAGCTGCGTAAACAGTGTCTTGCTAGGAAGCTGTGATGGTGAATTCGAAACGAACCCTTTATTAGGTCTGATACCGACGCTATAACGAATCCAAATTTAAGGAAAACCCTTCATTGTAGCATTCCTCGTACAACTTTATCACTCATAGACACTTGTATTTTTTTTGTCTTCAGGAATAGAATCTTATTTAAAATAGTTTGATTTTAAAATAATTACGAGTCATCTCCCACCAACAACTTACTACACTTCGCCCCAGTAGCTTATGTGCGAGATATTCTATTCCTACTATAAGTCTATACGATCATTGTATATATCTTGTTCAAATTGTCAATCGTTAATAAAATACTTTTTATTCATCCACTCAAGTTCAAATACATTTTTTTAAACTTGTAGTACTTAAACTTGATGATACTTGGTGATAATAAAGTTTTTTTTCAAATATTAATTCATTATATAAATTTAGGGAATTAATTTTAGTTTTTGAGGGAGAAAATCTTTTCACAAAAGTGGAAAAATATGGAATTTAGTTACTCCGTCCCATTTGGCCTAAAATAAGTGATAACATATGATTTCATAAAACAGCGGATTTTATAATATACGTTATGTAGAAGAACAGCTGTTTTAACGCATAGGTTATGTAAATTTATTTAGATTAATTGTAATTATTTAATAAAAAGCAATTTAAATAAAAATGTTCTTCTTTGACTCAGGTAAGAATGGACTTAAATACTTTATTATATTACTTGTTTTTCACTTATTTTTTTAACACGGCAAAGCCAAAGAAACTATATTATCCTGCAACTCCTACTGGCAATGCACTGTATGAGTTTGTTCTTTGTTTAGTAGCCTTAATGTATATCTCCAAAACCATGCCAACAATGTAACGAAATAAATATAAAGGATATTAAATGACTGGAAATGCCATAATAGTATGTCGTTGGGTTTTTATTTGATAGAGTTTATCATTATTTACTTGTATTACAAAAACTTAAAGGAATTAAAAATATAAAAACGTAACGATACTACAATATTACAGACGTTAATCAGTTCTGTATTGTGTTAATTGTAACAACAATGGAATGTTGTCAAATGAGACAATAACACTCTCAAAGAATGATATTAAGTATAAATAATAAAAAGCCTTTATATAACACAAATTATAAGGTTGAAAACAAAAATAATTTAGACACAACCTTAATTTCAAAAAACTATACTCTAATTATGTCACCGAAAATATAAAACTAGTAAAGAACTGATTAACATGTAAATCACAGTTCACACAGTTTTTTTTTGAAAATGTTATGATTTCAAATAAAATGCCTTAGAATTTCAAAAATTATGAGTTTCAAAACAAAAATAATATATACACGACTTTAGTTTCTCAAAAATATACTCTAATCAATACGTTACAAAAAAATATCAAGCTATTTGAAAAGCTGGTTACCATGTAAATCACAGTCCACATAGAGTTTTTATTATTCTTGAATTTTATTGTCCATTACGTTTGGTTGAATCTTATTAATCACTTAAACAATAGTTTATGACTATCCGAACTTTGAATTTTGTAAATTTGTTAAAACTTACTGAGACAGAACGTTTTCGATCGCTATGTACCGATCTTCATCAGTGTCTTCTGCTTGGAGATGTTGGGTCAAACGGTGACGGTTTTTAAGGTAGGTTTTCGATAGTATCAAAGAGTATGTGTGATTTGTATTGTGTTTGTTCGTTTAATAAGTTTGTACTTTGTGTTTTTGTGTGTCTGTAAATTTCATATTGTTCTAGTGTGTTGAGATGTGGTCCTTTTTTGTTGATGTGTAGGATTTCTAGGTTATGGTAAATGTCTGTGTATTTGTGTCCTGTTTCTTTTATGTGATTGTAAAATGTTGAGTTGGTGTTCTGTTTGTGTTCCTCGACTCTTGTTTAAAGCTGCGAGAATTTGTTACATTCATCGCAGTTCAGTTTGTATACGCTTGGTGCTTGTAGTTTATCTTTGTTGTTGGTGTTGTGTTGTATTTTGTATTGTAACTTGTTATTAGTTTTGTATGCTATTTTGTATCTTTTTTTTTGAAATTTGAGGCTATATAGTTTATGTATGGTAATGTGATGTATTTGTTTTCCCAGTCTGTAGTGTTAATTTTAGTGTTTTTTTTTGTATTTTGTACCATAGTTTGTCTATTATTGTGGTGTTGTATCCATTTGTGTATGCTAAATATTTAATTGTGTCCAGTTCTTTGTTTATGTTTTCGGTGGTCATTGGGACTTCTTTAAGTCTATGGAGAATGGATCTGAAGGCAGCGTGTTTGTGTTGGATAGGGTGGTTTGAGGTGTTGTGGATAAGTGTGTCTGTTGTTATGGGTTTCCTGTAAATGTTGAAGCTGTGTGAAGAGACGTTCTGTCTCGGTAAGTTTTAACAAATTTACTAGATTCAAAGTTCGGATAGTCATAAACTATTGTTTAAGTGATTATTAATTTTTATTATTATTTTTTAAAAATTTTAATGTTTACCAACTTCGATCATTTTAGAATAATAGATAGTCTATATAAATGTAAAAAATAAAACAAAAAGACGGTCATGAAGTTTAAAATTAGGTAAAAATTGTTTATATACTCATCTTCACTTCTGTTAGAAATATTTGTATATATTCGAGTACAATTTTCTGCCTTTCCTAACATTACAATATTTTTTACGCGTTTCGGAATGGCTCCATTTTTAAAATCTAAATAGTAATTAAAAGAGTACTATTTAAGTTTTGAAAATGGAGTAATTTCAAGACGCATCAAAGAAGGAAAATATTGTAATGTTAGGAAAAGCAGACAAGTCTACTCGAATATATCTAACATTAGGTTGTACTAAATGTAAAGTTCCCTTTGTAATAAAAACCGCTTACATACTGTATATTACTTCTCTAAATTAAACAATGCTTATAAAATAATAAGGTTATATTTCTTCAACGTATCTTCAGTGCTGCTCCTTCGTGTATCTGTGTTTCGGCAACAGCTCACAGAGTAGTCCTGCTGTGTTATAATTTGGATTGTCCGCGTTAAGGTAACAAGCCGGATGTGGTTTGAAGAAATTACAAATTGCATTCGTGCAAATATGTGGAATGGCTTGTAATATATACACTACGGGATAATGTATATTGAAAATGAAAACTTTTATAGCCACGTCTACAGAAGTTTTTAATTGAGAACAAATTTTAATTTGCGTAATGAGAAATTACCTAAACATTTTATATAATATAAGAAAAAATAATACAGAATTTTTACATCGAACCAAATTTTAACTACAAATAACAGATTAGAGCTAATAGTTTTGCAAAATTTTCAATGAAAGTCGCAAAAAATATGAATTTATACATTTTTATTATCTTTTTATATCTTATTATTTTTATATTTTATTATTTTAAAAAAATATTAGATGTTTACTGAATACAATTTTTCTTAAGAAATTTAATTGAAATAATTTTTTGAAAAGTATGTTTTCATTTCAAAATTTGGATTAAAAATACATCAATTATTGTTATCGCTATATTTACCTATTTGTATTGATATTTATTTATCAAAATTTAAATAAATTAATATATGTATTGACTTATTAACACTATTTAATAATAACCTTTTTCAGTTACAATATTCAATAAATAATGTAACACAACCTACGTGCAAAACAGCTGTACAACACAACCTATAACACAAAATCAGCTGTTGCATGAAATCATATGTTATTTAATTCATTTAGAGGGGACTCGTAGCGCAACCTGAGGGAAATTATACTGTCGTGAAAATGTGAGTTTATGTCCGTTCAATAACTTTTTGTATGTGTCGCTACAAAAATTTTCACTTTAAAATGCTTTCCTTGATTCAGTCATTGCATAACATTTTATTTACTTTTCCCTTTTTATAATTATTAGCAGTTCCAAACCAACAAACGAAATTGTAACGTATTTGTAAATATTTAAAAAGCGAGCCTTCGTAGACCACAAACACGCATTCAGAAATCTACAGAGTAATGTTTGATCAGAGATCTGTGGCCTACATTTAAATTTTGCGGGTCTGATGGTTGCCGTCTGTCGTTCGTGGTTCAAATATCGACCATCAGAGTGCAGTAAATATATTATCCACAGCTGTTTATCGTCTTTGTCTCTCGACCATTAAGATTCCATGTATTTAAATGAGAGTCAAAATATTTTATAACTTCTTCTGACTCAATCAAGAAATTTAGATTTTTATAGTCTTTTCTAAACTCGGCTGAACCTAAATTCATGGATAATACCGTATAGCATACTAAATTTGTGAGTACACTAACATAACGCCTTTACAGTACAGACCTCTGGAGGGAGACGCGGGCCGTTAGAGGCGCTGAAGAGTTTTCATAATTATAGGAAATTTTGTCAAAAGATATTTGTAGGTACTAAAAAAAACTAAGCGAAATGTAAATGGAGTAAAGAGTAGGTATAAAACGAAATTTAAATTTTTTTTTATTTCAAATTAATATATACTATATCAAATAGATTATATTAAAATTCAAACAGAACTTTGTATGTTTTACAATCTATTAATCATACTTTTCTCTCTCTCTCTCTCTCTCAGTAAAATAGTATATATTAACACAAATAACATTAATATATTATTATTAACATAATAATAATAATAATAATAATAATATTATTATTATTATTATTTTTAACATTAATAATATTAACACATTAATATGTTTATATATATATATATATATATATATATATATATATATATATATATATATATATAACATTAACTAGCTAATAGAGTAAACATTTCAAGATAAATTAAATATAATTCAGAAACCTCACTGCAGACAAACAAAATTCTTGGTATATGTACATTACGTGTAGGTCTACTATATGGTATATGTATAATTTCTCTATAATAATTTTATTTGCATATATGTATATATCTTTTATTATTTGTAAAATCCTATAGCACTATAAACGACGGAAGTTTTGTTTAAAAATATTTTTCATAATTAGTTTTAATGATTTATCTTATAATTAGTTTTAATTGGCTCATTAATTGTTGTGGTTTTCCATAAAGTGATTAAATTTTTGCCTCGGGAGAATGTGTAATGAGTCGTAGTCGTAGATTGTCTCATCGTTTAAGTCTCAAGTTTCAGCATCCACCTCAAATAATCTACACTTATATCTTCTCTCGAGGATTACAATGTTCGGGTAGAAGGTAAGTACAGTTGTTTCGCATTGATTTTTTAAAATATTTTCCCAAAGGCAAACACCACGAATTTGACTAAAGGAACTCTGAAATGAGAATACGTTTAGGGCTGGCTAAATGGATATTCGGGAATATTAGATGAATAAATAAGTGAGAAACTGGGTGTATCCATGTACATAAGGAATGTAGTGAGACCTGATAAATGTGTAGATTCTTCAGAAATGCGTCTTTAGGAATTAATTCCACCAAACTTTAATGTTGCAACCCATATAGAACATTTCTTAATAGAAATATCACCAGTAAATTGAGAACAAAATTTCGGTTCCAAAAACAAATTGCACACTTAACTTGTCCAATAATCCCGTAATGTTGCTACAGGAGTTTTTGTGACAAGGCTCTTTCTCATTCCAAGTACGTACGGAGGGGCTAATAGCTGTGGAGTCAAATGTTAACCTATTATTATTTATCTGTGGATTTAAATCTATGTTTTTTTATTACAAACCGTTGACGCTGACGCTCGATGCCGAATTTGAGCTAAGATTAAAACAAGTCAAAAAAGAAAGACTTTATTTTCATTGCTGTTTATTAAATATTTACAATTATATAAATATGTGTAATACATATGACAGAATGACAAAATTAGTTGGAAAAATAGAAAGTAAAAGTATTTACATTTATTAATTAATTGTAATTATTGAATTAATATTTTAAAAGCTGTATTAACATCACAGGCCATACATTACAAGTTTAAAGAAATGTATTTGAATTTGATTGAATGCATAAAAAGTTATTTATTATTGATTGAAAATTTGAACAAAATGTGTATATACATTTTTATTTCATAAGATCATAAGGATTATACATGATATATAAAGATATACAATAAGAAAAACAAGAGAAATACAAATACAAGAATAATTTATTGAAATATACAATTCAAAGCTTTTCGTTGGTAAACAGTACCAACATCTTCAGGATTATTCTGCTACAACACCCAATTCAGTTGATGCTCGACAATGAAGATACTATCAATCTCTGAATGTTAACTCGCATAAATACCTAGAAAGATTCTTGTTTAAGTCCATATAGTGAAAATTATAAGTAAATACAAGAAAACAGTGTTGCAAATTTTTACACACACACACACACATACACACACACACACACACACACACACACACACACACACACACACATACACACACACACACACACATATATATATATATATATATATATATATATATATATATATATATATATATATATATGTATATATATATATATATATATATATATATATGTATATATATATATATATATATATATATATATATATATATATATATATATATATACATGGAGAGCTAATAGGAATTGAAGAACTCGAAAATAATTCCGCTTCTTAATGAAATTTTAAAATCATGCTTGATACAACCATTTATTTTTGACATAGAACGAAAATGAAAGTGAAGTTAATTTTTATTCAGACAAAATAAACGAATGAATAATAGTTTTACTCCGATAAATCTATGTGAATGCAGATAGAATATTGTCGACATTAATTAAATAAAAGCCATTTTATATATGTTATGAAGTAACTTCTATAAAGTCAGGCTATGCAAAAGCCTGAAAAATTAGAAATTCTAAATAAAGAAATAAGTAAAAGAATAAACTGTGCAAAGTGATAGATGTTATATTCATATTAATAAGTAAGAGTAATTAGGTGCAATTGTGAAAATTGTGGTTATATAGATTAATGTTTAGCGTATCATGAATAGATACCTACCACATACACTCCTTTGTAAAAAGGGAGTTACATGAAATTAGGTACGACCAAGGAAAACCTATGTTAATCTCTTGGTAGAGAGAATTGGACAACGTTTTAGCAGGAGATGTAATGATTTGGGTTACTTACTTGAACATCATAATTTTATATTCAACACATATATATATATATATTTTTTTTACTAAGAAAAAGTTTATATTATTTATATATATATATATATATATATATATATATATATATATATATATATTTAAAGCCATTGTCTTTAACTACTGGCGTTTAGTGCTCCTATTTGACTTAAATTAGGCCTCAAAAATAATGTTTCCAATTTACCTAACACTGATACGTAAGAGTTAGCAATTAACTCAGTAAAGTATGACAAGAACTCATAGACACAGCTGTGGGAACATGCACGATGTCCAACGTGTCCAATAAGGCTAGTTAGCTTTTCGCCACGCTCCATTCACTTCGTGTACTTTCATTGCCTTAACTTTCTTCCCAAGTAGCCACAAGACATGATTGCGTCATGATAAATATAGGCTAGCTATATAGGCTACACAAACACTCTGTTATTTATTCTACCCCTAATCTTCCTCTTATATATATATATATATCTTGTTCAAATTTTCAGTCATCAATAAAATACTTTCTAATCATCCACTCTAGTTCGAATACATTTTTTTAAACCTTGTAGTGGATGACACATTTCGTTCAAATTTTACCTCATTAAGTTATTTATTAATGAAATAATATTAATTTTATATGTGATAAAAACTGTTCACAAAAGGGACAAAGTAAGCAATATAGCTAAAATTTTTCTTTCTTGACTCAAGTAGAGATAGACTTTAAAAAACATTTACTTATATTACTTGTTTTAAAACTTTTACTCACATGGATATAAAAGTGTGAGAAATTTTAAATGTCTTGAGTTATTGTTTGCAAACATTTTTAAATGATTTACTTTCTATTGACGTGTCTACATGTGTTTGTACATGTATATTTGATTCCAAATTGTTGTTTGTCCATCACTGTGAACTCAACACCTAACAAAATATACATTTGCTTAGTTGCTACCACGAGCAGGCGCATGTCACACAAACAGGAGAAAGTCCGTGCAACAAAGCAAAGCTGGAAGTGTCCTGTATTGGTTGGTTTAACGGAACCTCCAGTCGGAAGACTGTATGCAGATGCATCCTGAAACTCTGTCCCTTCGACAACCTGGTCTGCTCAAGTATTTATGCTTGCATTGTAATACCATTGCACCCGAACCCTCCGTGAGTCCATTCCAAAGAATAGCATCAGGCTTAACGAAACCTCCAGTCGGAAGACTTAATGTAGATACACCCTGAAACTCTATCCTTTCTGCTAATTGGTCTGCTCAAGTATCTGTGCTTGTTTTGTAATACCATTGCATCCGACGACTCTATGAGTCCATTCTACATAATTCCATCAGGTTTAACGATACCTCCAGTCGGAAGACTTAATGCAGATGCGTCCTGAAAGTCTGTTCCTTCTACAACTTGGTCTGCTCAAGTATCTGTGCTTGCATTGTAATACCATTGCACCCGACCACTCTATCAGCCCACTCTATATAATTCCATCAGGCTTAAGGAAACCTCCAGTCGGAAGACTGTATGCAGATGCATCCTGAAAGTCTGTTCCTTCTACAACTTGGTCTGCTCAAGTATCTGTGCTTGCATTGTAATACCATTGCACCCGACCACTCTATCAGCCCACTCTATATAATTCCATCAGGCTTAAGGAAACCTCCAGTCGGAAGACTGTATGCAGATGCGTCCTGAAAGTCTGTTCCTTCTACAACTTGGTCTGCTCAAGTATCTGTGCTTGCATTGTAATACCATTGCACCCGACCACTCTATCAGCCCACTCTATATAATTCCATCAGGCTTAAGGAAACCTCCAGTCGGAAGACTGTATGCAGATGCGTCCTGAAAGTCTGTTCCTTCTACAACTTGGTCTGCTCAAGTATCTGTGCTTGCATTGTAATACCATTGCACCCGACCACTCTATCAGCCCACTCTATATAATTCCATCAGGCTTAAGGAAACCTCCAGTCGGAGGACTGTATGCAGATGCGTCCTGAAAGTCTGTTCCTTCTACAACTTGGTCTGCTCAAGTATCTGTGCTTGCATTGTAATACCATTGCACCCGACCACTCTATCAGCCCACTCTATATAATTCCATCAGGCTTAAGGAAACCTCCAGTCGGAGGACTGTATGCAGATGCATCCTGAAAGTCTGTCCCTTCTACAACTTGGTCTGCTCAAGTATCTGTGCTTGCATTGTAATACCATTGCACCCGACCACTCTATCAGCCCACTCTATATAATTCCATCAGGCTTAAGGAAACCTCCAGTCGGAGGACTGTATGCAGATGCATCCTGAAAGTCTGTCCCTTCTACAACTTGTTCTGCTCAAGTATCTGTGCTTGCATTGTAATACCATTGCACCCGACCACTCTATCAGCCCACTCTATATAATTCCATCAGGCTTAAGGAAACCTCCAGTCGGAGGACTGTATGCAGATGCGTCCTGAAAGTCTGTTCCTTCTACAACTTGGTCTGCTCAAGTATCTGTGCTTGCATTGTAATACCATTGCACCCGACCACTCTATCAGCCCACTCTATATAATTCCATCAGGCTTAAGGAAACCTCCAGTCGGAGGACTGTATGCAGATGCATCCTGAAAGTCTGTCCCTTCTACAACTTGTTCTGCTCAAGTATCTGTGCTTGCATTGTAATACCATTGCACCCGACCACTCTATCAGCCCACTCTATATAATTCCATCAGGCTTAAGGAAACCTCCAGTCGGAGGACTGTATGCAGATGCATCCTGAAAGTCTGTCCCTTCTACAACTTGTTCTGCTCAAGTATCTGTGCTTGCATTGTAATACCATTGCACCCGACCACTCTATCAGCCCACTCTATATAATTCCATCAGGCTTAAGGAAACCTCCAGTCGGAGGACTGTATGCAGATGCATCCTGAAAGTCTGTCCCTTCTACAACTTGTTCTGCTCAAGTATCTGTGCTTGCATTGTATTACCACTGCCATGATCCATTTATGAAACTGTTCTTCAAAACTCCATTCGATTTAATGGTTTTTAAACAGTTTAATAAAACTATTTCGATAATAGCAGGAATAGAGAAACAGACATTAGATATAATAATTGTGAAAGTGTTTTATAGAGGTATTACATACATTGGAGAATAAATAAACACAGAAAGAATAAATCACTATCTATATATTTATGCCTTATTAATAAGGTTTGTTAGATTATTTTGTAATAATAAATATTCCCATAGAAAACAGTGGCGTTTATTTTAATTTAACCTTAGCTACAAAAATAATTTACAAAACGTAATGTATCGCCCAAAACTGTAACTCTGTTTAACATCCTAATGCTTTGGTAAATGCAAGTGTAATTTTTATAATTTTAATAAAAATTCACTAAATTAGCATAAAGATAACTAATTTCTAGGGTTGAATAATTTTTTAAATGTGGCATTTCACGAACTTCAGTTAATTTAATTTTTTTGTTAACAAAATGTTTTTCAAGTTCTTCTATTAGTTAACACTCTCTTTATATATATATAAAGACTAGATATTGTATTAGGTTACTCAAATTCTCAATCGTTAATCAAATACTTTTTCTTCGTCCAATCAAGTTCAAATACATTTTTTTAAACTTGTAGTGAATGACACTTGATGTTAATACAGTATTTTCAAATATTAATCCAATAAATAAATTTAATAATTTAGTTTTAATTTTATATGGGAGAGAAACAAAAGGGGCAAGGTATGCAATATATTCCCGCTTGGCTTAAAATAAGTGATAACACGATATCATAAAACGGCTAATTCTATCTTGTAGGTTATGTGGTTAAGCAGTTGTTTTAACGCATAGGTTATGTTATTTTATTTATAAAAATTTTAAAAAAAAGTAACTAAAATAAAATTTGCCTATGTTTACTAAAGCAGATATCGACTTATTGAAATTTTTATTTACATTACTAGTTTAGCTTCAGAAAATAACACAATGCCCTAAACCTAATTTTAAATTAATATTAAATTAGTCAATACCACTTAGCGACCAAACTGTAACAAGATGTTTCGGGGACACTTAGTTTCCGTTTGGCCACTTTCCACGTCTCGTATCTACGGCCAGAGTATGTCACGCTTACTTTGCAACATAAACACATTCGATCGACAAATACGCTGAATTTAGATTAACTATAATAACGTTTGTTAAATCTCTCTTTCCCTGCATGTGTGTCAACTTTGTTCCCACGACTTATTTTCGGATTCTATAACTCCTTAATGATCCCTTAAATGCGATCATCCTCTAACGAAAGTGTTGCACTATAACTCTTTTTTCTTTTATTCACCTAGTTCGTTCTATTATTTGAAACTATTGATCTCTTACTATTTGTTAGTGAGTAAATTGAGCTGTATTTAAAGTTTTACGTCATTTTCTCTCCAATTTGCTTTTGATATATAAACAAGTTATATAAACAAAAACATTTAAAGGCAATTTTTACTTAGATCAACAAAGACAACTTTTATTTTAGTTACTTTTATTAAATAATTACAATTATTATAGATAAAGTAACATAGCCTATGCGTTAAAACAGCTGTTCTACCACATGACCTATAACATAAAATCAGCTGTTTTATGAAGTCATATGTTATCGCTCATTTTAAGCCAAATGGCACAAAATAGTTATATTGCATACATTGCCACTCTTGTAAAATGTTTTTCTCCCCTATAAAATTAATATTTATTCATTAAATTTAATTCTTGAAATTATATATTTTTTAATGTACTAACATCAGTTATCATACACTAGAAGTTTTAACAAAAATTTATTTGAAATAGTGGATGACTAAAATATATCATAATAACGATATAAAATTTGAATAGGATATGTAATTCAGAGTGTGAACTAATAGAGGAATTGAAATAAATAATTGAAGCTTGGATTTCCATCAATTTCATGGCACTGCAAATGTTACGAGATGCCCGAGTTTCCACTACGCTAATACTCCCAGCAGCCTTACTGTTGAATAAAATACATTCAATTTTAAATAATTTAATATATTATACATAGTCAAATATTATACTAGTTTTATAAGAAGCCTATCTGGTTTTCATTATAATCATTAAAAAAAAAATTAAGTCACTGAATTTGTATTAATTTTATGTTGAAAGGTTTAACTTTTTTTTAACGTTCCGCCAAACCGCCATTGATGGTAATTGAGGCAACGTAGGGGCAAATTTCAATAGTCGACGCATAAGGGCAGCACTCTAAAGTTCATTTGTTTGATACAACCTGATTGTTCCAGGATTTAAAAAATAAAGATCAAGTTAAGTAGAATCGGATAGCGAGAGTTAAAGAGATAGTGTCGTGAACGTACGAGGCAAGGAAAGGGTGTTTAGCTGGTGACTGCAGGGATTTCTTCTGATCGATCCGACATCATCCCCAAAGAATCCAGCTACTCGAAGGTAACCTTTTTCACTAAAACCTACGGCACAAAAGCAAATCATATATATATATATATATATATATATATATATATATATATATATATATATATATATATATATAAACAACATAGGTTATTCAAATACAAGAATATTTATTAATTAATTTGAATAACCTATGTTGTTTTAAATTATTAAACAAGAAAACGTATTATATATATATTAAAACAACATAGGTTATTCAAATACAAGAATATTTATTAATTAATTTGAATAACCTATGTTGTTTTAAATTATTAAACAAGAAAACGTATTATATATGTATATATATATATATATATATATATATATATATATATATATATATATATATATATATATATATATATATATATATATATATATATATATATATATATATATATATATATATATATATATATATATAGAGAGAGAGAGAGAGAGAGAGACAGAGAGTAAATAAGCGCACCGTACACTGGCCGAGAGGGGCATTTGGTCAACATTCCATTTGAAGGGGACATTCTCAATTCTGTTTTAGGGAATAACTTAGATATTTAGCCTTCCTAAGGAGGTGTAGCAAAAGTTCTGTCAAGTGATAAAGTAAAGCCTTGTGTTCCATATAGCTAATACGATATAAAAGCTTAAATCATAACTACTTAAGGCTCCACTAACCTAAATAGTTATGCCAAAGCGTAACCTAAATAGCGGTCTGTACGGAGATAGTGTCGAACCTTTCCCATCAATACACTTTAAACAAAGTGGTAGAGGCGTAAAGTATATAAACACGGGATGTGCGTGGCTAAGTTTGGCGAGATCACGCGAGGCTAACTGGATCTACTGGGAAATTAATTTATATCTCACGCTTGGACTAATACCGTCGGAGCATTGGAATGCAAATAGACAAGCTTTATAGATGCAGTGAACTAAGGCATATTTTACAACTTTTCTTTACTTTATGCACACTATATACCAGTCACAGCTGGTGCCTAAAACCTATGGAGGTTGCAGATAGTAAAAGTGTTAGTTTTTAAGACAATGAAATAGTAATCATAAAAACTCAAAGGCTATTATAAGGAAAATAGATAGATACTGCCTAATAATTTGTGATTTGTTCTATTGAAGAATATAAATTGGCATATTTAATTTTATTTTTACTTATTTAAGACACTGGATCTCAGAACATGGCTTTATTTATTAACAAACCAATCTCAATTCATTCTTAACCGTGATTGTCAACAAGCTCGGAGGGGAGCGGAGATGCGTCTCTTCGGACGGAACCAATTTTGGACCGAACACTCTCGAGGTTGCAGGCCATTTGCAACCTAATAAATCCATACGGCACTGCCTAAATGTTTTAGTTTGTCTAGATCTTCCAATGCTTTTTCTCCATTAGGAGTGACGTTTCTGGGTGTTGCAGGTTTATCTGCAACCAGGCCGAAGGAGACTGTCTGCGGCTCAGCGAGGAGTCACACGGTTGCTGCTGTTTTGACGTTTTTATTATTATTTTCAATAATCGATCATGTCGTATGATGAATAATCCCTAGTAACAATGTACATATATCATGTACATAATAAATAAATTTATTTTTTTTGTGATTGATCTCTGGTTTGGGGTTTCGGCAACCGTGCAACCTGCTCACAAGCCGCAAGTGCTGTATACATACTATAGTATATTTTTAACTGGCAATATGGATGGTGTTAAAAATCACTTGAATCAATAGATGTTACCAAGTTGAACCGACCGACGACTGCACGCATCCTCTTACCCCGTCCACTACAATTTAAAATAAATTTATTTGATCTTGAATGGATGAATAAAATGTGATTTAATAACGATTAAAAATTTGAACAATATATATATATATATATATATATATATATATATATATATATTGCAGTATATAAATATCGCAGTATGTTTTCTTGTGTATTAATAAAGAACAAAAGTCTAAATACAAATACAAGAATTATAATTGAATTTACAATTCAAAGCTTTTCGTTGGCTAACAGTACCAACATCATCAGGAACATTAAACAATTGAATAATTGTATAAAATAATTGAATAGAATAATTGAATAGAATTGTTTAATATTCCTGATGATGTTGGTACTGTTAGCCGACGAAAAGCTTTGAATTGTAAATTCAATTATAATTCTTGTATTTGTATTTAGACTTTTGTTCTTTATATATATATATATATATATATATATATATATATAGGGATATTGCAAACTAATAGAGGGAATTGAAAAAGCAGAGAGATTTCTAATTGAGAACTAAATTACACTAGTTTAGGACAGTATCACATTAATGTTCTACATGAACTGTTTACCTGAGCTATAATGGTACGCAGAATGGTTTATTGGATGAAGCCATTTCATTATTATTGTATACAATAATACATTTATTACAAAGTATTTTTGTATAAATATTAGAAGAATATAATTACAATATTTCAAAGGAATAACTTAGTGTACTTTTACATTTCGCTGGTAACAAAAATGTTCAATTGTTTATTTTGAATACTTTTAAAAAAGAATATTAAAAACTGTTGTAAAACGTAAATAAACTGGGCAATACAGTGTTTAGAAACGTCCAATTTCTGATTTATCAAGAAGTAACTGAATATTAGCTGGCGTAAGTGTGACAAAACGCGACAATAGTGTAAACGTCTTTGATGGAGTATTAAAAAGAAAGCGAGTCCAAGAGGAACACGTTTATTAAGAATAAAAAATAACAGTGAAATAAAATAGGAATGCGAACGTGGTCTCTAGAAGTAGGTCGAGCGGAAAAGTGAGATTCCGGTGACATGGTCCTCTCGGTACGACTCGATTCGACACATTTTGGTTGTACTCCGAGTCACTTGGAGGTGGTTAATAGTGAGTTCGCTATGGTGCACGAAGGCATGGAGAGCATGAACTGTTAAGTTCCTTCTATTACCTCACACTCTCCTCATATATATATATATCTTGTACAAATTTTCAATCGATAAAATACATTTTTTTAAACTTATAGTGTATGGCAATTGTTAATAGAGTTTTTTCAAATAATATTCCGTAGTTAAATTATAAACATTTTGGGGGCTATGTCGGATTCGAACTGATATCTTCATGTTCGAATTCTAGCGTTTTGGCATTGTGCCAACTTTCCCATAGATAGAAATTTACTTCTCAATTATGTTCATGAAAAACCTCTATTGTATTACCTTAAATGGTTGCCATGGTAACCACACAATATCAGAAATACTGTAATGCTGTAGGAATAAAATTTAAAAAAATAACATAAACAGACAAACTGGACT
>JBAIZL010000006.1:95233264-95265764 GCA_036971475.1 Prosapia bicincta | reverse complement strand
AAGTATACTACTTGTCATTTAGTTTAATACTTGTCCCTAGGTATACTACTTGGCCCTTATTATACTACTTGTCCCCAAGTATACTACTAGTCTAAGTTTAATACTTGTCTAAACATACTACTTATCCAAGTATACTACCTGTCCTTTTGCTTACTACTTACCCCTAGGTATACTCCTTGTCACTTGGTATACTACTTGTCCCTAAGTATACTATTTATCCTTTAGTTTACTACTATACATACATATATATATATATCAGTGACGTAATTGCAAATTATAAACTTGGGTTGCAGTTGTAGATTTGTAATAGTGTCCTGATGATGATGACATAAGTCGTAGAAACGCTTATGACAATAAAGTATATTGTTTTGTAAGTGAGTGTGCAGTTACCCAAGTAACATATTGAGCATTGTATCCATTATATAGGTTTCCTAAAATATAAATAATTGGAACTATTCAATAAATCTTAAATATTTGATTTTTTTAGCAAAATCATTTCACATAAAATATGTAATCAATTTTAAGCTATTCTTTTGTGAGAGGCGATACTAAAAACAAAAATTATTATATCAAAAAAACTGCAAACAACTTTATGTAAAAATACTATAAGTTAATAGCAAAGTTCTCGTAACCTGACGGAAATTATACTGACGCGAAATTGTATGTTTAAAGTATGTTTTTGTAGGCAACGCTATAGAAGTGGATACTTCAATATTAAAATCAATATTATCACTATGTCTGAAATGCTTTGACTACCGGTTATCAAACGCAACTTGCGTATTAACAGTCACACGAAAATAGAAACAGTGTTATTCAAATTTCAAGATTTATCATTAGAAACTACAAACCAACGCCTTCTGTAACCTAATCTGCAGGCTTTCTGTTTAATAAATATTCAAAGGACGAGGAAGTAAGGACTGCATCGAATCAGAATGCACGTGGAACACCATTCCCTGCCAACTACTTCATTATACACGCCAGGATCGCCGATAGAGGAACAAACGTTTAGGCCGTTAATGAGACGATGTGTAAGGACTCCACGGTAATGTAGAGCCCATGATCGATATATTACTTTTCATTTACTATGGTTGATATTTTATATCGGAAAGATATTTATTAAATATAAACATAATCAATATTTATCATTCCACGTGACATGTAGGGGGTTTTCAATTCCTTCTATTAGTTTACACTCTCCCTATATATATATATATATATATATATATATATATATATATAAAACCTTGGACTTTGTAGTCCATTACGTTCGGTAAATCTTAATTAATCCCTTTAACAATAGTTTATGACCATCCGAACTTTAAATTTAGTAAATTTGTTAAAACTTACTGAGACATAACGTTTTCGATCGCTATGTGGCGATCTTCATCACTGTCTTCTGCTAGGAGATGTCGGGTCAAGCGGTGACGGTTTTAAAGGTAGGTTTTCGATAGTATTAAAGAGTATGTGTGATTTGTATTGTGTTTGCTCGTTTAATATGTTTGTACTTTGTGTTTTTGTGTGTCTGTAAATTTCATATCGTTCTAATGTGTTGAGATGTGGTCCTTTTTTGTTGATGTGTAGGATTTCTAGGTTATGGTAAATGTGTCCAGTTCCTTTTATATGATTGTAAAATGCTGAGTTGGTGTTATGTTTGTGTTCCTCGACTCTTTGTTTAAAGCTGCGACCTGTTTTACATTTGTCGCAGTTAGTTTATATGCCTGGTGCTTGTAATTTACCTTTGTTGTTGGTGTCGTGTTGTATTTTGAATTGTAACTTATTAGTTTTGTACGCTATTTTGTATCCTGTTTTTTGAAATTTGCGGGCTTTTTTATTTGTTGTTTTGTTTACGTATGGTAATGTGATGTATTTGTTTTCCCTATCTGTAGTGTTAACTTTAGTGTTTTTTTTTTTTGTATTTTATACACTAGTTTGTCTATTATTGTGGTGTTGTATTATATATATATATATATATATATATATATATATATATATATATATATATATATATATATATATATATATATATATATATATTAAAACAAAACATAGCTTATTCAAATACAAGAATATTTATTAATTTATATTCATAAATTGCATTAGAAAACGGTTATAAAAAGAAAACTGTTGACAAACTTAATTATAATATTTTTAATAAACAAAATAATAATTTAATTTGCAATAATAATAATAATACAATAAGGACTTCATTTTTATTTATAGGCCATGAAATAAAAAATATCAACAAATTATTTAAAAATACAAATATCAAAACTGCATACAAAACTAATAACAAAATAATAAACATAATAAATAACAATAATAAAACAATTAATGTGCATGAAAAAGGTGGTGTTTATAAATTAGAATGCGAAAATTGTAATAAAGCTTATATAGGGCAAACCAAGAAAAAATTAAAAGAAAGATATAAAGAACATTTGAATGCCTATATTAATCCAGAAATATATAAATCAAATTTCGTAAATCATTGTATTAATAATAAGCACCAATTTCCAAATATAGAAAATATGAAACTTATAAAAGAAATTAATAAGGGATTAAGAATGAATACATATGAAGCATTCGAAATATATAAACACAATAATAATAACAAATTAATAAAAGAACAAATACAAATATATTCTAAATTTGATACTATATTCAATGTCTATATTGTTACAGCAACAAAATTAATTTGGCATTTGTATAAATATAGCAACAATTCTATTTCTAAGTTAACATATGTTTTATGCCTATAGCTTACATTATTGTAATTTTCATTCCTGATGATGTTGGTACTGTTTACTAACGAAAAGCTTTGGATATAAATTAGTAAATATTCTTGTAAAGAATATAAATTAATAAATATTCTTGTATTTGAATAACCTATGTTTTTTTTAAAATTTATTAAACAAGAAAACGTATTTTACATATATATATATATATATATATATATATATATATATATATATATATATATAGTTCAAATTTTCAATCGTAAGTATAATAATTTTTATTCATTCACTCAAGTTCAAAAACATTTCTTAAAATTTGTAGTGGATAACACTTAATGTTAATACAGTTTTTTCAAATAATAATTCAATGCGAATTTAATTAACTAATTTTAATAATTTATTTCGCTTTCCATTTTGTCACTTAATATTATGCTTCTGTCATATGTATATACACATTTATATTAGTTGTAATTATGTAATAAAAAGTAACTAAAATAAAAGTATTCTTTCTTAACCTAAGTAGGAATTAACTTTGTTTTTTTTATTACACTTGTTAGAAACATAATCTTACAATTTATCATGTCTAATTTTTATAGTAAACCTAATATTTAGGAACTATTTTTAGATGTTACCGTTGACTAAGTAATTTGAGTATTTTTCACCTTACAATTAAATCCTTTTGTGTGTATTGTGCTTCTTTTTATAAATGAAAACGTCATCCGTATAAAGGTTATCTATATTCTTATATACAAAATAAGAACCATTAGCTTCTGATAGTTATAAATAAAAAATATAAATCACTATTTCTTTATATCCGAATAAATGGTAACTAAAATGTGGTAATTTTAAAATATATTTTCCAAGTCTAATAACCACGATGTTAGGATATGGCTGAATTTTTGAAAAAAAACATCTGGCATATAGACACGCATAGATTGTAACATATGTGAGTGTTCATTCATTGGGAATTGAATTTGGATTCATTGGCATTTATATTCCTTATCATAAAAAATGGAAAGAATAAAGAAAAACAAAACTGCTCGTTTTTCTCACATCATAAATATTTATCATCTAATTTCTCATTTTTAAAATTTTTATATAAGAAAATATTTGTCGCTGTCCCGTCCATCTGTCTGTAAATGTAGTTAATTCATTGTCTACAGATTTAATCCATATCTTTCAATTCCTTCTATTACTTCACACTCTCCCTATATATATAAATATATATATATATATATATATATATATATATATATATATATATATATATTTAAGATTAAATAATATACACTAATTACAGGAATAATTTATTGAATAATACACTCAAAGCTTTTCGTTGGTTGACATTACCAACACCCTCAAGAATACAATACTAAGAATGACAAAAGAACTGTCTAACAAAATAAATATGCAGTTACTAGACCACCATCTAGTAGCTTCAAATTTATTTGTTAGACAGTTCTTTTGCCATTCTTAGTATTCTATTCCTGAGGCTGTTGGTAATGTCAACCAACGAAAAGCTTTGAGTGTATTATTCAATAAATTATTCCTGTAATTAGTGTATATTATTTAATCTTAAAAATAATTCTAACAGGAAAACATATTTGATATTATATATATATATATATATATATATATATATATATATATAGTTCAAATTTTCAATCGTTAATAAAATACTTTTTATTCATCCACTCAGGTTCAAATACATTTTTTTAAACTATTAGTGAATACACTTGATGTTAATAAAGTTTTTTCAAATATTAATTAACTAATTAAATTCAACGAAATTATTTTAGTTTTAAATGGAAAAAAAACTTTTTACAAAAGGGGCAAGGTATGCAGTATAGTTATTTCGTCCCATCTGGCTTTAAAATAAGTAATAACATATGATTTAAAAATACAGCTGATTTTATGTTATAGGTTATGTAGTAGAACAGCTGTTTTAACGCATAGGTTATGTTACTTTATTTATATAATGGTAATTACTTAATAAAAAGTAACTAAAATGATTTTGTTTTGTTGACCAAATTAGGAATTGACTAAAACATTGTTTTGTATAATACGTATTTATAAATACACTCGGTATCAAATGCAACCTTACATTAATTCTATATATTACCTATATAACTATTGACGATAAATACAATTGGAACACTTTTTTTTAACCTGTCAATTACACGTTTAAACAAAATATATATTTTCAACTAATCTAAAAAAACTATAAATGCTAAATAGTTGAACTATATTTGTAAAAGAATAGTTGTTCTTAGAGTAATCCCATTAGGAAATAGTTAAGCGTGTTTCAGCGGTCCATCAGCGCGCATTGTTCGCACACAATACGAACCGTCACACTTCCATACATACCCAACCAGAAGCTTTGAAAATAATCGACACCTTGTAACGAAGTACCATTACATTTTTATGTTACCATTAAAACGTCTAATTAACCAATTATGATTGGCCGTCAGCTGCTTGCCCATCTGTAACAGGGCGGGCTAAATGAACCGTCTCGCCCTTATCGCCAAACAATGTTACCGAATGTGGAATCAAGAAAAGCAGAATATTTGAGCGTGATTTTGAATATGGAATGATCAATTAGTAGTGTAGCCTATATCCAGCGTTAACTGTACACGATGTCTGGGTCAAGAGTATCGGAGGGGAGAGGGGGAGGGGGGATACTCACTCCGAACAGGTGGATTTCACTTCACTCTAACAGACCTTCTCAGACACATACTCATACTTGCGGTTTAGTGTTTGTTAAGCTGATAACAAGTGTTTTTGTGGTGCGAAACTGCTTCCGCGATAACGTTCTACAAGGACGGAGTCAACGAGGATAAAAGAACCGAGGTAGGTTTGTGGTTACAAATTTAGTTTAGTTTTCGTGTTCCATAATTGTAATTATCATAAGTATAGAAGAGGCTGACAAAATTGAAAAATTGTAACTACTCTTTATTTGTACAGTTTTATTGTTAATAAATATTCTCCAGAGCACAAATTATTTAATTTTAAACAAACGGTAGAAACAATACATCTAGGGAGACAATATTGATATTTGTTAGATATATTACGTATTATTAAAATAAATATTTAACACTAAAAAGGTTAAAAAAGTGGAAATATGTTTTTATATTTAATTATAACCCAAACACACACACACACACACACACAAATTTGTATTTTGTGTGTAACTCTTACCTACCTACAGTCTGACGAAGAAACATAGAAATTTAACAAGGATTTTGAAGAAAAAATTCAAAGTCAATTCCTACTTAGGTCAACAAAGAGAAATTTTGTTTTAGTTACTTCTTAGTAAATAATTACAATTAATATAAATGTGTATATACATATGACAGTATCACGATATTAAGTGTCATAAAATACAAAGAAAAATTAATTAATTTAATTTAATTAATGAATTAATATTTGAAAAAAAATTAATAATATCAAGTGTCATCACCACAGTTTTGAAAAAATGTATTTAAACTTGAGTGCATGAACAAAAAGTATTTGATTAACAATTGAATATTTGGACAAGATATATAAATTTATATAGGAAAAGTGAGAACCAATAATAAATATTGAAAAAAATACATGGATGAATGATCTATAGATTAGGTGCAATAAATACTACTTAATGGTTTATTTTCTTCTTTTTAGTAAAACTTGAAATACCAACTTATTTTCAACTTCTTTTAAATTTACGCTGTGGGAAAGATACTTTATTTCGATTTTTGGTAAATTGTCAGTTTTAATGTTTCTTGATAAACCGTGTTTCTTCATTAATAAGTTTCTAATTGTTCGTGCGTGCTACCCCCGAAAATTTGAACAATTTTGTTCCATTTTTTAAAGTCTATTTTATTCAAACGGGTCAAGACCATTTTAATTTCCATTATCAATTTACATATGGGGAGTTTCAGAAATGAAAGAATTCCAATGTCAACACAGTTCAAAACTTTATTACAGTAAACGCCAACATACATGGATGAAAACATAAATGCAATTACAAGCAAAGTTTAAGCAAATTTGACTGTAAAAATGTAAAAGAATATATAGCAATTGCAAACAAAAAACCAATAAGACTCAATAAGGAGTAGATTCTATCGGGTAAACCCTATACACAAATAAAATATTTTTATTTAATGTCTTTTAATACGATTATTTTTTTATAGGCCTATGACAGATTACAGACAATTTTGCTTTTTTAAACACTCAACGTTTCGAATTTCTTTCCGAAATTATTTTTCAAAAGTTCAGTTTTAATTAAACATTATACAACATTACTTACGGTTTATAAAATACATAAAATCAACAAATTACAATTGTCTGTTTTATTGTGATAGACAAAATGTTGACTTGTAAATGGATATTTTTTAAGAGTTTTATTATGTTTTATATATGTTATGTATTTTATAAATAGTAAGTTATGTTGTGTAATTGTTTAATTAAAACTGAGCTCTTGACAAATAATTTCGGAAAGAAATTCGAAACGTTGAGTGTTTAAAAAGCCAAATTGTCTGTGATCTGTCATTAGCCTATATAAAAAAATATTATATTAAATTTATTTCCCCATAAGTCCTAATACAACTATATATAAACTACCAGAACAACATAAAGTTTAACAAATCTTAATTTTAAAAAGCAATTTTGTAAGATTTTTGAAAATACTCAGATTATTATATAAACCAGGACGTAGTATCTTTTATATTTCCGGGAAATTGGGGTAAGAAAATTACCTTGTTGTACCTTATGGATACTAAATTGTTTTTTTCATATTAAAAGTTACCTATTTTTAGATAGATATGAAATTTTTCTTCGCAGTTACTTATATGTACTTTAAAATAATAAAAAAAATAGCAACAGGCATTTATTTATTTGTTCAAATTATTTAAATACTTTATAGTTTTTAATAAAAAGACACCTTAAACATTTATTACATAAGGTAGAAATGGAAAATGTTTAGTGATATATATATGTGATATAGAATAGAGAGCGTTTCTCAATGTAGGCTAAAGCCATCCAGGAAGCATAAATCCTAATGGATACTTCTATAGTGCGAGAAGGCTCATGTAGAAGGAAGCCACTCCTTGGTATGCCCGTTTACCGGTAGTTATTGCACTTAATTACACGATGCAAGGACAGAAATCCTTTTTCTATGTCCACGTCCATAACTGTAGGACAATAGTTAGCAGTTTCTAAATGTGAAAAATGCACTAGTTTTTAATTAGGAATTAATAAGCTAATAATTATTTAGTTTTTTAAACAATGCGACTATAAACCATATATATATATATATATATATATATATATATATATATATATATATAAAGAAATAAGTCAAAATACAAAAATACAAATACAAGAATTATTATTGAATTTACAATTCAAAATATAATCTTGTATTTGTATTTTGACTTATTTCTTTATTAATACACAAGAATACATATTGCGATATATATATATATATATATATATATATATATATATATATATATATATATATATATATATATATATATATATGAAGAGAGAGAGAGAGAGAGAGAGAGAGAGAGAGAGAGAGAGAGAAAGAGAGAGTTTAAATTTAATTACTATTTTTAAAAAAATTATATATAATATGATTCATACATAATATTTTTTTTAACTTTAATAATATATTGATTGTTTAAATAATATTTGAATTAATGAAAAATTTAAATCTGATATATTAAATAAAATACTTTTTTATAATAAAATCTGATGTAATTCTGTGTGAGGGTTAATTTGAAATTGTTATTCCCTAAACTTAAACGATCCGAAATTAGAACTATTATTTAGATATATTGCTACATTCCTCTTTTTTTATTTTAGTTTTTCACAAAAGTATATATCTACATGGTTTTATCTATCGTTCTAAAATTTACGCAAACTATAATAAGCGCTGAATTTTAATTTAGCAAAATATAGGCTTTTATTAGAAACATCATTAATTACTTTATGTTTTTTTATAGTACAGACGTTAAGGATGGTTCCATATAGTTCCTAAAAATATTAAAGATTGTAGTATTTTCTTAAACTAAACTTTTATTTAAATAAAAAACAGTTTACAAAATTAGTAATTATATTAACCATTTATATTTATTTAATACTTTTGTATTGCACAAAAAGGCCAAAGGAAAAATAATCAATAAGAAATTAAAACGTATAATTTAATATTTTTTTCTTTATTTCTAACTGGTGAAGATGATATTAACCATAGGGAAGTGGTGGTCCTTCCTGCCGTTTACTTCTTCTGTCCTTAATTAAACTAACATTTTGTCTAGTAGCACTCGTTATTAAAAAAAAGTGACGAGATATAACTGAAGAAAAACACAAATGTAAGATTAAAGTCTGATTTGGTAAAAAATTTAAACAGAAAAAGATTGTAAATGTCTTCGCTATTTCTACTATTTTCAAGTACCCCTATAGCCACTGTAATATTAATGTACTTTGGGTATTTACTTCTTAATATATTTTACTTTGTTTATTTACTGTTTTTTCTACTTATGTTTTGTAGGTTAGGGTATCTAACTTTTCATTTGTTATAATGTCTTACGGTTCTCTTAAAATAGACAAATTTCAAGCATAAAATTATCGATGTGTAAAGAATAGTGTGTAAATTTAAATTACAGTTTAAATATCTTTAAACTTGTCCAAAAGAGCTTATTCAACTCTTATTAATTTACACTCTCACTACATTTATCTTGTTCAAATTTTCAATCGATAATGAAATACTTTTTATTCATCCACTCAAGTTCAAATACATTTTTTTTTCTTGTAGTGGATGGCACTTGAAGTTAATAATTCTCGTACATTTTAGTTATATATTAGAGAAAAACTTTTCACAAAAGGGCAAGATATGCATTATAGTTATTTCGTCCCATTTGGATTAAAATAAGTGATATACGATTTCATAAAACAGCTGATTTTATTTTTAGGTTATATGGTAGAACAGCTGTTGTAACGCATAGGTTGTGTTACTTTATTTATATTAGTTGTAACTATTTAATATAAAAAAAGTACTGAAATAAAATTTTTCTTTGTTGAACTAAGTAAGAACTGACATAATTTTTGTTTTTCAATATCATTTGTTTAAAGGCTACGTTATTTTTCCGTTACAAAATTTCCGTATAATTAAGTGAGAACAGGTTCGCGGTCAGTAATGTGTGTGGCCTTGGTGGACTCGGGCACTAGGTGGGTTTTGTTTACACTGTGTGACGGCGTCAACACAGCCGGCTGAGGTTACTCAACCCAGACACACCGCGTCCTTTTCATAAGTTATTGAAGTGAACACTTCGATAGCGACGCCTACAAAAAGCTATTGTTTGAACATAAACATACATTTTCGCGTCAGTATAATTTTCGTCAGGCTGCGCTATAATTCACCTCAGAGTGAATTAAATGATAACATATGATTTCATGCAACAGCTGATTTTGTGTTATAGGTTATGTTTTAGAAAAGTTATTTTACACGCAGTTTATGTTTATTTATTGATTGAAAATTATTAAGGAAAATTGTTAACTATAAATAGTTTTGGTCAGTTATTAATTATAATAATTTATTTAAATTTTGATAAACCTCAATACAAATAATTCAACATATCGACAATAATAATTTAAAAATCATATATTTTCATTTCATTCATTGAAAATTTTCCAAAACTATTAGCTATAATTTGTTATTTTTAGCACAAATATTGTGTTAAATACTAAACAGTTATTATTATTTCTTATATTATAACAAATGTTAACGTAATTTCTCATTACGGAAATTATATATCTTCTCCAATAAAAATTTCTGTAGACGTGGTATAAGTCTCGGCACTTCTCCGAGTGCGATGACCTATTGTTTCTACTAGTTCTGTTGTATGCAGACAATAATTACACGTCATATGATATACTTATACAGAATATTAACATAGAAGTAAAACCTTTCGCAGGATGTAGTGTACAATTTGTCACCTTCTTAACATCACTTGAAGTAAAGAAAAACATTCCTTCTAATACAATCAGTTCAACAGGTAATTTAAAATGAGGCTCTAATCTGTTCTTGAATACATGAGTATGGGATAAAAAAATATTGAAACATTTTCACTTAATAAATAAAGTAGCAAAACCTCGTAAGAAAACGGGTAGTATAACATAACCTATAACATAGAATCAGCTGTTGGATGAAATCAGCTGTTACAATAAAAACAATAATATGTATCACAGATACGGAACTATATGGATCTGTTAGAACGTGACGAATTAAGTGTGACATGTTTTCCCGCTACAATATTTCTCTACAGACGCCAAAAACATATTCATCTCGATAACAATCAAATTACTAAAATATAGGATATGTACCAACCTTTCATTTTACAATATATTAATTTCTTATGTTATATTCCGTTCCGAATAGAACCTGTGGTCAATATTACATAAATTAAAGGAATATAAAAGCCTAATTTTATTTAGAAATATCACCGGAAAATAAATTCAAGAGTTATGATTACGATAAAGAGAAATCAACAGCAACGCATGCAAATTGAACGAGACAATTTCACTTGCATTGGGAGCAATGATGACACGTATTGAGGTACAATAGCCAATGTGTCACACAGGACATACAGCACAACACATAACTTTTACTTACGTGTAATAAGTCCTTGCCAATAGACGTCGGCTACACTTTACAATGTGATAAGAAACATTAAGATTTCTTAATAAAGATTTGAGGCCTCGTTGAAGTATCCTGTGTGTGTGTGTGTGTGTGTGTGTCTGTCTGTCTGTGTGTCTGTGTGTATGTGTGTGTTTGTTAACAACTTTTGAACATATTACCATTACTTGTAATGTGGGTGGTGAAACCGTGTTTTTGTTGACCAACAAAAATCATATTTTGACAGAATTCCCTATTAAGATGGAAAATGAATAAATTCAATATTTCTTTTAATGGAACAATTGACGGAATGGTTATGATAAACATAATATATTTTCTAAATCTTTTTCATTATATTTGGGGATTTTATTTCCTTATTCTTATTTGTTCTTCTTTTTACCTACAGCATTCAAATTTTATATTGTTAAAGTATATTGATATGTAAAATATTTTTTCAAAATTTATAAAATATATAAATTGGTAAAATATATATGGTTTTTTATTTAATACCATGTCTGGTAACTGTAATCAATATGGTTTCTGTGTGTGTGTGGTTTATGTGGGTATGTGTGTGTGTATGTGTGTGTATGTGTGTGTATGTGTGTGTGTGTGTTTGTAGGTGTGCGCGCGCACGCGTGTGTGTACACATTTCAGACACAGACACAGAAACATTCACAACCAGTGCTATAATGAGTTAAGAACGATAATCTGCAGTTTATACTCCTGTATTACTAAACTCATGAATTAAAATTGTCAGACCACTAAGCCAATGAAATAAAACATTTATACCTGTAGAAGGTAAGTAGTCCGAGTGTGTCTAGAGAAGTTAATCGCTTTACAACGGGAGAGTGTTTGTAATTTTCAAGTCAATTAACTTTAATTATAAAAGAAATTGTGTTAATTTATGACGTCATAGCGTAACGGTCTTTTACTTAGCAAAGTTGTTACAACAATCATGTCTACTCTCTCGCACTGAAAGCGTATTCGCTCTCTCCTCTACGGGTTAATCGGGTTGCATTGTTCTTCCTTTAAAAAGTTTTTAAACTCGTTTTGTGTTTTAAAGAATAAAAGGTACTTACGTATCATTTCGAAGCAACTATTGCACATATTTTATTTAAATGCGGTAAATACGAACATTGTCCACCCCCAATGCAATGTTATAAAATGAATCAAAAACATGTCCTGAAGCTATATTGATAATTATTGTTTGTTATTGCCACGGAAGGTTAATTTTATATACCTATGAAGTATCCAGTCAGGATAGATTTTGTTGTAGTTTTATGCATTTTATCAAAAATTATACACATGTAAGGCTGGAATAGAAGTCACGTGACGTCACCTGGCAAAAAGTATTACTCCGCGGAAGTAAACGTCTAATTAGATAATTTTACCATTACCATTATAGATATTTTACCATTATAGATAATTAGATAAAATTACAACCAAATCTATCCTCACTGGACACTTTACAGATATATTTTAATATAGGTATATAGTCATTTATAAAATTACAACCAAATCTATCCTCACTGGACACTTTACAGATATATTTTAATATAGGTATATAGTCATTTATAAAATTACAACCAAATCTATCCTCACTGGACACTTTACAGATATATTTTAATATAGGTATATAGTAATTTATAAAATTACAACCAAATCTATCCTCTCTGGACACTTTACAGATTAATTTTAATATAGGTATATAGTAATTTATAAAATTACAACCAAATCTATCCTCACTGGACACTTTACAGATATATTTTAATATAGGTATATAGTCATTTATAAAATTACAACCAAATCTATCCTCACTGGACACTTTACAGATATATTTTAATATAGGTATATAGTCATTTATAAAATTACAACCAAATCTATCCTCACTGGACACTTTACAGATATATTTTAATATAGGTATATAGTCATTTATAAAATTACAACCAAATCTATCCTCACTGGACACTTTACAGATATATTTTAATATAGGTATATAGTCATTTATAAAATTACAACCAAATCTATCCTCACTGGACACTTTACAGATATATTTTAATATAGGTATATAGTAATTTATAAAATTACAACCAAATCTATCCTCACTGGACACTTTACAGATATATTTAAATATAGGTATATAGTAATTTATAAAATTACAACCAAATCTATCCTCACTGGACACTTTACAGATATATTTAAATATAGGTATATAGTCATTTATAAAATTACAACCAAATCTATCCTCACTGGACACTTTACAGATATATTTTAATATAGGTATATAGTCATTTATAAAATTACAACCAAATCTATCCTCACTGGACACTTTACAGATATATTTTAATATAGGTATATAGTAATTTATAAAATTACAACCAAATCTATCCTCACTGGACACTTTACAGATATATTTTAATATAGGTATATAGTCATTTATAAAATTACAACCAAATCTATCCTCACTGGACACTTTACAGATATATTTTAATATAGGTATATAGTCATTTATAAAATTACAACCAAATCTATCCTCACTGGACACTTTACAGATATATTTTAATATAGGTATATAGTAATTTATAAAAGTACAACCAAATCTATCGTCACTGGACACTTTACAGATATATTTTAATATAGGTATATAGTCATTTATAAAATTACAACCAAATCTATCCTCACTGGACACTTTACAGATATATTTTAATATAGGTATATAGTCATTTATAAAATTACAACCAAATCTATCCTCACTGGACACTTTACAGATATATTTTAATATAAGTATATAGTAATTTATAAAATTACAACCAAATCTATCGTCACTGGACACTTTACAGATATATTTTAATATAGGTATATAGTAATTTATAAAATTACAACCAAATCTATCCTCACTGGACACTTTACAGATATATTTTAATATAGGTATATAATAATTTATAAAATTACAACAAAATCTATCCTCACTGGACACTTTACAGATATATTTTAATATAGGTATATAGTAATTTATAAAATTACAACCAAATCTATCCTCACTGGACACTTTACAGATATATTTTAATAAAGGTATATAGTAGTTTATAAAATTACAACCAAATCTATCCTCACTGGACACTTTACAGATATATTTTAATATAGGTATATAGTCATTTATAAAATTACAACCAAATCTATCCTCACTGGACACTTTACAGATATATTTTAATATAGGTATATAGTCATTTATAAAATTACAACCAAATCTATCCTCACTGGACACTTTACAGATATATTTTAATATAGGTATATAGTCATTTATAAAATTACAACCAAATCTATCCTCACTGGACACTTTACAGATATATTTTAATATAGGTATATAGTCATTTATAAACTTACAACCAAATCTATCGTCTCTGGAAACTTTATAGGTGTATTTAAATATAGGTATATAGTAATTTATAAAATTACAACCAAATATATCGTCTCTGGAAACATTATAGGTATACTGAAATATAGGTATATAGTAATTTATAAAATTACAACCAAATCTATCGTCTCTGGAATCTTTATAGGTGTATTTTAATATAGGTATATAGTAAATTATAAAATTACAACCAAATCTATCGTCTCTGGAAACTTTATAGGTGTATTTTAATATAGGTATATAGTAATTTATAAAATAACAACCAAATCTATCGTCTCTGGAAACTTTATAGGTGTATTTCAATATAGGTATATAGTAATTTATAAAATTACAACCAAATCTATCGTCTCTGGAAACTTTGTAGGTGTATTTTAATATAGGTATATAGTAATTTATAAAATTACAACCAAATCTATCGTCTCTGGAAACTTTATAGGTGTATTTTAATATAGGTATACAGTAATTTATAAAATTACAACCAAATCTATCGTCTCTGGAAACTTTATAGGTGTATTTTAATATAGGTATATAGTAATTTATAAAATTACAACCAAATCTATCGTCTCTGGAAACTTTATAGGTGTATTTTAATATAGGTATATAGTAATTTATAAAATTACAACCAAATCTATCGTCTCTAGAAACTTTATAGGTATACTTAAATATAGGTATATAGTAATTTATAAAATTACAACCAATTCTATCGTCTCTGGAAACATTATAGGTATACTTAAATATAGGTAAAAAGTAATTTATAAAATTACAACCAAATCTATCCTCACTGGACACTTTACAGATATATTTTAATATAGGTATATAGTAATTTATAAAATTACAACCAAATCTATCCTCACTGGACACTTTACAGATATATTTTAATATAAGTATATAGTAATTTATAAAATTACAACCAAATCTATCCTCACTGGACACTTTACAGATATATTTTAATATAGGTATATAGTCATTTATAAAATTACAACCAAATCTATCCTCACTGGACACTTTACAGATATATTTTAATATAGGTATATAGTAATTTATAAAATTACAACCAAATCTATCCTCACTGGACACTTTACAGATATATTTTAATATAGGTATATAGTAATTTATAAAATTACAACCAAATCTATCCTCACTGGACACTTTACAGATATATTTTAATATAAGTATATAGTCATTTATAAAATTACAACCAAATCTATCCTCACTGGACACTTTACAGATATATTTTAATATAGGTATATAGTCATTTATAAAATTACAACCAAATCTATCCTCACTGGACACTTTACAGATATATTTTAATATAGGTATATAGTCATTTATAAAATTACAACCAAATCTATCCTCACTGGACACTTTACAGATATATTTTAATATAGGTATATAGTAATTTATAAAATTACAACCAAATCTATCGTCACTGGACACTTTACAGATATATTTTAATATAGGTATATAGTCATTTATAAAATTACAACCAAATCTATCCTCACTGGACACTTTACAGATATATTTTAATATAGGTATATAGTCATTTATAAAATTACAACCAAATCTATCCTCACTGGACACTTTACAGATATATTTTAATATAAGTATATAGTAATTTATAAAATTACAACCAAATTTATCGTCACTGGACACTTTACAGATATATTTTAATATAGGTATATAGTAATTTATAAAATTACAACCAAATCTATCCTCACTGGACACTTTACAGATATATTTTAATATAGGTATATAATAATTTATAAAATTACAACAAAATCTATCCTCACTGGACACTTTACAGATATATTTTAATATAGGTATATAGTAATTTATAAAATTACAACCAAATCTATCCTCACTGGACACTTTACAGATATATTTTAATAAAGGTATATAGTCATTTATAAAATTACAACCAAATCTATCCTCACTGGACACTTTACAGATATATTTTAATATAGGTATATAGTCATTTATAAAATTACAACCAAATCTATCCTCACTGGACACTTTACAGATATATTTTAATATAGGTATATAGTAATTTATAAAATTACAACCAAATCTATAATCACTGGATACTTTACAGATATATTTTAATATAGGTATATAGTAATTTATAAAATTACAACCAAATCTATCCTCACTGGACACTTTACAGATATATTTTAATATAGGTATATAGTAATTTATAAAATTACAACCAAATCTATCCTCACTGGACACTTTACAGATATATTTTAATATAGGTATATAGTCATTTATAAAATTACAACCAAATCTATCCTCACTGGACACTTTACAGATATATTTTAATATATGTATATAGTCATTTATAAAATTACAACCAAATCTATCCTCACTGGACACTTTACAGATATATTTTAATATAGGTATATAGTCATTTATAAAATTACAACCAAATCTATCGTCTCTGGAAACTTTATAGGTGTATTTAAATATAGGTATATAGTAATTTATAAAATTACAACCAAATATATCATCTCTGGAAACATTATAGGTATACTGAAATATAGGTATATAGTAATTTATAAAATTACAACCAAATCTATCGTCTCTGGAAACTTTATAGGTGTATTTCAATATAGGTATATAGTAATTTATAAAATTACAACCAAATCTATCGTCTCTGGAAACTTTATAGGTGTATTTTAATATAGGTATATAGTAATTTATAAAATTACAACCAAATCTATCGTCTCTGGAAACTTTATAGGTGTATTTTAATATAGGTATACAGTAATTTATAAAATTACAACCAAATCTATCGTCTCTGGAAACTTTATAGGTGTATTTTAATATAGGTATATAGTAATTTATAAAATTACAACCAAATCTATCGTCTCTGGAAACTTTATAGGTGTATTTTAATAATGGTATATAGTAATTTATAAAATTACAACCAAATCTATCGTCTCTAGAAACTTTATAGGTATACTTAAATATAGGTATATAGTAATTTATAAAATTACAACCAAATCTATCGTCTCTGGAAACATTATAGGTATACTTAAATATAGGTATAAAGTAATTTATAAAATTACAACCAAATCTATCGTCTCTGGAAACTTTATAGTTATATTTTAATATAGGTATATAGTCATTTATAAAATTACAACCAAATCTATCCTCACTGGACACTTTACAGATATATTTTAATATATGTATATAGTCATTTATAAAATTACAACCAAATCTATCCTCACTGGACACTTTACAGATATATTTTAATATAGGTATATAGTCATTTATAAAATTACAACCAAATCTATCGTCTCTGGAAACTTTATAGGTGTATTTAAATATAGGTATATAGTAATTTATAAAATTACAACCAAATATATCATCTCTGGAAACATTATAGGTATACTGAAATATAGGTATATAGTAATTTATAAAATTACAACCAAATCTATCGTCTCTGGAAACTTTATAGGTGTATTTCAATATAGGTATATAGTAATTTATAAAATTACAACCAAATCTATCGTCTCTGGAAACTTTATAGGTGTATTTTAATATAGGTATATAGTAATTTATAAAATTACAACCAAATCTATCTTCTCTGGAAACTTTATAGGTGTATTTTAATATAGGTATACAGTAATTTATAAAATTACAACAAAATCTATCGTCTCTGGAAACTTTATAGGTGTATTTTAATAATGGTATATAGTAATTTATAAAATTACAACCAAATCTATCGTCTCTAGAAACTTTATAGGTATACTTAAATATAGGTATATAGTAATTTATAAAATTACAACCAAATCTATCGTCTCTGGAAACATTATAGGTATACTTAAATATAGGTATAAAGTAATTTATAAAATTACAACCAAATCTATCGTCTCTGGAAACTTTATAGTTATATTTTAATATAGGTATATAGTAATTTATAAAATTACAAGCAAATCTATCCTGACTAGACACTTTACAGATATATTTTAATATAGGTATATAGTAATTTATAAAATTAAAAAAAAACTATCGTCTCTGGAAACTTTATAGGTGTATTTTAATATAGGTATATAGTAATTTATAAAATTACAACCAAATCTATCGTCTCTGGAAACATTATAGGTATACTTAAATATAGGTATATAGTAATTTATAAAATTACAACCAAATCTATCGTCTCTGGAAACTTTATAGGTATACTTAAATATAGGTATGTAGTAATTTATAAAATTACAACCAAATCTATCGTCTCTGGAAACTTTATAGGTATACTTAAATATAGGTATGTAGTAATTTATAAAATTACAACCAAATCTATCGTCTCTGGAAACTTTATAGGTATACTTAAATATAGGTATGTAGTAATTTATAAAATTACAACCAAATCTATCGTCTCTGGAAACTTTATAGGTATATTTTAATATAGGTATATAGTAATTTATAAAATTACAACCAAATCTATCGTCTTTGGAAACATTATAGGTATACTTAAATATAGGTATATAGTCATTTATAAAATTACAACCAAATCTATCGTCTCTGGAAACTTTATAGGTGTATTTTAATATAGGTATATAGTAATTTATAAAATTACAACCAAATCTATCGTCTCTGGAAACTTTATAGGTGTATTTTAATATAGGTATACAGTAATTTATAAAATTACAACCAAATCTATCGTCTCTGGAAACTTTATAGGTGTATTTTAATATAGGTATATAGTAATTTATAAAATTACAACCAAATCTATCGTCTCTGGAAACTTTATAGGTGTATTTTAATATAGGTATATAGTAATTTATAAAATTACAACCAAATCTATCGTCTCTAGAAACTTTATAGGTATACTTAAATATAGGTATATAGTAATTTATAAAATTACAACCAATTCTATCGTCTCTGGAAACATTATAGGTATACTTAAATATAGGTAAAAAGTAATTTATAAAATTACAACCAAATCTATCCTCACTGGACACTTTACAGATATATTTTAATATAGGTATATAGTAATTTATAAAATTACAACCAAATCTATCCTCACTGGACACTTTACAGATATATTTTAATATAAGTATATAGTAATTTATAAAATTACAACCAAATCTATCCTCACTGGACACTTTACAGATATATTTTAATATAGGTATATAGTCATTTATAAACTTACAACCAAATCTATCGTCTCTGGAAACTTTATAGGTGTATTTAAATATAGGTATATAGTAATTTATAAAATTACAACCAAATATATCGTCTCTGGAAACATTATAGGTATACTGAAATATAGGTATATAGTAATTTATAAAATTACAACCAAATCTATCGTCTCTGGAATCTTTATAGGTGTATTTTAATATAGGTATATAGTAAATTATAAAATTACAACCAAATCTATCGTCTCTGGAAACTTTATAGGTATATTTTAATATAGGTATATAGTAATTTATAAAATTACAACCAAATCTATCGTCTTTGGAAACATTATAGGTATACTTAAATATAGGTATATAGTCATTTATAAAATTACAACCAAATCTATCGTCTCTGGAAACTTTATAGGTGTATTTTAATATAGGTATATAGTAATTTATAAAATTACAACCAAATCTATCGTCTCTGGAAACTTTATAGGTATACTTAAATATAGGTATGTAGTAATTTATAAAATTACAACCAAATCTATCGTCTCTGGAAACTTTATAGGTATACTTAAATATAGGTATATAGTAATTTATAAAATTACAACCAAATCTATCGTCTCTGGAAACTTTATAGGTATACTTAAATATAGGTATATAGTAATTTATAAAATTACAACCAAATCTATCGTCTCTGGAAACTTTATAGGTATATTTAAATATAGGTATATAGTAATTTATAAAACTACAACCAAATCTATCGTCTCTGGAAACTTTATAGGTATACTTAAATATAGGTATATAGTAATTTATAAAATTACAACCAAATCTATCGTCTCTGGAAACTTTATAGGAATACTTAAATATAGGTATATAGTAATTTATAAAATTACAACCAAACCTATCGTCTCTGGAAACTTTATAGGTATACTTAAATATAGGTATATAGTAATTTATAAAATTATAACCAAATCTATCGTCTCTGGAAACTTTATAGGTATACTTAAATATAGGTATATAGTAATTTATAAAACTACAACCAAATCTATCGTCTCTGGAAACTTTATAGGTATATTTAAATATAGGTATATAGTAATTTATAAAATTACAACCAAATCTATCGTCTCTGGAAACTTTAAAGGTGTACTTAAATATAGGTATATAGTAATTTATAAAACTACAACCAAATCTATCGTCTCTGGAAACTTTATAGGTATATTTAAATATAGGTATATAGTAATTTATAAAACTACAACCAAATCTATCGTCTCTGGAAACTTTATAGGTATACTTAAATATAGGTATATAGTAATTTATAAAATTACAACCAAATCTATCGTCTCTGGAAACTTTATAGGTATACTTAAATATAGGTATATAGTAATTTATAAAATTACAACCAAATCTATCGTCTCTGGAAACTTTATAGGTATATTTAAATATAGGTATATAGTAATTTATAAAACTACAACCAAATCTATCGTCTCTGGAAGCTTTATAGGTATACTTAAATATAGGTATATAGTAATTTATAAAATTACAACCAAATCTATCGTCTCTGGAAACTTTATAGGTATACTGAAATATAGGTATATAGTAATTTATAAAATTACAACCAAATCTATCGTCTCTGGAAACTTTATAGGTGTATTTTAATATCGGTATATAGTAATTTATAAAATTACAACCAAATCTATCGTCTCTGGAAACTTTATATGTGTATTTTACTATAGGTATATAGTAATTTATAAAATTACAACCAAATCTATCGTCTCTGGAAACTTTATAGGTGTATTTTAATATAGGTATATAGTAATTTATAAAATTACAACCAAATCTATCGTCTCTGGAAACTTTATAGGTGTATTTTAATATAGGTATATAGTAATTTATAAAATTACAACCAAATCTATCGTCTCTGGAAACTTTATATGTGTATTTTACTATAGGTATATAGTAATTTATAAAATTACAACCAAATCTATCGTCTCTGGAAACTTTATAGGTGTATTTTAATATAGGTATATAGTAATTTATAAAATTACAACCAAATCTATCGTCTCTGGAAACTTTATAGGTGTATTTTAATATAGGTATATAGTAATTTATAAAATTACAACCAAATCTATCGTCTCTGGAAACTTTATAGGTATATTTAAATATAGGTATATAGTAATTTATAAAACTACAACCAAATCTATCGTCTCTGGAAACTTTATAGGTATATTTAAATATAAGATTACGTAGTTCGGCGCAGCGTTGATACGCGAACGTAGTTCTTCATAACACTCTGCACTGAATTTTTTACCCAACTTTAATTTGATAAAAAAACAACCTTTCGTGTAAAAAAAAGTTATACATATGGCCTTAGGACAGTTTTTATGATGAATTTTTAGAGCCCAATAAGAGAAATCCCTCTACAATAGTGGCATCCGTATAATAATTAAGTACCGAATAAAATATTTTTAAACAATCCTGCCTAGAGTTTCAGACCTTCGGTAAAACTTATAACGAAAATTGGAAATAATGTTATTACATCCCAGTTTGGCAAGATCCTGAATTTTAAGAACCACATTTTTATCTTTCTTAATAGTTTTACTCCATGTCAACTCATGTCGTTGATAAACATTTCTATAGTGTAGATTTTAAAAACAAGTTAATTCTGAAAACAGAAATACGATTCTTATCTTAAATATATTACACATTTTGAAAACATTTTTTTCATTGACAAAAGGAGATCTACTTAAGATGCAAAGTTTAATTTGTTATAAAATTCATTTCCTAAAAACTAGCATTTTTTTTAAATGTCTCAATTGAAATCGTGCAATATTCTTTAACTATTGGAATATCTGTAAAACGGTTAAATGCGATTTTATCTAAGACATTGTAATACGGTACGTTTTCGTATTTCAAGGTGATTATTGACCCTTTCTAATGGAAAGAGGATCCCCGACTTCTAATCAGGTAATCACCGTATTATCCTCTTCAACGTAAAGGTTTTGAGGGTCGCAAAGCGGTTCTCAACTGTTTCTAGTATTTAAAAAAAAAGTCTACATTTGTTCTATATAAGGCATTGTTTTATAAAAGGCTTCCAAAAAACATTCCTTCGGAATTGAAATAACAATATATCTTAATTTTAATTTATATTTTCTAATTTTGAATATTTATAATCTTAATTGCTATAAAAATATTTGGTATCTAAGTTTATATCATTTAATAAAGTGGAAAATATTAACTTTATAAAATGAAGTGTTTTTGTATGTGTGTTTGTTTGTGTGTGTGTGTGTGTGTGTGTGTGTGTGTGTGTGTGTGTCTGTGTGTGTGTGTGTGTGTGTGTGAGTGTGAGTGTTTGTGTGTGTGAGTGTGTGTGTGTTTGTGTGTGTGTGTGTGTGTGTGTGTGTGTGTGTGTGTGTGTGTGAGTTGTGTGTGTGTGTGTGTGTGTGTGTGTGTGTGAGTTGTGTGTGTGTGTGTGTGTGTTTGTGTGTATGTGTGTGTGTGTGTTTGTGTGTGTGTGTTTGTGTGTGTGTTTGTGTGTGTGTGTAAGTGTGTGTGTATGTGGTGTGTGTGGTGTGTGTGTGGTTGTGTGTGTGTGTGTGTGTGTGTGTGTGTTTGTGTGTGTATGTGTGTTTAAGGGTAAAAGCCACAACATTTTGTGCAGAAAGAATCGGATTGAAAACGACCTAATGTTTTAGAAAATACATTTTTAAAGTCAATTCCTACATTAGTCAAATAAGAAATATTTTATTTTTTATTTATATTTTAATAGTTATAATTATAATAAATAAAGTAACATGAACTTTGCGTTTAAACAGCTGTTCTACCACATAACCTATAACATAAAATCAGGTGTTTTATGAAATCAATATGTTATCACTTATTTTAATCAATGAGACGAAATAACTGTTTTGCATACCTTGCCCCTTTCCAGGTAAGATTTTTCCTGTATAAAACTAATTACTTAAATTTAATTAATTATCTAACATTTGAAAAACTATATTAACATTAAATGTCATACACTGTAAGTTTAAAAAAATGTATTTGAACTTGAGTGGATGAAGAAAAGGTGTTTTAATAACGGTTAAACTTTTGAATAAATATATAAATATATGTGAACTAATAGAAGGAAATGAAAAAATATGACTCATCTAAAAAGGGGGTCTTGAATTGGTCTCTATTAGTGTAAATAGCTGTCTAACTGCTACTCCAAGTATAACTACTCTATAAAATGGTTTTGTAAATTACATTGCGTATACTCTTATTATATAGTATTGACCTATAAACTGAGAATCAAAGCAAAACAGTAAATTTAATATTGACAATTGCAACGACGCGTTTAATGATTGTGGTTCGAAACGTTTTGATTAATAATTGTAATTTGTGTGACTGCGTATTAACGAGATAAGTAACAAAAAGCTACGACACATAAACTGCGTGATTAAGAGCTTGGAGGTAAAACTCAAACGAGTCGGGTTAATAAACGGTCTGCATTCAAAGAATAATAACAAGCCGGACACATATTTATAAGGCTGGAAATGTTGCCGTATCATATGCGATAGCAGCCGTTGTGTAAAGGCTGTCAAATTGGCCGGAGAGGTGGTCGGCTCGCCTGCGGTGTGTAATTTCTTATTTTTTTGGCTCGTCCTGATCAAGACTCGAGCGAGGAATCTAGGTCATTCCACTCCGCTCCGTTCCAAACAGCATTACTGAGGACTTTTTCCTGTCCGGTGCTAGCCTCTCGCACCGTGCGTTCTCTGCAACTTCCTCTTCCTGGAATCAATGAAATTCTAACTTACTTTTGTAAGAAAATTATCCGAATCAATTTCTACTTAGGTGAACCGAGAAAATTTTAATTTTAGTTAGCTTTTTTTTAAAAAAATTACAACTAATATAAATAAAGTAACATAATCTATGCGTTAAAATAGCTATTCTATGACAATCTAAAACATAAAATCAGATGTTTTATGGAATCATATGTTTGTATCACTTATTTCAATCCAAATGGTTCGAAACAACTATATTGCATAACTTGCCCCTTTTGTGAATAGTTTTTTCTCCTATATAAAACTAAAATTAATTATTAAAATTTAATTCATGAGTTTTTATTTGAAAAAATGTTTTAACATAAAGTGTGATCCACTACAAGTTTTAAAAAATGTATCTGAAATTGGATGAATAAAAGTTATTTTACTAACGATTAAAAATTTGAACAAAATAAATAAACAAATATATATATACAGGGAGAGTGTTAACTAATTGTATGAATTGAAACAGAAACAATGGGACCACCATAGGGAAGGGTTCCTCTTTCATTTGCAAGCAAAATCACTTTGAGCGGTTAAATACTTCCAAGAAAACACAGAAAAAACATATAGATGGAATACAGAACCTCCTGCTTTTTTATGTCGGGTAAAAATACAATTTAGCAAATTAGTTTAACTCTGTTTTAAGTTTAATTTCGAAAATTAGGTATTGCATTAGGTATTATGTATTAAAACTATTATAAGACAAATGAGTAGACATCGGAAAAGTCAGACCTGTTTCAGATTGAATTTGCTTTTTAAGGTATTTAAGTATTTATTACTAAGTACTTAACCAATCAAAGTGATTCTGCTTGCAAATGAAAGAGGAAACCCGGTGGTCCCATTATAGTTACATCCCAATCCTTCTGATTTGGAGACGATAATACGCTATTAAAAAAGGATTATTGATTATAAGATAATTAATAAGCAAAATAAACAATCACCTTATTTATTTTATGTAGTATTCTACCACATATAAAAACAAACACAGAAAAAATAAGTATAAAGCGAGTAGAATTTTATTTCTTGCTTTATAAAGCTGTTTAGAACGAGCATCATTGGATACCAATGAATGAATTTTCCTCATAAAAGGGACTTCGATGATCTACCCATATTGATATATAGCTTGATGCAACTCGAATGAGATAAGGCAAAATAAGTACACTGAAAATACGATTTAAATAATTTACCACAGTCAAGACATTCAATAATTCTCAGGTGAAAATTCCATTACTTTACTAAATATCAAGAGATAAATTCATTAAATATTACTTTACTAACAATTTTCACTTTATTTTGTAATTAATATTTTATCTGTACAAAATGTGTTTTTCCTAAAAAATTAATAAAGATAGCGTTATTGTATATTTGCCTGAATTATTGTAATACATAATTATTAACATGCTTTTGAACTGAAATGAAAAAGAATAATTGCAAGATAAGATATAATATGTAGGATTTTAGGAAAGTTCGTCAAGGGAATTTCAAACATAAATTACTCAATGTATTCGTCTGGCAAACTGATATGTTTATCGTATTCTTCAAGGGCGTGTCAATTATTTGAACAAAGACTAAGCAATATGATTAGAGGGATATACTCGTACACATCGGAAAATTGTGAGGATAAATGGTGGCAACTTTGCCAACATAATCAACGGCATGAAACTAAATTCGATTATATGTAAATAAAAATTAAACATCATACCTCTAAAAGTAAAGAATAAATATTCTTTAAAAAAACAGAACCGACTTAAACAAAACCCTAATACATAATTTTTCTAACTAAAAAGTAAACAATAATTTTCCAATAACGAAAGCATAATTTATCATGAGCATACTCTCAAAAGTTTGGATTTCTAGGGCAATTAATTAATTTCTGTCCTATCCCTGATTTCTTAATCATTACTGGAGATATAGTTCTGAGATATATTTATACACTCTTTCAAATCAAATACCACGAGAAACAACTATTTTCCTCTCTTAAAAGTTTTTCTAAAACCTTAAAAATTTCATTTTTCATGTTGAAAAAAATATTAAGTTCTTTAATGAGATGAGTGTTTCCGAATCTATGTTTATATTAACTATTTTCTTTTTTTTCATTTAGGTTTATGCCCTAAGAATGTCTGTTTCTATGTATATTTATTATTTATTTCACACCATCAAATATCATGTGTCACGTCATCTGACTAACTAATCGGTCATTGGAGCTGAAATGAACAGATGTTAAAAAAAACATGATTAAAAACCAGGGTCTTCTGCTATTCGTCGTCCAGACTTTCAGAGAAGACGACGCCGACTAATAATTGGTCGCTGACGTCACCAGTAGAAATGGGCGAACCGCTCACGAGTTGTCAGCAAGTGCGGTTATTCTAGATTGGGAGTCGATGAGAATACCACCCGCAGAAAGCATGGAATTTGATGTTTCACAAAGCGAAAATGTTACCTTTTGGAAATAGTTAGTTTTTGAACCTTGGTATCAGAGCCAATGGGTAAGCCAGTCATTAAGCGATGGGCTAAACTGGTTTCAGAAGCTAACTAATTTGGATTAGAATTAATAAGGAAATATGTTACTGGATGTTCAGAAAGTGTTTCGTACATTGAGCACGGTTCAAAAAGATCGGATAGACACTGTGACAGTGAGATACCGAGCAGGTTATGTGTTTTGCTACTTCTCGAGACGTAACTAGGTGTGTTGGATGAGGTATTGAAGTTGAAGGAGCATTTCTGGTAATGTTGAAGCCCCTGTTTTGCAATATCTACTTTTAAAGTTTTAAAACATACATTATATTTTTTTATCAAGACCGAGCGTGTCTTGAATTCTTATAACTATATTTAAAAAAAACTTCCAGTAGATTTACCTTTAAATAATTAAAAGTAATATTTCATAAATCTGGGAAAGGTACACACACACAAATAGAAGCATAAAGTCCACATATACATATTGTCGCCAAATATAGAGCATCCTTCATGTGTGATTTCGAAATCAGTATAGATGCACATTGGCTTCTTAGCATCAAAGGTGGATTTTTTTATTGCTTTTCCTCGGTTGAAGTTGAGCGTTATTTTTAGTATGAGGTCCTTCATTTGACTTCCATTATGCAATTCCTTCTATTAGCTCACACTCTCCCTTTATACATCTTGTTCAAATTTTCAATCGTTAATAAAATACTTTTTATTCATCCACGTAAGTTCAAATAGGTTTTTTTAAAATTATATTTGATGATACTTCGTGTTAAAACAGTTTGTTCATAAATATTAATTTAGTAATTTAATTTAATAATGAATTATGTTAGCTTTATATGGGAGAAAAGCTTTTTACAAAAGGGGCAAGGTATGCAATATAGTGATTTCTTTTCATTTGGTTTAAAATAGGTGATAACATATCATTTTATCTAATATTTTTATTTAATGACTGTTAATAAACTATTAATTTTTGTATGTAGGCTAACGACAGACCACAGACAATTTTGCTTTTTTAAAACACTCAACGTTTCTAATTTCTTTCCGAAATTTTTTTTCAAGAGCTCAATTTTAATTAATTGTTGTGATAGAAATAAATTTTTACTTGTAAATGGATATTTATAATTTGTTGGTTTTATATTATGTTTTATATAATGTTATGTATTTTATAAATAGTAAATTTTATAGTTGTTTAATTAAAACTGAGCTCTTAAAAAAGAATTTCGGAAATAAATTCGAAACGTTGAGTATTTTTAAAAAAAGCAAAAATGTCTGTGGTCTGTCATTAGCCTATATAAAAAAATATAATTTTATCTTATATGTAGTAGAACAGCTGTTTCAACGCATTGGTTATGTTACTTTATTTATATAATTGTAATTATTTAATAAAAGTAACTAAAATACATTTTTTCTCTGTTAACCCAAGTAGGAACTGATTTTAAATTGTTTTTATTTATTTACTCGTTTAATTTGGCAATAGTTCCTTTCGTCTAAAGTAGAACATTTCAGGCAATTAACATGGTCATGATACTTACAGCATTTTATATTACGTATTGCATTTAAGGCTATCCAGTTATTTGCTAAGTCTGATCTCAGTAAAGTTTTAGAGGAAATAGTACCATGAATTTAGGAACGATACTTATGTAGAATACAGAATGCGATATAGTTATTTCTTTTCATTTGGCTTAAAATAAATGATAAATATGATAATATCTTATAGGTAGTAGAACAGCTGTTTCAACGCATTGGTTATGTTACTTTATTTATATAATTGTAATTATTTAATAAAACGTAACTAAAATATTAATCACTTAAACAATAGTTTATGACTATCCGAACTTTATATTTAGTAAATTTGTTAAAACTTACTGAGACAGAACGTTTTCGATCAATATGTGGCGATCTTCATCAGTGTCCTCTTTCTAGTTGTATTAGATTATTATTTATTATGTAGTCATTGATTTTGTCATTTAGGCTGTTTGTATTAATTATTACTGTAGTGTTGCTTTTGTCTGCTGCAATGAGTGTAATGTTGTTTAGTTGTGCTTTTTTTTTATCAGAGGACACTGATGAAGATCGCCACATAATGATCGAAAACGTTCTGTCTCAGTAAGCTTTAACAAATTTTCTAAATATAAAGTTCGGATAGTAATAAACTATTGTTTAAGTGATTAATAATATTCACCGAACGTAATGGACTATAAAATTCAAGAGTAACTAAAATAATTTTTTCCTTTGTTGACCTAAGTAGGAATTGACTATATATTACTTTTGTTTATTTACTTGTTTAATTTGGCAATAGTTCCTTTCGTCTAAAGTAGAACATTTTAGGCAATTAACATGCGCTCATGATACCCACAGCATTTTATATTACGTATTGCATTTAAGGCTATCCAGTTATTTGCTAAGTCTGATCTCAGTAAAGTTTTAAGAGAAATAGTACCATGAATGAGTACGGGAACGATACTTATGTAGAATACAGAATGACTATAATTCTAACGTAGGTGGCAAGTTTCTTTGGTGCCAGATGGCGCTCTCTCTCGTCCTCTGCATCGCCACAAATTATACATACGTAAGTCCCCTTCACAATAAAGCCTTATACTGAATCACTGCGGACGGCTGCAACCTCCAATTTGCGTCATGGTGCGGTGGGCACGGTTATTGTTGGAATAATAGGGAATCCAATTTATTCGTTTAGCCGATTATATGGAGTAACTATGGCACGCTCTGTTTGGGACTATCTGAACCTCACCTTAGGCTCGGGTTTCTAATTATTGACGAAGTCATCTTAAATCGTTTTATACAAAAGCAACGAATTATACAAACGCAATGTAATTTAACAAATATAGTTTAAGAAGAAAGTCTATACCGCAGCCTACAAAAACATATTAAAGTACATAAATATAAAATTTCGTGACAGTATAATTTCCATCAAGTTAGCCTATGAGTCACCGCAAAGTGAATTACATGATGCCATATGATTTTTGTGTTTATGAAGGTTTTGTGTTACAAGTTATGTTGTAGAACAGCTATTTTGTACGTAGGTTATGCTACATCATTTATTGTATGTTGTTGGAAAAACATAGTTTTGATCAGTATATATATATATATATATATATATATATATATATATATATATATATATCAATTTTTTAAAATTGATAAACCTCAATACAAATAATTCAATATAACGGTAGTAATAAGTAATGTATTTTAATTCAAATAAGATGAAAACATTTCAGACTGATATTATTTTTTAACTGATGTCAATTGAATTTGTTAAGAAAAGTTTTATTCAGTAAATATCTAATAAATGTTTTTATAATAATAAAATATTTGGATATCAAGATATAAAAAATGAATGAAAAATGTACAAATTCATATTTTCGGGGACTTTCGTAAAAATTTTGCAAAAACTGTTAGCTCTAATTTGTTATTAGTAATTTAAATTTTGGTGTTAAATTTAAATAATCTGCAATATTGCTTTATTATATTATAAGAAATGTTCAGGTACTTTCTCATTACGCTAGGTTAAACGCTTTTCTCAAATTTCTGTAAACATGAGTATAAACGTTTTCACTTCTGTCGACTCGCCTACGATTGCCCCAACCAAGTTTTTTTTTATATTGAAAATAACTCTTCGTATTACAATTTTGAAGCGAAGTTGTTTTCATCCCGTTAACATTGTAAAATTTCGGGCATAAACAACCAAACCAATTCCTCATTTTCCTACAAATTATTACGTTTGAAAATAAATCCTTTACAATTATAAATAGATAGATATTTATTACATTATTTATTTCCTCACAATAATTAAGAATGTGATAAATTTCTTACATTAAAAATATTTATTTTTTTTTCCATTGTGTAATTATTTTTCTATTGTGAGATAACCATTTATTTTAGATTAAATTTGACTTAAGAAGGTTTAAAAATATTACCAATAAAAATATTTCAGTGAATTATTTCAAGTAAATAATTAATATTAGCGTATTATTTCTAACATAAAACAAATTTTTTAACAACCAAATTTAAACATTATTAAAATATAGAATACATATATTCCACTATCAATAAAATGAGAACAAATATACTTAAGGCATTTATAGGTTTACGTTCCATAATCTAATCATTTATTTAATTCTGAGATATTTACAAAATTAAACAAAAGTAAAAGGTTTTGATTAATCAAAATAGGTTTACCTTTAGAAAAAGTAAAAACAAAGGTAACAATAAAACTAGAAAAATTAAAAAGTTTTATAATATATATATATATATATATATATATATATATATATATATATATATATATATATATATATATATATTTTAAAACAACACAGGTTATTCAAATACAAGAATATTTATTATTTTATATCCAAAGCTTTTCGTTGGCAAACAGTACCAACATCATCAGGAATGAAAATTACAATAATGTAAGCTATAGGCCTAAAACATATGTTTATTTAGAAATAGAATTGTTGTTAAATTTATACAAATTGCTAAATTTATTTTGTTGCTGTAACATTATAGACATTGAATATAGTATCAAATTTAGAATGTATTTGTATTTGTTCTTTTATTAATTTGTTATTATTATTGTGTTTATATATTTCAAATGCTTCATATATATTCATTCTTAATCCCTTATTAATTTCTTTTATAAGTCTCATATTTTCTATATTTGGAAATTGGTGCTTATTATTAATACAATGATTTGCGAAATTTGATTTATATATTTCTGGATTAATGTAGGCATTTAAATGTTCTTTATATCTTTCTTTTAATTTTTTCTTTGTTTGACCTATATAAGCTTTATTACAATCTTTGCATTCTAATTTATAAACACCTCCTTTTTCATGCATATTAATTGTTTTAATATTGTTATTTATTATGTTTATTATTTTGTTATTAGTTTTGTATGCAATTTTGATATTTGTATTTTTAAATAATTTGGTGATATTTTTTATTTCATGGCCTATAAATAAAAATGAAGTCCATATTGTATTATTATTATTATTATTGCAAATTAAATTATTATTTTGTTTATTAAAAATATTATAATTAAGTTTGTCAACAGTTTTCTTTTTATAACCGTTTTCTAATGCAATTTGATAAATTATGTTTTTTTCTTTTATTTTATTTTCTTCATTCATGGGTATTTTATGCATTCTATATAATAAGTTATATAAAGCAGCCATTTTTTGATTATATGGATGATTAGATTTATTTGGTATAATTTGGTTTGTCAAAGTTGGTTTACGGTATATCATATATTCAAATTTTTCATTTTTTCTTATTATTGTTAAATC
>JBAIZL010000006.1:95218264-95225764 GCA_036971475.1 Prosapia bicincta | reverse complement strand
CGTGTCATAGAATCAAGCATTTGCAACATGCAGCAACGACGGAAGTGTATGGAGATGTGCCCATCTCATGCTTAGATATGTAAGAGGAAACAGGTTCAGAGACTTTTTGTTTTTTAAATCTTTTCTTTTGGTTTTACCGTGATTCATTTGGAATTTATTTGCTACAAACGAGAAAATGTTTGAATTTTTTTTATTAAATTCATGTTTTTTGTAAATATATAATAAACTATTTAAAACTCCAGATATCATAAAATGTTTTACAACAAACTAGCGACAAAAATATTAGCATTTAAAATTGGTGTTTTATTCAGTTACTTCCATAAGTTCACAATCGCCTTATATATATATATATATATATATATATATATATATATATATATATATATATATATATATATATATATATATATAATTAATAAATTAAAAATATTTCAAAAACAAGAATACTTTTAATGAATATATTTATTCTTAAATATATTCTTAATATTTCTTATATATTCTTAATATAAATAAATATTTTTCCATGAAGGAATAAATATATTCATTAAAAGTATTTTTAATTTATTAACTATATTACAAGAAAACATATCACCATATTTAATATATATATATATATATATAATTAATAAATTAAAAATATTTCAAAAACAAGAATACTTTTAATGAATATATTTATTCTTAAATATATTCTTAATATTTCTTATATATTCTTAATATAAATAAATATTTTTCCATGAAGGAATAAATATATTCATTAAAAGTATTTTTAATTTATTAACTATATTACAAGAAAACATATCACCATATTTAATATATATATATATATATATATATATATATATATATATATTCATCCACTGAAGTTTAAATATATATTTTTAAACTTCTAGGGGATGACGTTGATGTTAATTCAGTTTTTTCAAATATTAATTCATTATTTAATTTTAATAATGAAATCATTTTAGTTTTATATGAAAGGACATGTTTTCACAAAAGGAGGCAAGGTATGATTTATAGTTATTCCCCCCCCCCATTTGGGTTTAAATCAGTAATAACATATGATATCATACAACAGCTGATTTTATGTTAAAGGTTATGTGGTGGAACAGCTGCTTTAACGCATAGGTTGTTACTTTATTTAAATTAATTGTAATTGTGTATTAAAAAGTAAGTAAAATAATTTTTTTTGGGGCTAAGTAGGAGTTTATTTAAATTTTTTTGTTTATATTACTTGTTTATATTCTAGTTACGTAATGATTTTTTTATTATTTCAATGAGCTTGTTTTTTTCATCTCGCAGTTCCTTTCGCGCAAACTATTTGTCGTTTTGCTGTTGCATGGCTACTGTAACCTCCACGCGGGTTCGTTGCTGACTCCGACTTCACTTCCTTATGACCTGGTAAAATCGATCTCGTATTTCGGCTCGGATTTTGCAAACAGAATCTATAATACAGTCGGTGTAAAAGTATGCCAATCCAGTTAAGGCCGACCTTGGTCCAGATAGTGGGGCGGGGTCAGTGCTGTGTACTGTTAGCCGACTTAATTGCAGGGTCTGATCAAGATTTGCTCATTTTTACCCATGTATGGTCACATGTACTGGTTGGCGCTGCTTCCAGCAGTCCGCTGTCCGCTGTTCCTTTTCCAAATAATATGCAAATCGTCGGACGATTGCAGAATCCCCTTTATGGTTCGCAATTCCTGAAGAGGCTGTATTCAAATTTCCATTGCAATCTTTGGGTCAGTGATGGCCAACAAAGGACGAGAATAACGCCAGCAGTTCTGGGGGTGAATCCAGGAGGATGCGCCAGGACATGCAAACGCAGTGCTACGATCGTACCAAGTACGCCTGCGGTATGCATCCTTCTTCGCTTCTTATATCTGTGCGCATCTTCTTTGAGTGTACAGACCTATTGTATTTTACAAATATGGGAAACAAGGAATGCTTATAAATTATTTGCAATCTTCTATAACTTATGACTTATAATAAAGTAGAAGATGAGATATATTACGATTATACACAATATGTATAACATTATAAATAATGTTATTAAGGTTTATTAAGATTGTTCTTAAGCCTAACTATTATGCTTACTATGTTTAGGCTTAAAACATATGCTTAATATTATAAACGACGATTACGCTTAGTGATAATATGCTAAACGGCGATGCTTATTAAGATTATGCCCAACTATTATCTTTATTAAGATTATGGTCATTACGATTATGCTTAGCATGCATATCATGCTTACTAAAATCATGATCATTAGGAATATGAATATTAACGCTATGTATAAAAAGACCAGCTCATTGCCATTATACATAACAATTAAGCTCACTAAGATTAAGCTCAGCTACAGTATGCATGAAGATTATCCACATTATCATTATATATGATTGTGGTTATTACATTATGCATAACAATTATGCTTACCAACAGCATGCATAAAGAATATTTATATTAAAATTATGTGTGATGATTGTGCTTTTAATCATTATGCATAACGATTCTGCTTACCAACTGTATGCATAAAGATTAAAAGATTATGCTCATTATCATTATGCATTATGATTATGCTTTTTAAAATTAAGCATCACGATTATGAATAACAAAAGTATGCATAAAGATTATGCTTATTAGAATTATGTATATTGATTGTGCTTACTAACATCATGCAAAACAACAGTATGCAAAAACATGATGCTTATTAGAGTTATGTATGAGTATTGTGCTTATTAACATTTTGCAAAACTACAGTATGCAAAAACATGATGCTTATTAGAGTTATGTATGAGTATTGTGCTTATTAACATTATGCAAAACAATAATGCATAACAATAGCATGCAAAAAGTCTATGCCTATTAGAATTATGATGAAGATTGTGGTTTATAACATTAAGCATAACGTTTATGCTTATTAGCTTTGTGTATGACAATTATTCTTAATAACTATAATCATAGCAATTATGTTTAACAAAGTATGCAAAATGATTATGCTTTGTAGAATTGTGTACGATGATTATGCTTATTAACATTGTGCATAAACGATATGCTTAGCAACAGTATGCAAAAATATTATGCCTATTAGAATTATATATAATGATTATGCTTATTAACATTATGCATAAACGTATGCTTAGCAACAGTATGCAAAAATATTATGGCTATTAGAATTATGTATGATGATTATGCTTATTAACATTATGCATAAACGTTATGCTTAGCAACAGTATGCAAAAATATTATGGCTATTAGAATTATGTATGATGATTATGCTTATTAACATTATGCATAAACGTTATGCTTAGCAACAGTATGCAAAAATATTATGCCTATTAGAATTATGTATGATGATTATGCTTATTAACATTATGCATAAACGTTATGCTTAGCAACAGTATGCAAAAATATTATGGCTATTAGAATTATGTATGATGATTATGCCTATTAACATTATGCATAAACGTTATGCTTAGCAACAGTATGCAAAAATATTATGGCTATTAGAATTATGTATGATGATTATGCTTATTAACATTATGCATAAACGTTATGCTTAACAAGAGTATGCAAAAATATTATGCCTATTAGAATTATATATGATGATTATGCTTATTAACATTATGCATAAACGTTATGCTTAGCAACAGTATGCAAAAATATTATGGCTATTAGAATTATGTATGATGATTATGCTTATTAACATTATGCATAAACGTTATGCTTAGCAATAGTATGCAAAAATATTATGCCTATTAGAATTATGTATGATGATTATGCTTATTAACATTATGCATAAACGTTATGCTTAGCAACAGTATGCAAAAATATTATGGCTATTAGAATTATGTATGATGATTATGCTTATTAACATTATGCATAAACGTTATGCTTAGCAACAGTATGCAAAAATATTATGCCTATTAGAATTATGTATGATGATTATGCTTATTAACATTATGCATAAACGTTATGCTTATCAAGAGTATGCAAAAATATTATGGCTATTAGAATTATGTATGATGATTATGCTTATTAACATTATGCATAAACGTTATGCTTAGCAACAGTATGCAAAAATATTATGGCTATTAGAATTATATATGATGATTATGCTTATTAACATTATACATAAACGTTATGCTTAGCAATAGTATGCAAAAATATTATGGCTATTAGAATTATGTATGATGATTATGCCTATTAACATTATGCATAAACGTTATGCTTAGCAACAGTATGCAAAAATATTATGGCTATTAGAATTATGTATGATGATTATGTTTATTAACATTATGCATAAACGTTATGCTTAGCAACAGTATGCAAAAATATTATGCCTATTAGAATTATGTATGATGATTATGCTTATTAACATTATGCATAAACGTTATGCTTAACAAGAGTATGCAAAAATATTATGGCTATTAGAATTATGTATGATGATTATGCTTATTAACATTATGCATAAACGTTATGCTTAGCAACAGTATGCAAAAATATTATGGCTATTAGAATTATATATGATGATTATGCTTATTAACATTATGCATAAACGTTATGCTTAGCAATAGTATGCAAAAATATTATGGCTATTAGAATTATGTATGATGATTATGCTTATTAACATTATGCATAAACGTTATGCTTAGCAACAGTATGCAAAAATATTATGGCTATTAGAATTATGTATGATGATTATGCTTATTATCATTATGCATAAACGTTATGCTTAGCAACAGTATGCAAAAATATTATGGCTATTAGAATTATGTATGATGATTATGCTTATTAACATTATGCATAAACGTTATGCTTAGCAACAGTATGCAAAAATATTATGCCTATTAGAATTATGTATGATGATTATGCTTATTAACATTATGCATAAACGTTATGCTTAACAAGAGTATGCAAAAATATTATGGCTATTAGAATTATGTATGATGATTATGCTTATTAACATTATGCATAAACGTTATGCTTAGCAACAGTATGCAAAAATATTATGGCTATTAGAATTATATATGATGATTATGCTTATTAACATTATGCATAAACGTTATGCTTAGCAATAGTATGCAAAAATATTATGGCTATTAGAATTATGTATGATGATTATGCCTATTAACATTATGCATAAACGTTATGCTTAGCAACAGTATGCAAAAATATTATGGCTATTAGAATTATGTATGATGATTATGTTTATTAACATTATGCATAAACGTTATGCTTAGCAACAGTATGCAAAAATATTATGCCTATTAGAATTATGTATGATGATTATGCTTATTAACATTATGCATAAACGTTATGCTTAACAAGAGTATGCAAAAATATTATGGCTATTAGAATTATGTATGATGATTATGCTTATTAACATTATGCATAAACGTTATGCTTAGCAACAGTATGCAAAAATATTATGGCTATTAGAATTATATATGATGATTATGCTTATTAACATTATGCATAAACGTTATGCTTAGCAATAGTATGCAAAAATATTATGGCTATTAGAATTATGTATGATGATTATGCTTATTAACATTATGCATAAACGTTATGCTTAGCAACAGTATGCAAAAATATTATGGCTATTAGAATTATGTATGATGATTATGCTTATTAACATTTTGCATAAACGTTATGCTTAGCAACAGTATGCAAAAATATTATGGCTATTAGAATTATGTATGATGATTATGCTTATTAACATTATGCATAAACGTTATGCTTAGCAACAGTATGCAAAAATATTATGGCTATTAGAATTAAGTATGATGTTTATGCTTATTAACATTATGCATAAACGTTATGCTTAGCAACAGTATGCAAAAATATTATGGCTATTAGAATTATGTATGATGATTATGCTTATTCAAATTATCCATATCAATTATGCCTAACATCAGTATGCAAAAGGAATATGCTTATTAGCTTTATGTATGCCGATTGTGCTACAAACATGATGTACAACGAAAATGCTTATTAGCTTAAGTATAATACTTTTAGCCTATGAATTTATTTAGTTACTATGCTTACAAAGATTTTACAAAGCCTTACTATTAGGCTCACGAAGACTATGTATTACATTGTGCTATATGATTATGCCTATTACCATTATGTATAACGATTATGTTTGTTTACATATTGCATAAACCATTAAGGCAAATAAAATTATGCACAAACATTAAGTCCTTTACCGTTTATGTATAATAATTAATATTATGAACTCATATTTATTTTCTAAACATGAAATATTGAGGTAAAATATGATTAGAAAAAATGGATTTTAACTTTAACGTAAATATTATTGATCGACACCCCACAGTAATTCAACATTGCACCTCAATGTAGCCAAAACCAGGTCATGAAACATGAAGGAGTTAATTCGAACGTTTAAATGAACAAAATTACCTCAGATGGACACAATTGCCTTCATAATCGGAGGTTCTGAACAAATAGTTACTATGTTAAACACTAGTAAAGAGCTGAAAAGCAAGATAGCTTATCCTGAATGTAAGCTTCTTAGCATAGAAAAGATTATAAAATAAGCTACTCAAACCTAGGCGTAAATGTAGGCCTATATCCTGTAAAACGTTTGGTGTAATTTTAAAATTTATACAAAAACTTTTATGTAAATATAATATAATATATATATATATATATATATATATATATATATATATATATATATATAGGCCTATATATATATATATATATATATATATATATTTTAAATACAACCTAATAACGTATTAATGACAGTTTATTCTTCATGTGCTTCTTGTTAATACTAAATTGAAACTGTTACAAGACTACATTTTTAGAAGATATTATTTGCCGCCGGCCAATGTATACCGCCGTTAGAGTTGTTCTAGGAACACAAAAGATGGAACCAATAAACTAGGACATCGTTCCGACCGCCGTCGATTGAAATATTTAAATACAACACACAACTAGTACTAATGCGCTACGTCAAATTCCTCTCAACATTTTTATTTACAGAAACCATACGTCGAAATTTCAGAGGTGTAAACATATTTTTAAGTGTATTTTTCAATTCCTTCTATTAGTTTACATTCGTCATAAAAGTATTTTGTTTATATTTTCAATCGTAATAAAAATGCTTTTTATTCATCCACTTAAGTGCAAATACATTTTTTCAACTTGTAGTGGATGACACTTGATGTTAATAGAGTTTTTTCAAATATTAATTCATTAAATAAATTTATTGAATTATTTAATTTTAGTTTTATATTGGAGAAAAACTTCTCACAAAAGGCGCTAGGTATGCAACACAGTTATTTCGTCCTATTTGGCTTACAATAAGTGATAACACATGATTTGATAAAACAGCTGATTTTATGTTATAAGTTATGTGATAGAACAGCTGTTTTAACGCATTGGTTATGTTACTTTATTTATATTAATTGCAATTATTGAATAAAACGTAACTTTATATTTCATGTTACTTAAATGGTTAACCGTATATTC
>JBAIZL010000006.1:95208264-95210764 GCA_036971475.1 Prosapia bicincta | reverse complement strand
GATCAGTTTTTTTAGCAACCTGTCTAGTCTGAAAATTATTGAATAGTTTGAAACTAAAATCATTCCATCTAAATGAAAAGCAGCTTCATATTACTTATTAAAATGTCTCAAAGCGGCCACAACTGGTATCTAAATTTAAATTTTATGAACAAAATTCAACAGGTTTGATACCTATTAAAAAATAGCACATGTAATAAATAATTTACTTCACTATATTTTGATAAAGGTGTTTTAAACTAAATATGAAGAAAGGAAAGTTGATTTAAAAAAAGGAGATGATTTTGAAGAAAGATATGTTGACTTTAAAGAAATAGAGATGATATTTAAGAAAGGAATTTTGGTTTTAAGGAAGAAAGATTATTTTGAATTAAGGAAATTGATTTTAAAAACATAAAGATGATTATGAAGAAAGAAGGGGATTTTAAGTCAGACGAAATTATGGAGATTCCAAATTATGGTTGAATACATTTAAATTTGTTTGTGTCTATTTATTTACGTTTTTAGACATATATTTTACAATTAATTTTTAGGTAATTAAATATTCAAATTATTTTTTCCAAATACATACATATATGAATTCTTACCAGTAATAAGATTAAATATACAAACGCAACTAGTAAGGTTAAAATTAGCAATAATAATAATTATAATTAAACAATAATTAACAAAAAATAATATTGTTATATTGTTGCATAAAGTTTTTAACGGCCAAGTCATCTTCAGTATACAAAACCTAACCTAAGAGTTATAGTTTATGTGTTTTGTAGATATACTTACTGATAACAGCTTGGAGCAACTGTAGTATAATTTTTACGGTATTTTAAATAAATAAAATCTTCTCACCACAAATATTCTTTATTTAAATGCTTTTTTGTTTAAATAAATTAATTTTATTATTTTTTTTATTAAATATGGTTTAAAGGCGCCATTTAAACCTCTCTAATAACAATTAATAAAAACAAATTGTATTTAAAAGTCAATCCCAACTTAGATCAACAAGGAAAAGTTTTATTTTAGTTACTTTTATTTGATAATTGCAATTAAAATATATAAAGTAACAAAACTATGCTTTAAAATAGCTGTACTAACACATAACCTATAACATAAAATCAACTGTTTTATTCAATCATATGTTATCACCTATTTTAAGCCAAATGGGACGAAATAACTATATTGCATACCTTCCTCTTTCGTGAAACCTTTTCCTCTTATGTAACACTAAAATTAATTTTATAAAATTAATTAAGGAAATGACATTTCAAAAAACTGTTTTAACATCAAGTGTCATCCAATACAAGTTTAATAAAATGTATTTGAACCTAAGTGGATGAATAAAAAGTATTTTATTAACGATTGAAATTTTGAATAAGGTATGTATAAGGAGAGTGTGCAGAAATAGAAGGAATTGAAAAAACATTTGCACTTTTACTTAATAAAAATTAAAAACAAAATGTATACTAACTGATGATGATGACTATGTTAGTGAAACAAGTATGAAGGAATAATTTATTGGCTGTGGGCTTCTTACATGTGCTCTCAAACTTACCGATTATACAAATTTATAATCTATCATGAGATAAGCGAATCAATGACCCCTGAACAGTAGGCCCACACTAGCAAGTAACATAAAATAGGCTAAGTATTGGTTAACATAGAAACTCCATTAAGGCGTGACCCCTTAGGTGCGCCTCAGTATGAGTTATGGAGGTGCGTTTTACTATTCACCGACGCTATCGCCGTGCCGGCTCATTTAACAACGCTATCCTACCGCTTATACGAGGCTGAACACTTTAAAACGTGGCTATGAGTGGAGTAAATAATTTACCTGTAACAGGTTGTTTACAAACTTTCTAAATAAAATTCCTGTTTCACCTGCGATCGTGAAATTTTAAGCATCGCTTGTTTACATTACGGCTTCTTGAAGTGAGAAGATGTAATAATACTTCCGCTTTAAAATATTGTTATTTGTTTTAAAGCCTGATTGTACTAAAGTTCCATTACGTTGTACCTTTAGTAAGAGCGTTATATAGCTTTAATTTATTCTACAGGAAATAAAATGGTCGAAAAAGACAGGGTTTGCAGAGATTGTTTTTCTCCTTTTCCAATTCCTTCTATTGTCTTATTAAAACACAATATTCTCCTTCCAATCTATTATTCCTTCCAATCTTTTATTAAAACACTGCAATGCTAATATAAATAAAGTAAAATAACCTATTCGTTAAAACAGCTGTTCTACCTCATAACCTATAACATAAAATCAGCTGTTTTATTCAATCATATGTTATCACTTATTTTAAGCCAAATGGGACGAAATAACTATATTGCATACCTTCCTCTTTCGTGAAACCTTTTCCTCTTATGTAACACTAAAATTAATTTTATAAAATTAACTAAGGAAATGACATTTCAAAAAACTGTTTTAACATCAAGTGTCATCCACTACAAGTTTAATAAAATGTATTTGAACTTAAGTGGATGAATAAAAAGTATTTTATTAACG
>JBAIZL010000006.1:95198264-95203264 GCA_036971475.1 Prosapia bicincta | reverse complement strand
AAATTAATTATTTACAATTATGTACGTAAATAAAGTAACATAACCTATTCAGATAAAAATGAAACAGCTTTTCTAGCACACAACCTATAACTTAAAATCAGCTGTTTTATGAAATCATATGTTATCACTTATTTTAAGGCAAGTGCGACGAAATAACTAAATTGCCCCCTTTGTGAAAAGTTTTTCTCTCATATAAAAGAAAAGTTAATTCATTTTAAATTTAATTAATGAATTGATAATTGAAAAATTGTATTAACCCAAAGTGTGATCTACTACAAGTTTAAAAATGTATTTGACTTGAGTGGATGTATAAAATTAATTTTATTAATGATTGTAATTTCGGAATATATATACATATATATATATATATATATATATATATATATATATATATATATATATATATATATGAGGAGAGTGTGACCTAATAGATTGAAGAAAATATTTCTAAATGTTAGTGCTTTGTTTAAGAAGATATCAACAGATCCATTTATCCTTAGTTTTCGTTCATTTAACAATGTCGCGTTCAGTTAACTGAATGATGAAATTTTAAGTACAACTTTACTCTTAACAGGGCACTTTGCTTAAAGACCTTAAGAAGTAAAGGTTACATTTAACTGCCTAAGTGATGGCGTGAGTTTTATAAGCGTCACGCAATGTCAGAGTGTGCTCAGGCGTGGACAGTCACTGTCGCTTTCGTAGCTCATTACGCCTGTTGCCATGGCGACATTGCTCGTTAGTTTAACCCTTGACTGCGTGTTGTTATTACTTGACTTACTGCCTTATGACACAATCTTCAATACATGCCCGATTCGAGTATAAATACTAAATCACTCTTTTAAAAGTCAACCATTTTTTTACAAATAATCAATATGTAAACATTTTATTATAAAAATCTTGAAAAGACAACTACAAAAATAAATTTTTTTAAAACTTATTTAATTTTAATTATAAACAAATAAAACTGTTATTTAACTTCTTATGTACATTTCGATTTCATTGCAATTATCTTCAGACGAAATAACTGCAAGGTAAGCTTGTTAAATTGTACTAGAGTTAGTACTTTAGTAATTTCCTCTGAAGATGATTGCTTTGAAATCGAAATGTACATCAGGATATGAATAAACGTTTTTGTGGGGTTAAAAGGTTTTATTTATTTATAAATATAATTACACCTCAGTTGCTCCAAGCTATTTATTATTCTAATTTTCTTTTAAAAATTAAATTCCTGGTAATTTATAATTTAAAAAAAAAACAAATTTAGGTCTTTTGACAATTTTAATAAATATATTTTTGGAAAAGAGGTTCTTTATATTTTGTATATTTTATTTACAAAACATTTTTGTCCAAATGTTGAGCAACACAAAAATATTAATTACCAAATATAACCTTAATGTAAAAGAAAAAAACAGAGGGAAGAGTTTACTTGTGATCAGATAGACCTCTTTATCATTAAAACTGTAAAAGTTTATTACCCTTAAATTTTTGTTATAGTAATATATATACCGGGAACGGAATGTTCTCCCTCCTTGGCTGCATTGTGGAGGGTCAGGATCAACCAATGATGTAACCTGCTTAACCAGAAAGAGAGCACTGTGCCTGAATCGGCTGATGCTCGCAAATCATAAAGGGACATTGTCATTCTCTGTCAAGTACTTTGATAACACTTTAAGCTCAACACTTACGTTACTTCATCATTAAAAAAAACTCTGATAATATGAAGCAATATAACGGTCAGAACTCTCGCATACAAGGACTCATTAAACCCGTTCACTTTGGTTCCTCTCGTCACCGAAATAAGCTTTAAACCGTTTCAAAATAGTAATAAAAGGAACTGTTTACCTTCCTTAAGATTGAATAGAGATCGACAATACATCATTCATTCAAGTCCTTCGTTAAATTTCGGTCCATAAACTGTTCTAAGGAAGCAATTCATTCTACCACAATTTCTTCTTGACAATTTCATTACATCCGTAACTAAATTAATCCTTGGCTATGACGTAATAATGGGTTTATACAGCCCTGATATTATTAAAAAATCAAACTTTCATCTTTAATTTAAAATATCTTTAAAATTCACGCTCTCCTTGTAATATCTACAAAAAAACTTACTCCAAACAACAACCTGTGAGTTATTTTACACTTAGCAGCTTAGGTCTCTAGATGTCTGGTCGCCTCCAGTGAAGTGAAGTTAGAATGAATGAGTCACGAAGTTGCATTAATACGGCCTCTTTTGTTATTCGAACAAATGCTCGTGGCTTATGCTTGGAAACTCGTCCTACATGTTGTTCTATCCAGGTGACAGAGCCGACGTTTACAGACCGCTGATCTCATCCAGCCTATAACTCTTGTTGCTGATAGCATTCATCTCATTCTGCAGACTCGTCTGTCTGCCGACACAGCCTACTTTTGTGTGGAATCCCCCCCTGCTTTATTAGCGGAGCTCTGCTGGGATAAGACAACAAATCTACACAGACTTGTATTATTTATCACTGAATATTTCCTGACAAAATATTTTTAGACAATTACTGTTTCAAGCAATAACATTTTTTACCTTATGAAAAACTTTTCATATTCAAATTAAACTAATGGTAATAAAAAAATTACTATCAATATAAAATAGAGATTAAAACTAAAAAAATAGAACCTATACAAAACTGCAAGGAAAATAAAGAATTTGTGGTTCAATCGCTTTTGCCCTTTTGACATTTTTAAAGATTTGTTACAACTTTATCACCAAATAAAATCATTTATTGTGATTTTTACTCTACCTATCAAAAATGTTTGCAAAAGTAGTTTCTGATTTAGTTCTATGGAATATTTTATCAAAACCAGAAATATAAATAAAAGATTTTATAAAGTCAATTCCTACTTACGTCAACAAAGAAAAATGTCATTTTAAATGAAATAACATAACCTATGCGTTAAAAACAGCTGTTCTACCACATAGCCAATAACATAAAATCACCTGTTTTATAAAATCATATTCTATGACTTATTTTTGAGCCAGATAGGACGAAATAACTATATTGCATAACTGCCCCCTTTTGTGAAACGTATTTCTCCTATATAAAAAAATAGTTTAATTAAGTTTAATTATTGAATTAATATTTTTTTAAACTGTAATAACATCAAGTGCATCCACTACAAGTTTTAAAAAATGTATTTAAATTTGAGTGGATGAATAAAAAGTATTTTATTAACGATTGAAAATTTGAACAAGATGTATATATATATATATATATATATATATATATATATATATATACAGGTAGAGTATGAGCAAATACAAGGAACTGAAAACTAAATAATACTTTCTTGTTCGGGTACGGGTACCCACTTCGGTTCAATGGTTTTCATCTTTCACAAATTCTATTTCTCCCTGCCACTAACTGGTTAGTTCTGCGAACAATTCGCCACAGAAAGTGACGTAGCACGTGGTGTCTAGTTACAGAGCAACTCTGTAGTCGCGTATGGACCGTGCGCGGAAGAAAAAAGCTCGTCAGTGATTAAATGTGATCGCGGTCGTATTGCGGTGTAGTTGGCCCGGAGGGGAGGGGGGAGGCCCCGGCCAACGGGACGTCAGCCATACGTAATGGTGTTGACTCCAGTTGTAGGTCAGCAATATCCCTCCTGACCCACATTTTGAAAATTTTACAACCTACATTACTGAAATTGTTTATAAACGAGTTGCTGGGATGGAATTCTTTTCGGATTTTAAATTAAATGTTTTATAAACTTAGAGCAGGCCTGTAATATCAGTAAACCATTTTGGTTAAGTAGCTTTGCTATTAACTATAGTTATTAATCAAAGCCCATTTGTTATTATTGAAAAAAAATTAATGATATATTTCTTTACATTACTTTCCGAAATAGAATATTACCCAAATCGACAATCACGATTGTGAGTGAATAAAAAGTATTTTATTAACGATTGAAAGTGTGAACAAGCTGTATAAATATATATAGAGAGAAAATGTGCACTAATAGAAGGAATTGAAAAAAATCCATGCTGACTTAATGATAGTTATTCGCTCTATTTAATCTATAATAGAATTCTTTAACAACATCCTATGTAATTTAGAAGTAAAATATGTTTTTAAAAAATCGCCAAATAAATTACCCATTGCTGAATTGTTTTACCCATTTAAATATATAAATAAATGACAAATAATATTTATGGTTAATTAGCTACAAAGTTATGCAACTACATATTTTTAAAAGCTTTAATCGTAACCGATTAATCTCTTTGAGTAAAATTTTAGTTTCTTAAATTGTCAGTAAATAAATAAACGTTTTTAAAAACAAAAATATAAAATGCGAGATTTTTTGAAATTACCTAATTTGTTACTCTTGCTCTGTATTGTTTTTTTAGGTCTAAAACAAAAAAATAGTAAAAAAAAACTCTTGTACACTCGTTAATATGTTACAATTGCCTATAGTAACATTTACTTTTTAATTATTGTGGACGGCCGATTCCAAGATGTGTCTCATTGTCAACTCAACCCGTCTCAGCCCATAATTAGAAACGCAATTCCTACTATAGGCAAGTGTAATGTACTACACAATATCAAGAGCTCAGTGGTACAATATATTACAATGAAAATATTGGAAAGAACCCCAATACCACAAAAAATTATAAAAATTAACAAATAAAACAAGTTACTTAAGATTAAACCCTTATGTACATTTCGATGACCATGTCATCATCATCAGAGGGTTTTATTACAAAATTACAATCTAGCAAAAAATATATTTAGTTTATGGTTACGTTTATAGTTTATGGTAACGTCTACTTTGAGGTTTCACAACTACTCTTATATTTGCTTAAATACAATTTTTCTATTAGGATACGTGATTGTGAAACGGAGTGTAAACTACTTATTTTAAACCTACAATTTTGAAACCATTGACTCTTTTTACAGAGACAAAAAAAAAATAATAATTTGGTCTTATCATAAGTCCTCCAATAATGTTTACCTTGATATCAAAAGATATGT
>JBAIZL010000006.1:95168264-95190764 GCA_036971475.1 Prosapia bicincta | reverse complement strand
TAAATAATAATTTAATGTATTATAAAACAGTGCTTCGGTTTATAAAGAAACATCCAGTCTTCTGCTTTGAGGTTAGGTTATTGTTTTGTAAATTTTAACCGCTATTTTTGGTTTGTGACTCTTTCCAGTTCACATTTTTCTTATGTAGGAACAAAGATATTACCTTAAAATTTAAGTAATATAAGGAAAAACATAAGACGGTTAAATCATGTTAACCTTTCGAGATCCTTGTATAGAAATTATTTTAAAAATTTTTTTATAAAAGTCTGCGTTTTTTTATTAGTTCACTGAATTAGTCGATCTAAATTTACGAGGCTAAATATTTGTCATTGTAGTATTTTGCAAGCCGAAGATTTTTTTTCCGTGAAAAACATACACAGTTAGGCCTGCCATAAGAAATACTCATTTCAATAACCAAGCCGGACTAGCGAGGTTGTCAGGTCGGACTGGCGAGATACTTCAAATACCATTAGTGGTTAATCTATTTATTTAGCTGTAAATGTTTGATGAATTTTGAAAGAAAACATCAATGATATTTTTGTTTATAATTTTACACTATTAAAATTTAAAAAATTATTTACTTATATAAATTTTAATTATAGTAATTTATATTCATATATTTTCAAAAACTATGTTTTAAAATGTGCAGCCAATGTGAACTATTCACATGTATAATACGTTATATTAAAATATAAACATTTTGCAATTTGCGTGGTAAGTATCTACAATTTTGAACGTACATTTTAACAAGACCGCAATAAGGTAATGGATATAGTATGAAGATGATATCAGTGATTTAAGCAAAACACATGCTATTAATTAACACACTAAATAGCATTGAAACATTCACACAAAATCTAAACATAAAACAAGCGATTCTACTGGTGTTGCTTGGATCTCAGTAAATATTTCGATCTTGGACTGATGACTACCAGAGCGGGCTGTTGTTACCGAAGCTTGTGTCATGGAATCTAGCCAATGGTTTATGTGGTGCCTAACGGGTTACCCGTCCCTGTGATAAGCCATGCAAATTGCCTCTACACGTGCGCCTCATGCCGCGAGCACCGCCCTCATTATGTTCCTCTCTGGCTCAAGATCCAGATCACAACGCATTGTCTGTATTATATTACAATTTGTAACTGTCACACATTGATATTCATAAAGTAAATTAAATAGTTAATTTATATATACTTTAATATATTAGTTTATATAGTTCGAAATTTGTTGTAATAAAAAAAAAAAAAAACTCTTTAAAAATAGGACAAAGATACTATTATAGTTAATTATTTGTTAATAAATATTTAGAAATAATATAAGTAACGTAACATGTCCTATGCGTTAAAACAGCTGTTCTACTACATAGCCTATTATATAATATATCTGTTTTATGAAATCACATGGTATCACTTAATTTTAAGCCAAATGGGACGAAATGAATATATTGCATACCTTGCCCCTTTAGTGAAACGATTTTATCCTATATAAAAATAATATTAATACAATAAATTTAATGAATGTAATAATATTTGGAAAAAACTCTATTAATTTGAAACTGTACATTTAAAAAAATGTATTTAAAAATTTGAACGAAGTATATATATATATATATATATATATATATATATATATATAGTGATATAGAGATATATATATATAGGGAGATTGTGAACTAATAGAAGCAATTAAAAAATACAATTTATAATCCAGATATTTTACGAAATGGATATTTAGTAGGATGGTTGGGAAAGAACACAAACACTTACTTACTGGCCAACTCCCACCCTTGGCAGTTGAGCCATTTGGCCAGTAGAGATGGGCATCCCTAAAGATGGGACTGTTGTAATCCTGGGCCCGGTCCAGGGCTGTGCAATCATTCAGGAGTTCGGCATTCATAAGTTCACCACCACACAGCAGACACTCCGGGGTCGGTAGCACATGAATGCGGTGGAGGTGCGCAGCAAGGCGATCATGACCTGTCTTCAATCTGAAAGCTGCAACGCTATCAGACCGGGGCAAGTTTTGGTAAATTGGTCTACCCGTCACATGACTTTCCCACCGTTTTCCTACTGAGAGCTCCCTCAATCGACCGTGATTCCATTTTTTTGGTGGACGTATTTATTAGGGATCTTGAGGAATGTAGTGAACTCAGATGCTCGGGATGAGGGAGGCGTGTTCCCTGCTTTGCTAGTTGATCAGCCTTTTCATTGCCAGTGATGTTTAATGGCTCTGGATCCACTGGAAATTAAGTACCCACCCGGCATTTATGAGAGCATTTAGTTTTCTTCTACATTCTATGGTTCTACTACAGTAGGTCCGTGAGTTCCCAGAGAGATTCATGATGGCGGTCTTAGAGTCAACAAGGAAAACGCCTCACCCGGAGCAGTCAGGCTCTCAAGTTCTATTGCTGCAGCATATATGGCAGCTACCTCACCGTCATAGTTGCTAAGGTTGGCCCCGACAGCAGAAAATCCCTCAAAATATATGCAGTAGTATGCAGCACCTGTTTCGCCTGATCCAGGTATGGATGATCCATCTGTGTAAATTTGGAGCCATTCTGGTGCAGGGTATTTTTCATTGATAGTTCGGAGGGCTGCACTTCTAAGCTCCTGATCCGAAGGTGCATGTTTCGGCAAGTGGTGATCTATCAAGAGGAGCTCTGCCTCAGGGAACTCCTGGAAGCAGTCCTGAAAAGCAGTAAGTTCTCCGGGAGTGACTCCATACTTTTTATAAAGATCCTGGTAACAGACAAGGGGTGTTCGCTGGGATTTTAGTCTATCCGACACAAAGACTAAATAAATGGCGTGACTTCCACAGAAAGCCGTAACCAACTGCTATTAATGAGAGGATGTGCTAAATAGAGAACCGCTGTAGGGTCGTTAGAGAAATTGTGTTCTATTTGAATAAATATTAGAAAAATTGAATACGACGCTGAGGTTAAGATGTTAACAACCTATGATAACATCTCTACAAGGTCGAGGATGTTGTTGATACAACCATGAATAGTAAGTTCATGTACATCGTAAGGTATGTTATGAATAATAATGCCTAATTTATGTAGTCAGATGGCATGGGCGAGTCAAGAACAATCGTTCAACCAGTCAAAATGTTTTGGTATTTCTTGGATCATTGCGTTTAACCACTACAACTGACCTCCTGGACCTCTGCGTCCCACACACTAGGACTTACACCTTGACCACTAAAACTGACCTCCTGGACCTCTGCGTCTCACACACTAGGACTTACCCCTTGACCACTACAAGTGACTATCTGGACTAAACATGACAAAAGGCCACTAACCCTGACTGACCCCCTGACCACTACAACTGACCATCTTGACCACTACGTCTGACACACTCGACTACTAGGCCTGGCAACCTGACCACTACAACTGACCACCTAGACCAATACTCCTGATATACGAGTACTGGGTCACTAGCCCTGACCCCTTAACCACTATCCCTGACCCCCATGATCACTGTCTCTAACCTATTCAGCCACTGATCATAAGTAAAATATTGGATATAGAATTAGGAATCCATCAAATCGATCAAAATTACATGTCAATTCTTAATAACTTTAATTTTAAAAAAATTTTAATTTTGACCTATTTTTAAAAACACATTTTGATCTAAACGATCAGTTTAAGATAATGTTTTAACACTGAACGACTTAAATACATTTCTGGGGTTTCATTATTACAAAAACTGTTAGTTTTCGGAATAACGTTTGATTCTTAAGGTATCTTATAAGAAAATGCATTCTTGTGTGTGTGTGTGTGTGTGTGTGTGTGTTGTGTGTGAGTGTATGTGAGTGTGTATGTGTGTGTGTATGTTGTGTGTGTGTGTGTTGTGTGTGTGTGTGTGTGTGTGTGTGTGTGTGTTTGTGTGTGGTGTGTTTGTATATATATATATATATATATGTGTGTGTGTGTGTGTGTGTGTGTGTGTGTGTGTGTGTGTGTGTGTGTGTGTGTGTGTGTGTGTGTGTGTGTGTGTGTGTGTGTGTGTGTGTGTGTGTGTGTGTGTGTGTGTGTGTGTGTGTGTGTGTGTGTGTGTGTGTGTGTGTGTGTGTGTGTGTGTGTGTGTGTGTGTGTGTGTGTGTGTGTGTGTGTGTGTGTGTGTGTGTGTGTGTGTGTGTGTGTGTGTGTGTGTGTGTGTGTGTGTGTGTGTGTGTGTGTGTGTGTGTGTGTGTGTGTGTGTGTGTGTGTGTGTGTGTGTGTGTGTGTGTGTGTGTGTGTGTGTGTGTGTGTGTGTGTGTGTGTGTGTGTGTGTGTGTGTGTGTGTGTGTGTGTGTGTGTGTGTGTGTGTGTGTGTGTGTGTGTGTGTGTGTGTGTGTGTGTGTGTGTGTGTGTGTGTGTGTGTGTGTGTGTGTGTGTGTGTGTGTGTGTGTGTGTGTGTGTGTGTGTGTGTGTGTGTGTGTGTGTGTGTGTGTGTGTGTGTGTGTGTGTGTGTGTGTGTGTGTGTGTGTGTGTGTGTGTGTGTGTGTGTGTGTGTGTGTGTGTGTGTGTGTGTGTGTGTGTGTGTGTGTGTGTGTGTGTGTGTGTGTGTGTGTGTGTGTGTGTGTGTGTGTGTGTGTGTGTGTGTGTGTGTGTGTGTGTGTGTGTGTGTGTGTGTGTGTGTGTGTGTGTGTGTGTGTGTGTGTGTGTGTGTGTGTGTGTGTGTGTGTGTGTGTGTGTGTGTGTGTGTGTGTGTGTGTGTGTGTGTGTGTGTGTGTGTGTGTGTGTGTGTGTGTGTGTGTGTGTGTGTGTGTGTGTGTGTGTGTGTGTGTGTGTGTGTGTGTGTGTGTGTGTGTGTGTGTGTGTGTGTGTGTGTGTGTGTGTGTGTGTGTGTGTGTGTGTGTGTGTGTGTGTGTGTGTGTGTGTGTGTGTGTGTGTGTGTGTGTGTGTGTGTGTGTGTGTGTGTGTGTGTGTGTGTGTGTGTGTGTGTGTGTGTGTGTGTGTGTGTGTGTGTGTGTGTGTGTGTGTGTGTGTGTGTGTGTGTGTGTGTGTGTGTGTGTGTGTGTGTGTGTGTGTGTGTGTGTGTGTGTGTGTGTGTGTGTGTGTGTGTGTGTGTGTGTGTGTGTGTGTGTGTGTGTGTGTGTGTGTGTGTGTGTGTGTGTGTGTGTGTGTGTGTGTGTGTGTGTGTGTGTGTGTGTGTGTGTGTGTGTGTGTGTGTGTGTGTGTGTGTGTGTGTGTGTGTGTGTGTGTGTGTGTGTGTGTGTGTGTGTGTGTGTGTGTGTGTGTGTGTGTGTGTGTGTGTGTGTGTGTGTGTGTGTGTGTGTGTGTGTGTGTGTGTGTGTGTGTGTGTGTGTGTGTGTGTGTGTGTGTGTGTGTGTGTACTGCAACGGCCAGAATGACCGATGCAAATAAATCTGGTATTAGTACAGATAAATGTAACTAAGCCTAGAATAGTTATATAGATCAATCAACTAATATTCCAATTATGTCATAGTATTATAACAAAAATGTTAAATATAGGGAAAATCAATGTAAACTAAAGTAATTAAAACTAAATAGACAAACTGCGAATGTTAGAATAAATTATAAACCAACAAAACATTAATTGTTGTTCGACAGCGCTACCGTCGAAGTTTGAGTTAACAAGTTACTTAAATTAAAGGAAATATAGACAAAGAAATTATTAAATGGAAGTTTAAAGAAATGTATTTCACAAAATTTTAAGCTAATTAAAATTCAAAATTACAAGGTAAACAAAGCCAGTCACCATAGCAACGGCTTTCTCATTGGTTAAAAATGTAAGATGGACATCGAAAAGGCGGAAGTTTGAAGAAATTGGTGAGGACGAAGCAAATAAAAAGTGACGCTTAGACAGTACAGTTTGAACGGTCAACGAGTGACGTCGTATTGATACACGCAGAACCATTAACGTCCCAATATGTAGTAAGAAGTCCGTATAAAGTGCTACGATGTGACCCGGGGAGTGAACAAATAAATGAGCTGCAGCTCATATATGTTTCTACCAACATCTCGACCTAAAAAATGAAAAAAGAAGTTGAACTTAACAAAATTCACCGACGCCATGCCATGCAGTGAAGCCTATATCCAAATCCCATGGAAGCTGTGAACAGACTCAAAGACAACCCAACCATAGAAAATACCTAACGTTTTGCAGTATAAGGTCATATAAACAATTTAATTTTCTTTTAGATAATTTATTTCAAAATATATTAACTTAAAACCAAAATTAACAAAAAATTGAATAACCCAAGGGACTGAAAACTCTCTTAGGTTACCTAAATTAATTAACAAATATTCAAAATTGATTTTAATTCAACCGTTTGCCCGAAGTTGAAATAAACGTATTGTGTTTAAATAATTTTATCTGATATGGCTTTATTCTTGAAAAATGTATGAAATCCTTTGTCTTAGTATATAAGTATCAGCAGGACGTTTTTAGTAAATGCCTAGCATGTTATAACTAATTAGGTTAACCTATAAATAGGTAAATGTTAACCAGAGTCTATTAGTGAATTAAAAGGATTGTTTGTTAAAAGGCATAGACTAAAGTAACTAGAAGTTAACCTTAAAATGTTTGAAAGTAGACAAGACTCTAAAATACGTAAAATTTAACTTGAATACAAAAAATTATGTGCAAATTAATTATAATAATTGGATTTAAATAAATTATAGTAAACATATTATACAATTTGGAATTTTTATTATAATATTAGAAAAGGATATAGTATGGCTATATATATATATATATATATATATATATATATATATATATATATATATATTAAATATGGTGATATGTTTTCTTGTATATATAGTTAATAAATTAAAAATATTTCAAAAACAAGAATACTTTTAATGAATATATTTATTCAAAGCTTTTCGCCGATAAAATCGTATCAGCATCTTCAGAAAAAAAATTATCTAATAAAATAATTAGATAATTTTTTTCCTGAAGATGCTGATACTATTTTATCGGAGAAAAACTTTGAATAAATATATTCATTAAAAGTATTCTTGTTTTTGAAATATTTTTAATTTATTAAATATATATATATATATATATATATATGTGTGTGTGTGTGTGTGTGTGTGTGTGTGTGTGTGTGTGTGTGTGTGTGTGTGTGTGTGTGTGTGTGTGTGTGTGTGTGTGTGTGTGTGTGTGTGTGTGTGTGTGTGTGTGTGTGTGTGTGTGTGTGTGTGTGTGTGTGTGTGTGTGTGTGTGTGTGTGTGTGTGTGTGTGTGTGTGTGTGTGTGTGTGTGTGTGTGTGTGTGTGTGTGTGTGTGTGTGTGTGTGTGTGTGTTAATATAAATAATAATAAAATTGTAAACATAATAACGGGCATATATTCTGTACTAATACCATGTAAAAAGATAGTCATGGTAATTCAAAAGTAAGGTTAGGTAAAATTAAAAAAGCTAAATCCTGTTAATTAAAAGAAATCAAATAATAATAAATAATTCTAAATCCAAACAGATAATAAAAAATTTATAGTTTCCAATTACCTGTGTTTTCATTTAAAATAAAATAACTTCACTAGGTATCCATGTATAGTCTTTAAGTCACAAGTGTTTCTCAAAGATTCCACTACCCCGAAAGGAGCTTAAAGAGGCTTATGGGAGGCTTTTTTTGGTTTTCATAAGAAATTCAGGAGTTGGTTCTGCTGAGAGGTTTATTCCTTGAGATACGGGTCTCGAACCAAGGTTCGTAGTGAAGGGATAAACCATTACTCTCTTACGGACAAGGTGTGGTAAAAGGAAGGTAGGTGAAGAGTAAGAGAAAAGGCAAGTCGGAGGGAGCAGCAGCGGGGAAGGTAAGGTACGTGAGAGTATGTGTGTGTGTGTGTGTGTGTGTGTGTGTGTGTGTGTGTGTGTGTGTGTGTGTGTGTGTGTGTGTTTGTGTGTTCCATCAAAAGGCTCTCATATTTTACCCTTCCACAGTGTATTTACTTCTAAAATTCCTCCACGTATTCCACTTGAGTAAAATAAAACACTATTAACTATTGTAGTGTGACAGTCCCACGCTTCAACTTACACGGTGTCACAAATATCGGATAGTAGTCAAACCCGTCTTGCCTACTATAAATAAATTCGATCTAGTAGGGGGCAAGCCGACACTCCGTCTCCCATCGGATATGGGTCAGGCACGAGTATCTAGGCAATATGCTCTTACTCAACCTACGAACCTCAGACTTATATTAGATCAAATGTTCGCCATCTAAATGGTTTTAGAGTTAAAAAACCAAGATTTAGAAATATGGAAATAAATCTTAAGACTTTTTATTGACTCGGTTTTTTGCTTTAAAAATAAAACTTCTAAATTTTGCTAAATTGAATATACGTAAGTAATTGTTGAATTGGTTTTTTTTCGATTCTTACTACTAGTTTACGATATATATATATATATATATATATATATATATATATATATATATATATATATATTGGCTGAATCATAGAATATTTCACTGAAATAGTTTCTAAAGTGCTTCCTAGATTTATTGTGAAAACTACCATATATTTTCCAGGATCTCCAGACAGGTGTCCGTCAAACTCTACAAGCCCCGTGAATAGTTACGTGGCTTGAGGGATTTATTTCTTCTTATATATATATATATATATATATATATATATATATATATATATATATATATATATATATATATAATAATGAATACATATGTGTGTGTGTGTGTGTGTGTGTGCGTTTATATATGTTATATAACGGATCTATTACAGTTGACGCCACCTCTCCGTCCCAAATTTCCAACTTCTTCTATCATATGTTAAGGCTTTTTCTAGGTTTCTTTCAGTCATTGCTTCGGCGATATCACCACGCCACCCTCTTCGTGGCCGTCCTCTCTTTTCTTAGCGGGTCTGGGTAGCTTTCTGGGTTTTTAGCACTTTACGACATTTTACAAGTAGGGTCGCTGGTTACGTCTCGACCCCAATCCTTAGAGGTCCTGGATTTTCTATAGGGGTGTGATCTCTTACCCGAAATATTCAAGCTTTTAGGCGCCAAAAATTCACCTTTTACCCTCTCTCGGCTGTTTAACGAACACCTGTTGTCCGCCTTGCACCAGTTTGTACTTCTAGTTGCAACTCATGTTTATTATAGGCTCCTGACTTGGGTGAAATATTTCCAATAATAAAAAAGTTATTTCTTCGAATTATAAAAAAAAATTTTAAACAGTTTTTGAAAATAAAGTTTAGTTTAAACAATTTTTCCAAGTTTTTAAATTAATTTACATTTGTATTAGTTTACCAGGATGCCAATAAAGTAGTTTAGGGCATCAATGCGCACATGGTCATCACGTTGACACAAGGTCTGGCCGTAATCCGATCGCAAACCCGAAACCTTACATGCGGAACAGGATTTAGAGGCAAAATGTCTCAGAAGAGGACACTTTGAAAAAGCAAACTTGATGATCATATAACAAAGGCCTGAGGACTGAGATAATTCTTAGTACGCTCTTAGAGGACACTAAGAGTACACAGAACCTATGTTAAATGCATGGCCCATAGTTTTATCGCTTTACGGAAATAGATTCTACGTATTAAACTTTGATGTGAAATTTTTGATATCCTCGATATTTTCACCATATGTTCACTGCTGTATGAGACGAGGGTTTTGTACTATTCTGTACATATTTACATATATGATTTATAAAAACACTTATGCAACACTTATTATTGAGATAGGCTTTCAGGTAAAAAGTACTCTAATCAGTAATCTATAATTATAGATAAGCAAGTTATTTGAAAAACATTAACCAATTAATGTGTGTAGAACTAGGTTAGGCTAGTAGAAGGGTAAAAATTAACCATTCACTCATTATGTGTAATAATTCACTATATACTCATCAGGGGTAAAACTTAATTAGACACTCATAAAATTATATTTTACAAATTCAAAACCTACATTTTTAAATAAACTCATAAATAGTATTCTGCATTTTTTAAAATAAAAAAATGTTATTTAAAAATTATCAATTATTTTTATTTTATATAAAGCATGTTTCACTAGTGCATAATCCTAATATATGCTTTACGTCAGTGTCTTTCAATTAATCTGTTACCCCGATAAAAGTCAAAAGGGCTTACAGGTGGATAATTGGTTTTATTAGGCCTGTAAACTCAGGAGTTGTTTCTTCAGAGAAATATATTCGAACCAGAGTTCAAACTCGAGAAGTAAATACTTTGCTATGGACAAGATGTAGTTTAACATCAAAGAGGTGGAGCTGGAAGACTAGTTGACCGGAGGTAAGCAAAGAAGATGGTAGGAGGTAACAGGTAAGGGTAGAAAGATCCGTATGAGTATGCCAACTAGTTTGCAATATGATGACGTTAAAAATGTTATTTGGCGTTTGGATTGTCCTAAAAATGTATTTATTATTTATCACGCCCGAACTAAATGTTTAGTTTATTGTGGGAAGGCTTGTTTTTTCATATAATTACGATGGTTATAATATATAAGTGAATCTGACGTCTTGTAGTCAATGTGGTTTTATAATTTATAAGCACGAGTTTCACATTTTGTTTATTGGAAATAGGTCAGTGTTTACAATTAATGCTATAATAACTTATGTCACATATATTACACCACATTGGACTAAAGTCTTAATGTGAATATAATATTCATTTCTTAGTCTTATTTAAGGTTTGAAATTATTTGAGTAAAACAAGTTTATTTTTCAATTCTTACACTATTATTTCACACTCTCCTTTTATATATCTATATCTTGTTCAAATTATCAAAAATGAATCAGATAATTTGTATTCATCCACTTAAGTTCAAATACATTTTTATTTTAACTTATAAGTGAGAATAGATGTTAATAGAGTTTTAAAAATATTAATTTATTAATTAAATTATTAATTAATGAATAATTTTAGTTTATGTGGGAGAAAAACTTTTCACAAAAGGACAAGGCATGCAATATACTTATTTCATCCCATTTGGCTTAAAATAAGTGATAACAAGATTTCATAAAACAGCTGATTTATTGTTATAGGTTATGTGGTAGAACAGCTGTTTTAATGCATAGGTTATGTTGTTTTACTTATAATAATTGTAATATTATTCAATACAAAGTAAAAAAAAGTAACAGTTTTCTTTGTTGACAAAACTAGGGATTGTCTTTATATATATTACTTGTTTAATCTGTAAATAGGCTTAACTTTAGACAAATTCTATTTTCAAAATTTAATATCTTTGTAAGAGTTCCTTTAATAGTTAAGACTTCTGTTACTATGTTACTGTAGAAGATAATATAACTAAAGAAACAATAATTAAGTTCTTTTTTGACTTAGGTAAGGAAACATTGTTTCACCTGGCGAAATGCGGTGACAGCCATCTCACCTTTAGCATCACTTAGCATTTTGTTTGTAAGTACACAAATTTATTAAGAATAATTAATTGTTTTTAATTATATGTTTTGAATATTCAGGGTAAATAGACGTTTTTAATGGGAGAGCCCCAAATAATAAAGAGTACGGACGAAGGACAGTCGGGAAGAGGCTAACATATCCAGATTAAAGATCAATGAGCCTTCAGACGCTGATCCCTAAGTTCATGTAAGCCGTAATTACGGCAAAATCCAGGAAACCCATATGATCAATACCGACTAAATTCTAATAAGCCACATTACTAAAGTGTTTTTATAGTTAGTCACAACAGAATATAGTGTGAAGCGCATGTCAGTGCCGCCCAGATAGCTTGACTTAGCAACTGGGCGGGTCCACGGGTGGCGGATAGTGAAACGGCCTACAGATATGTAGGTTACTTGTGAATAAGGATTCCGGAAGGTTTCTGAATAAGCAGGCCCGGACCAAGGCAATGGTTCAAAGGTGAGGAATTATCCCTCCTCGTCAGTCAACCGGTTGGGTGTGGTAGAAATAACTGCTCTGACTGGGGACTGGGATAGTTGGGAATTAAGTCCTCACAATGCTACTCTCACCTCCCAGGTGAACCAAGGACAATGCGGCTGTGAAGTATGGGCGGGAAACTACCCTAACGACACAGTTGTAACAAAAGAGAGTAAAGCAGGCTGTTCGCTCCATGAGCAACAGTTGATTATGTCCTGAACTTGGGGTATGCTTCAGGGTCAGTGATTGAATACCCAATCCAAGGTGGAAGGCATCTTGCCGATGGATGAATGGCTGCAGGGTATAAAATGCAATAGCACACGATCCCCTTGAGGAACCAGATAAAACCTCATTGTTGTCTTGCCAGGGCAGTGGGGGTTCTGCTCTGGTTGACCGTTCTTTCCCCCATACTTGGGAAGCTAATAGACCAAGTAAGTACACAAATTGATGTTGAGTCTGCACAGACAGCGGGAGCCAATGAGACGGCAAACCGTGAGTCTGTAGCAGATATGTCAACGGCAACCACCACTGGGGGTGCGGGGGCGGCTACCAAGCTGCCGACTGCAGAAACCAGTGAAATGGTTGTAGAGTTGAGCACGCTTTCTCTACGGAGAAAGCGTATGAGTGGAGCGGCCAGAAGGCGGCTCCGAAGAGATCAGGTGAGAGCAGCGGGAGGGCCAATAATCCTGAGCACACAACGCAGGGTAGGCCAAAACCGAGCCGAGCATGTTAACGTCCAGGGCTTGGATGTTGTGAGGGGTGAGGTGCAACAGGTGGGAAGCAATCAACCACGAGGACCAAACCCCAACATGGAGATTGCATAACTCGAACAACTGGGCTAATCTCCCAGATGATTCGGGACATATGAGTATCGAGTGCGTGGTCAAAGAACCTGTCTTGGAGATGGGCAGTGACCACCTTACTCGGACGTTTGCACCTGACCAGGCCCACCAAACTATGATGGAATGGTCAGGGCCAGTAACATCGGGATCTCAGATCTGGTACATAGATGGCTCCAAGATGGACTTCGGCACTGGAGCGGGGGTGTATTGTAAAAACTAAAGAGTAAAACTAGTTTTTCCTTGGGGAGGCATACCTCTGTCTTTCAGGCCGAAATATATGCTATAAATACCTGTCTGGGAGAGATAGCGAGAAGGGGAATACACAGGACCCGGAATGCTATTTTCTCTGACAGTCAGGCAGCAATTAAGGCACTAAAAGGACATGTGGTCACCTCGGCCATAGTCAGGGAGTGCCTAAATAACCTAGAAGCCCTGGCAAGGCACAATCAAATCAAGATTGGTTGGGTGTCAGGGCATACGGGAATATTTGGAAATGAAGCCGCAGATGCACTGGCCAGAGAGGGGTCTTCAACTCCCCTAATTGAACCGGAGCCGGAGGTAGGTATTTCCAAATCCATGGTCAAGATTGTAGTGCGAAGGTGGATGGCTGAAAGACACTGTGAGCACTGGGTCAGGGCTGAAGGAATGAGACACAGTAAGCTAACCCTTAGGAAACCTTCCTTGGGGCTGCAGGAGAGTCTCATCTATCTGTCTAGGCAGGAATTGAGGATAGCCACAGGTCTACTAACGGGACACTGTAGACTAAGGAAACATCTGCATAATACGGGTATCTTCAAAGATGAACCAGTGTGCAGAGTATGCGGGCAAGAACTGGAGACCGCCACACACATCATTTATAGATGTGAAGCACTTGCCGAGAGGTGCTTCAACCTCTTTGGTGATAGCACAGCTCTGGAAGAGGATGCTGAAGGTAAAACATTAGTCAGGAAACTTCTAAACCTGGTAAGGGGGAAGGGGCTCTTTGACTAGATCCGGGAGGTAAGTACAATATACCTAAGGTAGCGGTGCTTCGGGCAGTTTAAACCCGCTCCCAAGTTAATAAAAAAAAAAAATGTCAGTGCCAAGAGGAAATGCTCTCTATCTACGAAAAGTGGATTTCAGATTAGGAGTAATGACGCAACACTGACCGGATGTAATAAAGGACATCTGTCTGTTATTTAGTTATTTAACGTTGCTAAGGCGTTTAATAATATAAAACACGACCAGCTCAATAATATAAAGCATTGCCAGTTCAAGAGTATGAAGTATGGCCAGCCTTACAATAAAAAGCATGACCAGCTAAACAATGACCAGCATGGTCATTTCAACAATGTAAGGCATTGTCAGCTCAACAATATAGAGCATAGCCATCTCAAATTTATAAAGTATTGCCAGTTCAACCGTATGAAGTATGGGCATCTCAACAATATAAAGCATGGCCAGCTCAACAATACAAAACATGGTAAGCCCAAAAATATAAAGCATAACCAGCTCAAACATACATAGAGCATTGTAGGCTCAACAATATAAAGCATAAACAGCTCAAATATATAAAGCAGTGCCAGTTCAACAGTATGAAGTATGGGGAATCCCAACAATAAAAAGCATGACCAGATCAACAATATAAATCATGGTCATTTCAACAATATAAGGCATTGTCAGCTCAACAATATAAAGCATAGCCAGCTCAAATATATAAAGCAGTGCCAGTTCAACAGTATGAAGTATGGGGAATCCCAACAATAAAAAGCATGACCAGATCAACAATATAAATCATGGTCATTTCAACAATATAAGGCATTGTCAGCTCAACAATATAAAGCATAGCCAGCTCAAACATACATAGAGCATTGTAGGCTCAACAATATAAAGCATAAACAGCTCAAATATATAAAGCAGTGCCAGTTCAACAGTATGAAGTATGGGGAATCCCAACAATAAAAAGCATGACCAGATCAACAATATAAATCATGGTCATTTCAACAATATAAGGCATTGTCAGCTCAACAATATAAAGCATAGCCAGCTCAAATATATAAAGCAGTGCCAGTTCAACAGTATGAAGTATGGGTATCCCAACAATATAAAGCATGGCCAGCTCAACAATACAAAACATGGTAAGCCCAAAAATATAAAGCATAACCAGCTCAAACATACATAGAGCATTGTAGGCTCAACAATATAAAGCATAAACAGCTCAAATATATAAAGCAGTGCCAGTTCAACAGTATGAAGTATGGGGAATCCCAACAATAAAAAGCATGACCAGATCAACAATATAAATCATGGTCATTTCAACAATATAAGGCATTGTCAGCTCAACAATATAAAGCATAGCCAGCTCAAACATACATAGAGCATTGTAGGCTCAACAATATAAAGCATAAACAGCTCAAATATATAAAGCAGTGCCAGTTCAACAGTATGAAGTATGGGGAATCCCAACAATAAAAAGCATGACCAGATCAACAATATAAATCATGGTCATTTCAACAATATAAGGCATTGTCAGCTCAACAATATAAAGCATAGCCAGCTCAAATATATAAAGCAGTGCCAGTTCAACAGTATGAAGTATGGGTATCCCAACAATATAAAGCATGGCCAGCTCAACAATACAAAACATGGTAAGCCCAAAAATATAAAGTATAACCAGCTCAAACATACATAGAGCATTGTAGGCTCAACAATATAAAGCATAGCCAGCTCAAATATATAAAGCAGTGCCAGTTCAACAGTATGAAGTATGGGTATCCCAACAATATAAAGCATGGCCAGCTCAACAATACAAAACATGGTAAGCTCAACAATTTAAAGCATAGCCAGCTCAACAATACAAAACATGGTAAGCCCAAAAATATAAAGCATAACCAGCTCAAACATACATAGAGCATTGTAGGCTCAACAATATAAAGCATAAACAGCTCAAATATATAAAGCAGTGCCAGTTCAACAGTATGAAGTATGGGGAATCCCAACAATAAAAAGCATGACCAGATCAACAATATAAATCATGGTCATTTCAACAATATAAGGCATTGTCAGCTCAACAATATAAAGCATAGCCAGCTCAAATATATAAAGCAGTGCCAGTTCAACAGTATGAAGTATGGGTATCCCAACAATATAAAGCATGGCCAGCTCAACAATACAAAACATGGTAAGCCCAAAAATATAAAGCATAACCAGCTCAAACATACATAGAGCATTGTAGGCTCAACAATATAAAGCATAGCCAGCTCAAATATATAAAGCAGTGCCAGTTCAACAGTATGAAGTATGGGTATCCCAACAATAAAAAGCATGACCAGATCAACAATATAAATCATGGTCATTTCAACAATATAAGGCATTGTCAGCTCAAATATATAAAGCAGTGCCAGTTCAACAGTATGAAGTATGGGTATCCCAACAATATAAAGCATGGCCAGCTCAACAATACAAAACATGGTAAGCCCAAAAATATAAAGCATAACCAGCTCAAACATACATAGAGCATTGTAGGCTCAACAATATAAAGCATAGCCAGCTCAAATATATAAAGCAGTGCCAGTTCAACAGTATGAAGTATGGGTATCCCAACAATATAAAGCATGGCCAGCTCAACAATACAAAACATGGTAAGCTCAACAATTTAAAGCATAGCCAGCTCAACAATATAAACCATGGTCATTTCAACTATATAAGGCATGGGCGGATCAACAATATAAAGCATACCAGCTCAACAATATAAAGCAGCACCAGGTCAACATAATGAACCATAGTCAATTCAAAAATATAAAGCATGACCCTCTCACCAATATAACGGTTATCTAACTCAACAATATAAATCATCACAGGCTCAACAATATAAAGCTTGACTAGCTCAACAATATAAAGCTTGACCAGGTCAACATAATGAAGCATAGTCAGTTCAAAAATATAAAGCATGACCCCCTCACCAATATAAAGGATATCTAACTCAACAATATAAGGCATGACAGGCTTAACAATATAAAGCATGATCAGGTCAACAATATAAAGCATGATCAGTTAAACAATACAAACCATGGTGGGCTCAACAACATAAGCATTAGCGGTTCAACAATATAAAGCCAGACACTCTCACCAATATAAAGGATGGCCAAATCAACAATATAAAGCATGGCCAGTTCAACAATATAAAACATTCCAAGCTCAACCATATAAAACATTGGTAGCAAAATGATATAAAGCATTGCCAGATCAACAATATAAAGCATAACCAGCTGAAATATATAACGAATTATTAGCTCAACATTATAAAGCATGCTCAGCTCAACAATATAAGCATGCTCAGCTCAACAATATAAAGCATAGCCAGCTCAAATATATAAAGCAGTGCCAGTTCAACAGTATGGAGTATGGGTATCCCAACAATATAAAGCATGGCCAGCTCAACAATACAAAACATGGTAAGCTCAACAATTTAAAGCATAGCCAGCTCAACAATATAAACCATGGTCATTTCAACTATATAAGGCATGGGCGGATCAACAATATAAAGCATACCAGCTCAACAATATAAAGCAGCACCAGGTCAACATAATGAAGCATAGTCAATTCAAAAATATAAAGCATGACCCTCTCACCAATATAACGGTTATCTAACTCAACAATATAAATCATCACAGGCTCAACAATATAAAGCTTGACTAGTTCAACAATATAAAGCTTGACCAGGTCAACATAATGAAGCATAGTCAGTTCAAAAATATAAAGCATGACCCCCTCACCAATATAAAGGATATCTAACTCAACAATATAAGGCATGACAGGCTTAACAATATAAAGCATGATCAGGTCAACAATATAAAGCATGATCAGTTAAACAATACAAACCATGGTGGGCTCAACAACATAAGCATTAGCGGTTCAACAATATAAAGCCAGACACTCTCACCAATATAAAGGATGGCCAAATCAACAATATAAAGCATGGCCAGTTCAACAATATAAAACATTCCAAGCTCAACCATATAAAACATTGGTAGCAAAATGATATAAAGCATTGCCAGATCAACAATATAAAGCATAACCAGCTGAAATATATAACGAATTATTAGCTCAACATTATAAAGCATGCTCAGCTCAACAATATAAGCATGCTCAGCTCAACGATATAAAACATGGTAAGCTCAACAATATAAGGCTTATGCAGCCCTAGAGCATAAAACATGGCCAATTAAATAATATAAAAAATGATATAAACTCAATAATATAAAGCATAACCATTTCAAATATATAATGCATTGTCAGCTTAACAATATAAAGCATAACCACCTCAAATATATAAAGCATTGCCAATTCAAAAGTATGAAGTATGGACCGCTCCACAATAGAACGCATGACCAGCTCAACAATATTACAGATAGTCATTTCAGCAAAATATAGGGCATGGGCAGCACAACAATATAAAGCATGGACAGCCCAACAATATAAAGCATTGCCAGTTCAAAAGTATGAAGTATGGCCAGCCCCACAATTTAAAAAAAGAACCAGATCAACAATATAATGCATGGGCAGCTAAACAATATAAAGCATAACCAGCTCAACAATATAAGGCATGACGAGCTCAATAATATAAAGCATGACGAAATCAACAATATAACGTATATACAGCTCAACAATATAAAGCATGACCCCCTCAACAATATACACCAAGGACATACAAATACATAAATAATGACCAGCTCAACAATATATAGCATAACCATGTCGACAATATAAAGCATGACTAGCTATACAATTTAAAGGAGGGACAACTCAACAACATAAAGCTTGACTCGGCCAACAATATCAAACATGATCAGGTCAACAATATAGAACATATCCAGCTGAACAATTAAAAGCATGGACGTTCAAAAACATAAAGCATGACCAGTTCAACAATATAAGCCATAACCAGCCCAAGAATAAAAGCCATGCTCAGCTCAACAATATGAAACAAGGGCAGGTCAACAATACAAAGCATTACCACGTCAACACTATAAAGCATTCCCAGCTTAATAATGAAAAGCATGACTACCTCAACAATATAAAGCAAGACGTTTAACAATATAAAGGGTGCCCAGCTCAACCTTATAAAGCATAACCAGCAAGAACATATAATACATGCCCAGCTCAACAATATAAAGCATGGACCGTTCAACAACATAAAACATAACAGCTCAACAATATAAACCATGGCCATTTCAACTATATAAGGCATGGGCGGATCAACAATATAAAGCATACCAGCTCAACAGTATAAAGCATCACCAGGTCAACATAATGAAGTATAGTCAATTCAAAAATATAAAGCATGACCCTCTCACCAATATAAAGGATATCTAACTCAACAATATAAATCATCACAGGCTCAACAATATAAAGCATGACTAGCTCAACAATATAAAGCATGACCAGGTCAACATAATGAAGCATAGTCATTTCAAAAATATAAAGCATGAGCCCCTCACCAATATAAAGGATATCTAACTCAACAATATAAGACATGACAGGCTCAACAATATAAAGCATGGCCATTTCAACTATATAAGGCATGGGCGGATCAACAATATAAAGCATACCAGCTCAACAGTATAAAGCATCACCAGGTCAACATAATGAAGTATAGTCAATTCAAAAATATAAAGCATGACCCTCTCACCAATATAAAGGATATCTAACTCAACAATATAAATCATCACAGGCTCAACAATATAAAGCATGACTAGCTCAACAATATAAAGCATGACCAGGTCAACATAATGAAGCATAGTCATTTCAAAAATATAAAGCATGAGCCCCTCACCAATATAAAGGATATCTAACTTAACAATATAAGACATGACAGGCTCAACAATATAAAGCATGATCAGGTCAACAATATAAAGCATGATCAGTTAAACAATACAAACCATGGTGGGCTCAACAACATAAGCATTAGCGGTTCAACAATATAAAGCCAGACACTCACACCAATATAAAGGATGGCCAAATCAACAATATAAAGTATGACCAGGTCAACAATATAAAGCATGACCACCTCAACAATATAAAGCATGGTGAGCTCAACAATATAAAGCATAACCAGTTCAAAAATATAAAGCATGACCAATTCACCAATATTAAAGACGGCCAACTCAACAATATAATGCGACCAGCTAAAAAATATAATGCATGACAAGGTCAACAATATAAATCATGACCAGCTCAACAATATGAGGAATTAGCAACCCAACAATATAAAGCATGGCCAGTTCAACAATATAAAACATTGCAAGCTCAACCATATAAAGCATTGGTAGCAAAATGATATAAAGCATTGCCAGATCAACAATATAAAGCATAACCAGCTGAAATATATAAAGAATTATTAGCTCAACAATATAAAGCATGTTCAGCTCAACGATATAAAACATGGTAAGCTCAACAATATAAAGCTTGGGCAGCCCTAGAGCATAAAACATGGCCAATTAAATAATATAAAAAATGGTAAACTCAATAATATAAAGCATAACCATTTCAAATATATAAAGCATTGTCAGCTTAACAATATAAAGCATAACCAGCTCAAATATATAAAGCATTGCTAGTTCAAAAGTATGAAGTATGGCAAGCCCCACAATTTAAAAAAAAGACCAGATCAACAATATAATGCATGGGCAGCTAAACAATATAAAGCATAACCAGCTCAACAATATAAAGCATGACGAGCTCAACAATATCAAACATGATCAGGTCAGCAATATAGAACATACCCAGCTCAACAATTTAAAGCATGGACGCTCAAAAACATAAAGCATGACCAGCTCAACAATATAAGCCATAACCAGCCCAAGAATAAAAACCATGCCCAGCTCAACAATATGAAACAAGGACAGGTCAACAATACAAAGCATTACCACATCAACACTATAAAGCATTCCCAGCTTAATAATGAAAAGCATGACTACCTCAACAATATAAAGCAAGACGTTCAACAATATAAAGAGTGCCCAGCTCAACCTTATAAAGCATAACCAGCAAGAGCATATAATACATGCCCAGCTCAACAATATAAAGCATGGACCGTTCAATAACATAAAACATAAAAGCTCAACAATATAAACCATGGCCATTTCAACTATATAAGGCATGGGCGGATCAACAATATAAAGCATACCAGCTCAACAGTATAAAGCATCACCAGGTCAACATAATGAAGTATATTCAATTCAAAAATATAAAGCATGACCCTCTCACCAATATAAAGGATATCTAACTCAACAATATAAATCATCACAGGCTCAACAATATAAAGCATGACTACCTCAACAATATAAAGCATGACCAGGTCAACATAATGAAGCATAGTCATTTCAAAAATATAAAGCATGAGCCCCTCACCAATATAAAGGATATCTAACTCAACAATATAAGACATGACAGGCTCAACAATATAAAGCATGATCAGGTCAACAATATAAAGCATGATCAGTTAAACAATACAAACCACGGTGGGCTCAACAACATAAGCATTAGCGGTTCAACAATATAAAGCCAGACACTCACACCAATATAAAGGATGGCCAAATCAACAATATAAAGTATGACCAGGTCAACAATATAAAGCATGACCACCTCAACAATATAAAGCATGGTGAGCTCAACAATATAAAGCATAACCAGTTCAAAAATATAAAGCATGACCAATTCACCAATATTAAAGACGGCCAACTCAACAATATAATGCAAGACCAGCTAAAAAATATAATGCATGACAAGGTCAACAATATAAATCATGACCAGCTCAACAATATGAAGAATTAGCAACCCAACAATATAAAGCATGGCCAGTTCAACAATATAAAACATTGCAAGCTCAACCATATAAAGCATTGGTAGCAAAATGATATAAAGCATTGCCAGATCAACAATATAAAGCATAACCAGCTGAAATATCTAAAGAATTATTAGCTCAACAATATAAAGCATGTTCAGCTCAACGATATGAAGAATTAGCAACCCAACAATATAAATCATGACCAGCTCAACAATATGAAGAATTAGCAACCCAACAATATAAAGCATGGCCAGTTCAACAATATAAAACATTGCAAGCTCAACCATATAAAGCATTGGTAGCAAAATGATATAAAGCATTGCCAGATCAACAATATAAAGCATAACCAGCTGAAATATATAAAGAATTATTAGCTCAACAATATAAAGCATGTTCAGCTCAACGATATAAAACATGGTAAGCTCAACAATATAAAGCTTGGGCAGCCCTAGAGCATAAAACATGGCCAATTAAATAATATAAAAAATGGTAAACTCAATAATATAAAGCATAACCATTTCAAATATATAAAGCATTGTCAGCTTAACAATATAAAGCATAACCAGCTCAAATATATAAAGCATTGCTAGTTCAAAAGTATGAAGTATGGCAAGCCCCACAATTTAAAAAAAAGACCAGATCAACAATATAATGCATGGGCAGCTAAACAATATAAAGCATAACCAGCTCAACAATATAAAGCATGACGAGCTCAACAATATCAAACATGATCAGGTCAGCAATATAGAACATACCCAGCTCAACAATTTAAAGCATGGACGCTCAAAAACATAAAGCATGACCAGCTCAACAATATAAGCCATAAACAGCCCAAGAATAAAAACCATGCCCAGCTCAACAATATGAAACAAGGACAGGTCAACAATACAAAGCATTACCACATCAACACTATAAAGCATTCCCAGCTTAATAATGAAAAGCATGACTACCTCAACAATATAAAGCAAGACGTTCAACAATATAAAGAGTGCCCAGCTCAACCTTATAAA
>JBAIZL010000006.1:95150764-95163264 GCA_036971475.1 Prosapia bicincta | reverse complement strand
TCTTCTAACACCGTTACTAGGTGTCAGATTTGGCACAAAAATGTTTTAAATCAATACCAATAATTATAAATTAATATATAATTATATATGTATATATATATAATTATATATATATATATATATATATATATATATATATATATATATATATATAAATATCGCAGTATGTTTTCTTGTGTATTAATAAAGAACAAAAGTCTAAATACGAATACAAGAATTATAATTCAGAATTATAATTATGTATAATTCTTGTATTTGTATTTAGACTTTTGTTCTTTATATATATATATATATATATTTATATTAAAACAACATAGGTTATTCAAATACAAGAATATTTATTAATTTATATTCAAAGCTTTTCGTTGGTAAACAGTACCAACATCATCACGAATGAAAATTACAATATTTGATATTCTACATATATATATGTAGAATATGAAATATTGTAATTTTCATTCCTGATGATGCAAATATGTTTTCCTATTAGAATATTTTTAAGATTAAATAATATACACAATTACAGGAATAATTTATTGAACAATACATTCAAAGTTTTCGTTGTTTGACATTACCAACATCCTCAGGAATTACAATACTAAGAATGACTAACAGAATTGTCTAACAAATATGAAGTTACTAGATTAAGCATTACACAGTTGCCAAATCTATTACAATATTGCCAAACCTATTCCACTGCTGCCACAACATTATATACATTGAACATAGTATCGAATTTAGAACGTATTTAAATTTGTTCATCTATCAACTTGTTATCAATATTATGCTTATATATTTCAAAAGCTTCACATACGTTCATTTTTAATCCTGTATTTATTTCTTTTATAATTTTCATATTATTTACATTAGGAAACATATGATTATTATTTATACAATGGGTAGCAAAATTAGACTTATAAATATTTTCTTATAAATATTTAAAAAAACAAATTTGCTGTGAAGTGAAAACGTCTATAGTGACGCCTACAAAAACTTATTGGATGGACATAAACATATAATTTAGCGAAAGTGTAATTTCCGTCAGGTTAGCATGTTAACTGATCCCAGAAGGTGAAGCAATGTAAGGCAAATACTGCCTTTTGATTGGTCGTGTAGCTCCTCCGTACATGAATTATCTGTACATTATTTCTTCTACCTACCTTGCCATTAGTTACAATAACAACAACAAGTGTTCCGTGTTTTATGTATAATTTTATATCGTGTGCTGTGTATTATAAACTTATTATTATCTTGAACTATTTTGTGTTTCTACTTTTTTTCTTGTCAAAATTATTATTGATTGCTTACCACCAAATTATCATTATAAAATGATGAAGGAAGGAATTCTTCGAATGTATGGTTTAAATACAAACATTATATTTTGTCGTGAATTAAACACTCCAATTTTTAACTAGATTATAAACACTTCATTTCCGGTAGGTGCAAGACTTTTGGGTATTTTACCTTAGAATGCTCCAAATTCAACGAAATTTCATAAACAGGCGCAATTTGACGTCCTTAAGCAAATTTCAAAATTTCTTTACCCCATTTCTATCATTATTTAGAGGCCCATGTAATTTATTTTGAGGCTTACATGTCTGAGGCCGAAATATTTTTTTCTAAAGGCTCTATGAATTTGACAGTTGTTGTTGGTGGAGTGGGAGGAGCTACACGACCAATCAAAAGGCAGTATTTGCCTTACATTGCTTCGGTTTATAGGATTAGTTAATTTGCGTCAGGTTACGCTGTCACCTCAAAGTGAATTAAATGATAGCATATGATTTCATGCAACAGCTGATTTTGTATTATAGGTTATGTTGAAGCACAGCTGTTTTACAAGTATTACTTATAGCTGGTTATACTACCATTATTTATTGAACACTGTTAAACGAAAAGGTTAGAAAAGGTTATTATTAAATAGTTTGATCAGTTAATAAATATAATAATTTATTTAAATCTGAGAATCTCAATACAAATAATTTGATATAACGATAAGATTGTTATGTATTTTTAATCAGTTTTTAAATTAATACATTTTTAGGTGTGTCTGATACTTTTTAAGAACTGATTTCACAAGAATTTGTAACAAAGTTTGTATTCAGTATACAACTAATTAATGTTTTTGTTACCTTCATTATTTTATTGTTAACTACAATACGTATTAGTCTGTATTAATACATTCCTCAAATAAATATACAAATATTGAAAGAAAAATGTGTAAATTTTGCAAAACTAATTATCTCTAATTTGTTATTAGTAGTTCAATTTTTTTAAAAATTATTTATCTCTTGCATTTATATTTACCTCACAAATACAAACATAACGTATGCACTGGTAAGTACATATGAATCGAAAGTTGACTAAGGCCGCGGACAGTACAGAAAGCAACTGGTGATCGCAACGCAACGTAAACTTGAGTTGCTATTAGAAAAGTTGCTGGTTGGTTTACACGATTTTTCATATAATGTTGCTAGTTTAATTTTCAGTTATCTCGTCGTCAGAGGAAGGTTGTCTTTGTTTTAAGAAAGAGAATGAAAATCGTTACAAAAAAAGACAACTCAGTGTAGGCCTATACCTCTATAACGTTATTCATGCGAGACCAAGTCAAAATATATTGCCGTGCAAAATTCACGAAATTACCCAGACCAATTTTTTAATTATTGTCGTATGAGCATTAGCAGTTACGACTACCTTCTAAGTAATGTATTTTAGAACATCAAGAAAAAATACAAATAATTGGCGAGAAAGAGGGTTAAATAAATTTCAGTTGGAGAAAGATTAACAATAACACTCAGCTGAAGTTAATTGCTCATTTATGTATTTATTGTTATGTATAACTGCAAAATTTAATATAACGTTACATTACAATGAAATAAAAATTAGTTTTTAAACAAATGAAATTTTTTAGTTCAAGTGCAGACATCATATATTTTGAAAACATTGTTGGTAATCATTCGTATCGTCTTGAAGTTGGTGGATACACAAATCATGACCAGAACCAACAATATTTTTTTTTTTGACATGATATACCACTATAATAAAACACTATTCAAAGAAACAGAAACACAAAAAATATCATTTAAATACGGTATAACTCTTGAGAAACACATACACAACACAACAGATAATGCAACAAAAACTGAGCAACGAGTTTACAGCATATCGTGGCTGGAAAAACTCTAGTTTCTGTGTCACCGGCTGGTTGTGTCGCTATAACTTCTCTATGAATATGTACATGCAACTCCGTATGCTGTGAAAAAGCAACTTCATTTGCGTTGCTGTCACCAGTTGCTTTCTGTATGTCCGCGGCCTTAGTGTTATATGACTATAAATATCATAATTTAGGTTTTATTGTTAGTTTCTGTTATGCCAAGTTTGTTCTCCATTAAATGTTTATTTAGTTTCATAAAGTGACTCCAATAGTGATTACCTATTACTATTAAGGAACTATTTTATTATTGGACAATTATAGAATAAATATATATAAATAAAGGTAATAGTGGTGTAAGTTAGTTAATTTAATTATCGCATAAAGGTATCGGCATTTGGGTGTTTTATTTTCAGAAAGAATAATAGCTAAGTAAACTTTTGTTTTCTTATTCTTTGAATCTAAGACATTTCGTATCTACAAACGAGCACCTGGCTTTAAGAGCACTACAATTAAAGTACTGCCACAGCAGCCCATTTACATATAAGCCTACTTTAAATTTACGGATTCTTTCTCTCCGCAATGTCCAGTCGTGTTATTTTTGTTTGGTTTGCATAGTCTGTGAAAGGGAAATGTTTTTTGCTTTTTCCCAGTTACACATAATATCCTATTTAAAATAGTCTAAATACGGTCCACAGTTCAATAATAGTTAATAATATTGAAACACTTATACAAGCAGCCTATATTGTTTGTAAGAAATGTTTCTTATTAGAGTTACATTACAGTTACACATAATATCCTATTTAAAATAGTCTAAATACGGTCCGCAGTTCAATAATAGTTAATAATATTGAAACACTTATACAAGCAGCCTATATTGCTTGTAAGAAATGTTTCTCATTAGAGTTACATTACAGTTACACATAATATCCTATTTAAAATAGTCTAAATACGGTCCGCAGTTCAATAATAGTTAATAATATTGAAACACTTATACAAGCAGCCTATATTGTTTGTAAGAAATGTTTCTCATTAGAGTTACATTACAGTTACACATAATATCCTATTTAAAATAGTCTAAATACGGTCCGCAGTTCAATAATAGTTAATAATATTGAAACACTTATACAAGCAGCCTATATTGTTTGTAAGAAATGTTTCTCATTAGAGTTACATTACAGTTACACATAATATCCTATTTAAAATAGTCTAAATACGGTCCGCAGTTCAATAATAGTTAATAATATTGAAACACTTATACAAGCAGCCTATATTGTTTGTAAGAAATGTTTCTCATTAGAGTTACATTACAGTTACACATAATATCCTATTTAAAATAGTCTAAATACGGTCCGCAGTTCAATAATAGTTAATAATATTGAAACACTTATACAAGCAGCCTATATTGTTTGTAAGAAATGTTTCTCATTAGAGTTACATTACAGTTACACATAATATCCTATTTAAAATAGTCTAAATACGGTCCGCAGTTCAATAATAGTTAATAATATTGAAACACTTATACAAGCAGCCTATATTGCTTGTAAGAAATGTTTCTCATTAGAGTTACATTACAGTTACACATAATATCCTATTTAAAATAGTCTAAATACGGTCCGCAGTTCAATAATAGTTAATAATATTGAAACACTTATACAAGCAGCCTATATTGTTTGTAAGAAATGTTTCTCATTAGAGTTACATTACAGTTACACATAATATCCTACTTAAAATAGTCTAAATACGGTCCACAGTTCAATAATAGTTAATAATATTGAAACACTTATACAAGCAGCCTATATTGTTTGTAAGAAATGTTTCTCATTAGAGTTACATTACAGTTACACATAATATCCTACTTAAAATAGTCTAAATACGGTCCACAGTTCAATAATAGTTAATAATATTGAAACACTTATACAAGCAGCCTATATTGTTTGTAAGAAATGTTTCTCATTAGAGTTACATTACAGTTACACATAATATCCTACTTAAAATAGTCTAAATACGGTCCACAGTTCAATAATAGTTAATAATATTGAAACACTTATACAAGCAGCCTATATTGTTTGTAAGAAATGTTTCTCATTAGAGTTACATTACAGTTACACATAATATCCTACTTAAAATAGTCTAAATACGGTCCACAGTTCAATAATAGTTAATAATATTGAAACACTTATACAAGCAGCCTATATTGTTTGTAAGAAATGTTTCTCATTAGAGTTACATTACAGTTACACATAATATCCTACTTAAAATAGTCTAAATACGGTCCACAGTTCAATAATAGTTAATAATATTGAAACACTTATACAAGCAGCCTATATTGTTTGTAAGAAATGTTTCTCATTAGAGTTACATTACAGTTACACATAATATCCTACTTAAAATAGTCTAAATACGGTCCACAGTTCAATAATAGTTAATAATATTGAAACACTTATACAAGCAGCCTATATTGTTTGTAAGAAATGTTTCCTATTAGAGTTACATTACAGTTACACATAATATCCTACTTAAAATAGTCTAAATACGGTCCACAGTTCAATAATAGTTAATAATATTGAAACACTTATACAAGCAGCCTATATTGTTTGTAAGAAATGTTTCTTATTAGAGTTACATTACAGTTACACATAATATCCTACTTAAAATAGTCTAAATACGGTCCGCAGTTCAATAATAGTTAATAATATTGAAACACTTATACAAGCAGCCTATATTGTTTGTAAGAAATGTTTCTCATTAGAGTTACATTACAGTTACACATAATATCCTACTTAAAATAGTCTAAATACGGTCCACAGTTCAATAATAGTTAATAATATTGAAACACTTATACAAGCAGCCTATATTGTTTGTAAGAAATGTTTCTCATTAGAGTTACATTACAGTTACACATAATATCCTACTTAAAATAGTCTAAATACGGTCCACAGTTCAATAATAGTTAATAATATTGAAACACTTATACAAGCAGCCTATATTGTTTGTAAGAAATGTTTCTTATTAGAGTTACATTACAGTTACACATAATATCCTACTTAAAATAGTCTAAATACGGTCCACAGTTCAATAATAGTTAATAATATTGAAACACTTATACAAGCAGCCTATATTGTTTGTAAGAAATGTTTCTTATTAGAGTTACATTACAGTTACACATAATATCCTACTTAAAATAGTCTAAATACGGTCCACAGTTCAATAATAGTTAATAATATTGAAACACTTATACAAGCAGCCTATATTGTTTGTAAGAAATGTTTCTCATTAGAGTTACATTACAGTTACACATAATATCCTACTTAAAATAGTCTAAATACGGTCCACAGTTCAATAATAGTTAATAATATTGAAACACTTATACAAGCAGCCTATATTGTTTGTAAGAAATGTTTCTTATTAGAGTTACATTACAGTTACACATAATATCCTACTTAAAATAGTCTAAATACGGTCCACAGTTCAATAATAGTTAATAATATTGAAACACTTATACAAGCAGCCTATATTGTTTGTAAGAAATGTTTCTCATTAGAGTTACATTACAGTTACACATAATATCCTACTTAAAATAGTCTAAATACGGTCCACAGTTCAATAATAGTTAATAATATTGAAACACTTATACAAGCAGCCTATATTGTTTGTAAGAAATGTTTCTCATTAGAGTTACATTACAGTTACACATAATATCCTACTTAAAATAGTCTAAATACGGTCCACAGTTCAATAATAGTTAATAATATTGAAACACTTATACAAGCAGCCTATATTGTTTGTAAGAAATGTTTCTTATTAGAGTTACATTACAGTTACACATAATATCCTACTTAAAATAGTCTAAATACGGTCCACAGTTCAATAATAGTTAATAATATTGAAACACTTATACAAGCAGCCTATATTGTTTGTAAGAAATGTTTCTTATTAGAGTTACATTACAGTTACACATAATATCCTACTTAAAATAGTCTAAATACGGTCCACAGTTCAATAATAGTTAATAATATTGAAACACTTATACAAGCAGCCTATATTGTTTGTAAGAAATGTTTCTCATTAGAGTTACATTACAGTTACACATAATATCCTACTTAAAATAGTCTAAATACGGTCCACAGTTCAATAATAGTTAATAATATTGAAACACTTATACAAGCAGCCTATATTGTTTGTAAGAAATGTTTCTTATTAGAGTTACATTACAGTTACACATAATATCCTACTTAAAATAGTCTAAATACGGTCCACAGTTCAATAATAGTTAATAATATTGAAACACTTATACAAGCAGCCTATATTGTTTGTAAGAAATGTTTCTTATTAGAGTTACATTACAGTTACACATAATATCCTACTTAAAATAGTCTAAATACGGTCCACAGTTCAATAATAGTTAATAATATTGAAACACTTATACAAGCAGCCTATATTGTTTGTAAGAAATGTTTCTTATTAGAGTTACATTACAGTTACACATAATATCCTACTTAAAATAGTCTAAATACGGTCCACAGTTCAATAATAGTTAATAATATTGAAACACTTATACAAGCAGCCTATATTGTTTGTAAGAAATGTTTCTTATTAGAGTTACATTACAGTTACACATAATATCCTACTTAAAATAGTCTAAATACGGTCCACAGTTCAATAATAGTTAATAATATTGAAACACTTATACAAGCAGCCTATATTGTTTGTAAGAAATGTTTCTCATTAGAGTTACATTACAGTTACACATAATATCCTACTTAAAATAGTCTAAATACGGTCCACAGTTCAATAATAGTTAATAATATTGAAACACTTATACAAGCAGCCTATATTGTTTGTAAGAAATGTTTCTTATTAGAGTTACATTACAGTTACACATAATATCCTACTTAAAATAGTCTAAATACGGTCCACAGTTCAATAATAGTTAATAATATTGAAACACTTATACAAGCAGCCTATATTGTTTGTAAGAAATGTTTCTTATTAGAGTTACATTACAGTTACACATAATATCCTACTTAAAATAGTCTAAATACGGTCCGCAGTTCAATAATAGTTAATAATATTGAAACACTTATACAAGCAGCCTATATTGTTTGTAAGAAATGTTTCTTATTAGAGTTACATTACAGTTACACATAATATCCTACTTAAAATAGTCTAAATACGGTCCGCAGTTCAATAATAGTTAATAATATTGAAACACTTATACAAGCAGCCTATATTGTTTGTAAGAAATGTTTCTTATTAGAGTTACATTACAGTTACACATAATATCCTACTTAAAATAGTCTAAATACGGTCCGCAGTTCAATAATAGTTAATAATATTGAAAAACTTATACAAGCAGCCTATATTGTTTGTAAGAAATGTTTCTTATTAGAGTTACATTACAGTTACACATAATATCCTACTTAAAATAGTCTAAATACGGTCCGCAGTTCAATAATAGTTAATAATATTGAAACACTTATACAAGCAGCCTATATTGTTTGTAAGAAATGTTTCTTATTAGAGTTACATTACAGTTACACATAATATCCTACTTAAAATAGTCTAAATACGGTCCACAGTTCAATAATAGTTAATAATATTGAAAAACTTATACAAGTAGCCTATATTGTTCGTAAGATATGTTTCTCATTAGAGTTACATATCACTGAATTTACATTAAAATCTGTAAAACTAATTTCCAGTTTATATTGTTCTATTATTTATTTAAAGGCGAAACCGCCATTTAGACAACTATACCAATGGTTTGGGAAGTGGGAATTTACAAAGTAAATTTGGGGAGAGTTCTGAATTTTTTATCAAATTAATTCCTGAAAACAATTTTTTTTGCTGAATCATTTACCAAAACTTCTTTTCAGAAAAAGTCCTAAAACACAAAGTTTATTTCACGTTAACTATGTGTTTATCTATCCACGTTACGTCGTTTTTAAGTACACACATTACCTTCGTGTTTATCTACCCACAATACCATCGTGTCAATCTACTCACGTTACCCTCGTGTTTATCCACCCACGTTAACTTCAGTGTCAATCTACTCACGTTACCCTGGTGTTTATCCACCCACGTTAACTTCAGTGTCAATCTACTCACGTTACCTTCGTGTTTATCCACCCACGTTAGCTTCAGTGTCAATCTACTCACGTTACCCTCGTGTTTATCTACCCACGTTACCGTCGTTTTCAAGTACACACATTACCTTCGTGTTTATCTACCCGCAATACCATCGTGTCAATCTATTCACGTTACCCTCGTGTTTATCCACCCACTTTAACTTCAGTGTCAATCTACTCACGTTACCCTGGTGTTTATCCACCCACGTTAACTTCAGTGTCAATCTATTCACGTTACCTTCGTGTTTATCCACCCACGTTAACTTCAGTGTCAATCTACTCACGTTACTTTCGTGTTTATCCACCCACGTTAACTTCAGTGTCAATATACTCACGTTACCCTCGTGTTTATCCACCCACGTTAACTTCAGTGTCAATCTACTCACGTTTCCTTTGTGTCAATCTACCCACGTTAACTTCGTGTCATCTACTCACGTTACCCTCGTGTTTATCCACCCTCATTAACTTCAGTGTCAATCTACTCACGTTACCCTCGTGTTTATCCACCCACGTTAACTTCGTGTCATCTACTCACGTTACTTTCGTGTTTATCTACCCTATATATATATATATATATATATATATATATATATATATATATATATATATATATTTATTTATTTATTTATTTATTTATTTATAGATTACAGCGAAGGTATTCGATAGTTAAGAATACTAGAAATGCCATTAGCGTCTAAGTAAAGTGCAGTTAGTCTCCGATGCGTCTTCCGAAGTAAGTCAATCAAGCCCTAGCCGGAGAAACCGGTGCCCGCTCTCGTAGATGGGAAGTGAGGCGACATTTTCTAAATAAACTGGCCTCGCTATTTTGGTCAAATTACGTACGGAATTCGGATCTACTAATCGTCGACCGCTTTGCATGTTCGCTCCGGACATCAATCAAGATCTTTTAGATAGGGTTGAACTATTATTGGTCATTAGTAGAAGAAGCTGGATCGGTACAAGCCGGTTGTCGAGTAGCCGTTAGATTGCCTTCAACCCAATCCGTCTGCGTGCTTGTGCGTGTGTCACAAGTCCAGATCCGCGTGCAAGCAGTAGATTTACATTGAAGGTTATTCGAATCTGTGACGTAGAGCTCATAATAATGCAATTAAATCATTTCATTGCGTATATACTCTCATTGCTTGTTCTCATTTTAGTAGTCTCTTATTTTTATTTCCTACAGTATGCAAGTAATAAAACAACAAAATTTTAAAATAAATTCTTACTATTGTAAACAGAAAAAAATTTGCAGTTTTTTTGTGTTGTACATCTTGAGGTTTTTATAGATATTACACTTGTTTGAATTATCATGGCAAAAAAAACACTACTTACTGATTTATTCAGCAGACTCGTTTCTACACATTCTAAATGACAAAACACACTCCCTATCAAACACAATATTTGAGCACATAATTAATAACTACTCTATGAACAATAACGCAGCACAGAACAGAAATACACCACAGACTCACACCAACACAACACACCTGACCAATGGTCTTGTCAGTAATTCACAGCATTGAAAAATACGCCGACCTAGCGCGAAACGCGTCTGCTGAATAAATCAGTAAGTAGTGGTTTTTTGCCAAGATAATACAAACAAGTGTAAAAGAATATTATTTTATTTACTTTTTATTAAATAATTACAAATAATATAAATAAAGTAACATAACCTATGCATTAAACAGTTGTTCTACCACATAACCTATAATATAAAACCAGCTGTAAATCAGCTAGTAAAACAAAATCATGTGTTATCACTTATTTTAAGCCAAACGGGACGAAATAACTATATTGCATACCTTAACCCTTTTGTCAAAAGTGTATTCCCCATAAAACCATAATTAATTCAATAAATTTAATTAATGAATTATTATTTAAAAAACCGAATTAACATCAAATGTAATCCATTACAAATTTTAAAAAATGTACTTGAACTTGAGTGGGTGAATAAAATTTATTTTATTATTTATTGAAAATATTAAAATGTATATATAATAAATTAAAAATATTTCTAAAACAAGAACACTTTTAATGCATATATTATTCAAAGCTTTTCGCCGATAAAACAGTACCAGCATCTTCAGGAAAATAATTATTATATTATTATAATTATATTTTTATATAAACAGAGTGTCAACTAACAGAAGGAATTAAAAAATAGCTTATGTTTTCAAGTAAATGCAGTAATAAAAGAGATAAATTTAGTCCTTGAGAAGGGTTTTATTATGTAATAGTAAATGGACTCTTGAAAAAATGAAAATTATTTAGAGTAAACATATTTCTTGATACATAACTGCCTACAACTGCTTGATACATACTCAATGAGCATAAACAATAACAACAAAAGCTATTTATACCAAACGTTAAACTTGAATAAATCTTTCAATCCCCTAAGACTTACAATTAGTGTTTGAGTTTAGTTCATTTAAACCATTAATTAATATTTAATGACTAAGTAAACAAACAAGAATGTTTACTGGCTTTTATGTGGGACTCGCGGACCATCGTGAGACTGTTCTCACAGATATGTTACGCTGTTGCTTACACAAGGAATGTTGCTATCTGTCCTATAATAATTTTAGTAAATTCCTACTAAGATTAACAGTAAAAATTTTATTTACTTTTTATTAAATAATTAGAATTAATGTAAATAAAGTAAGATAGCCTAGACGTTATAACAGCTATTCTACCACATAACCTATAACATAAAATCAGCTGCTTTATCGAATCATATGTTATCAATTATTTTAAGCCAAATCGGAAGAAATAACTATATTGCATAGCTTGCCCCTTTTGTGAAAAGTTTTTCTCCTATGTAAAATGTAATTAATTAATTAATTGATCATTGTAAAAACTGTATTAACATCCTAGGGTCATCCATTACAAGTTTGAAAAGATGTATTTGAAATTGAGTGGTTGAATAAATAGAATGTTTTTAACAATTTAAAATTTGTACAGCATTTATATAAGCTGAGTGTGAACTAACAGGAGTTGAATAAATACAGAATATAAATTAGGCTAACGTTCAAATTTCGGTCGGAAGTGATACTTAGTTATATAAAGGTTTTGTAAGAGAAAACTGAGAATTCAAAATTATAAAATAAAAACTATTGCCTCTCTTATACAGCTTTTTTTACATTTTAAAAAAAATTACAATTATTTAGTATATAAAATATGATTTATATATAGGGGCCTACTTACATTTATTTAAAAAAATA
>JBAIZL010000006.1:95135764-95148264 GCA_036971475.1 Prosapia bicincta | reverse complement strand
TGGGGGAGAGGAAGTTAGGGGGAGAACGTACCCCCAGATAATCACTCTGCACCATAGCCATCTTGGGGGAGAGGAAGTTAGGGGGAGAACTTACCCCCAGATAATCACTCTGCACCATAGCCATCTTGGGGGAGTGGAAGTTAAGGGGAGAACGTACCCCCAGATAATCACTCTGTACCATAGCCATCTTGGGGGAGAGGAAGTTAGGGGGAGAACGTACCCCCAGATAATCACTCTGCACCATAGCCATCTTGGGGGAGAGGAAGTTAGGGGGAGAACGTACCCCCAGATAATCACTCTGCACCATAGCCATCTTGGGGGAGAGGAAATTAGGGGGAGATCGTACCCCAGATAATCACTCTGTACCATAGCCATCTTGGGGGAGAGGAAGGTAGGGTGAGAACGTACCCCCAGATAATCACTCTGCACCATAGCCATCTTGGGGGAGAGGAAGTTAGGGGGAGAACAATCCCCTAGATAATCACTCTGCACCATAGCCATCTTGGGGGAATGGAAGTTAGGGGTAGAACGTACCCCCAGATAATCACTCTGCACCATAGCCATCTTGGGGGAGGGGAAGTTAGGGGGAGAACGTACCCCCAGATAATCACTGTGCACCATAGCCATCTTGGGGGAGAGGAAGTTAGGGTGAGAACGTACCCCCAGATAATCACTCTGCACCATAGCCATCTTGGGGGAGGGGAAGTTAGGGGGAGAACGTACCCCCAGATAATCACTCTGCACCATAGCCATCTTGGGGGAGAGGAAGTTAGGGTGAGAACGTACCCCCAGATAATCACTCTGCACCATAGCCAACTTGGGGGAGAGGAAGTTAGGGGGAGAACGTACCCCCAGTTAATCACTCTGCACCATAGCCATCTTGGGGGAGAGGAAGTTAGGGGGAGAACGTACCCCCAGATAATCACTCTGCACCATAGCCATCTTGGGGGAGAGGAAGTTAGGGGGAGAACTTACCCCCAGATAATCACTCTGCACCATAGCCATCTTGTGGGAGTGGAAGTTAGGGGGAGAACGTACCCCCCGTTAATCACTTTGCACCATAGCCATCTTGGGGGAGAGGAAGTTAGGGGGAGAACGTACCCCCAGATAATCACTCTGCACCATAGCCATCTTGGGGGAGACGTAGTTAGGGTGAGAACGTACCCCAGATAATCACTCTGCACCATAGCCATCTTGGGGGAGACGAAGTTAGGGTGAGAACGTACCCCCAGATAATCACTCTGCACCATAGCAATCTTGGGAGAGAGGAAGTTAGGGGCAGATCGTACCCCAGATAATCACTCTGTACCATAGCCATCTTGGGGGAGAGGAAGTTAGGGTGAGAACGTACCCCCAGATAATCACTCTGCACCATAGCCATCTTGGGGGAGAGGAAGTTAGGGGGAGAACGTACCCCTAGATAATCACTCTGCACCATAGCCATCTTGGGGGAGGGGAAGTTAGGGGGAGAACGTACCCCCAGATAATCACTCTGCACCATAGCCATCTTGGGAGAGAGGAAGTTAGGGGGAGAACTTACCCCCAGATAATCACTCTTCACCATAGTCATCTTTGGGGAGAGGAATTTAGGGGGAGATCGTACCCCCAGATAATCACTCTGTACCATAGCCATCTTGGGGGAGAGGAAGTTAGGGGGAGAACGTACCCCCAGATAATCACTCTGCACCATAGCTATCTTGGGGGAGAGGAAGTTAGGGGGAGAACTTACCCCCAGATAATCACTCTGCACCATAGCCATCTTGGGGGAGTGGAAGTTAGGGGGAGAACGTACCCCCAGTTAATCACTCTGCACCATAGCCATCTTGGGGGAGAGGAAGTTAGGGGGAGAACGTACCCCCAGATAATCACTCTGCACCATAGCCATCTTGGGGGAGAGGAAGTTAGGGTGAGAACGTACCCCCAGATAATCACTCTGCACCATAGCCATCTTGGGGGAGAGGAAGTTAGGGGGAGAACGTACCCCCAGATAATCACTCTGCACCATAGCCATCTTGGGGGAGAGGAAGTTAGGGGGAGAACGTACCCCCAGATAATCACTCTGCACCATAGCCATCTTGGGGGAGAGGAAGTTAGGGGGAGAACTTACCCCCAGATAATCACTCTGCACCATAGCCATCTTAGGGGAGTGGAAGTTAGGGGGAGAACGTACCCCCAGTTAATCACTCTGCACCATAGCCATCTTAGGGGAGAGGAAGTTAGGGGGAGAACGTACCCCCAGATAATCACTCTGCACCATAGCCATCTTGGGGGAGTGGAAGTTAGGGGGAGAACGTACCCCCAGATAATCACTCTGCACCATAGCCATCTTGGGGGAGAGGAAGTTAGGGGGAGAACTTACCCCCAGATAATCACTCTGCACCATAGCCATCTTAGGGGAGTGGAAGTTAGGGGGAGAACGTACCCCCAGTTAATCACTCTGCACCATAGCCATCTTAGGGGAGAGGAAGTTAGGGGGAGAACGTACCCCCAGATAATCACTCTGCACCATAGCCATCTTGGGGGAGAGGAAGGTAGGGTGAGAACGTACCCCCAGATAATCACTCTGCACAATAGCCATCTTGGGGGAGAGGAAGTTAGGGGGAGAACGTACCCCTAGATAATCACTCTTCACAATAGCCATCTTGGGGGAGGGGAAGTTAGGGGGAGAACGTACCCCAGATAATCACTCTGCACCATAGCCATCTTGGTGGAGAGGAAGTTAGGGTGAGAACGTACTCCCAGATAATCACTCTGCACCATAGCCATCTTGGGGGAGAGGAAGTTAGGGATGAACGTACCCCCAGATAATCACTCTATACCATAGCCATCTTGAGGGAGAGGAAGTTAGGGGGAGAACGTACCCCCAGATAATCACTCTGCACCATAGCCATCTTGGGGGAGAGGAAGTTAGGGGGAGAACGTACCCCCAGATAATCACTCTGCACCATAGCCATCTTGGGGGAGAGGAAGTTAGGGGGAGAACTTACCCCCAGATAATCACTCTGCACCATAGCCATCTTGGGGGAGTGGAAGTTAAGGGGAGAACGTACCCCCAGATAATCACTCTGTACCATAGCCATCTTGGGGGAGAGGAAGTTAGGGGGAGAACGTACCCCCAGATAATCACTCTGCACCATAGCCATCTTGGGGGAGAGGAAGTTAGGGGGAGAACAATCCCCTAGATAATCACTCTGCACCATAGCCATCTTGGGGGAATGGAAGTTAGGGGGAGAACGTACCCCCAGATAATCACTCTGCACCATAGCCATCTTGGGGGAGGGGAAGTTAGGGGGAGAACGTACCCCCAGATAATCACTGTGCACCATAGCCATCTTGGGGGAGAGGAAGTTAGGGTGAGAACGTATCCCCAGATAATCACTCTGCACCATAGCCATCTTGGGGGAGAGGAAGTTAGGGGGAGAACGTACCCCCAGATAATCACTCTGCACCATAGCCATCTTGGGGGAGAGGAAGTTAGGGTGAGAACGTACCCCCAGATAATCACTCTGCACCATAGCCAACTTGGGGGAGAGGAAGTTAGGGGGAGAACGTACCCCCAGTTAATCACTCTGCACCATAGCCATCTTGGGGGAGAGGAAGTTAGGGGGAGAACGTACCCCCAGATAATCACTCTGCACCATAGCCATCTTGGGGGAGAGGAAGTTAGGGGGAGAACTTACCCCCAGATAATCACTCTGCACCATAGCCATCTTGTGGGAGTGGAAGTTAGGGGGAGAACGTACCCCCCGTTAATCACTTTGCACCATAGCCATCTTGGGGGAGAGGAAGTTAGGGGGAGAACGTACCCCCAGATAATCACTCTGCACCATAGCCATCTTGGGGGAGACGTAGTTAGGGTGAGAACGTACCCCCAGATAATCACTCTGCACCATAGCCATCTTGGGGGAGACGAAGTTAGGGTGAGAACGTACCCCCAGATAATCACTCTGCACCATAGCAATCTTGGGGGAGAGGAAGTTAGGGGCAGATCGTACCCCAGATAATCACTCTGTACCATAGCCATTTTGGGGGAGAGGAAGTTAGGGTGAGAACGTACCCCCAGATAATCACTCTGCACCATAGCCATCTTGGGGGAGAGGAAGTTAGGGGGAGAACGTACCCCTAGATAATCACTCTGCACCATAGCCATCTTGGGGGAGGGGAAGTTAGGGGGAGAACGTACCCCCAGATAATCACTCTGCACCATAGCCATCTTGGGAGAGAGGAAGTTAGGGGGAGAACTTACCCCCAGATAATCACTCTTCACCATAGTCATCTTTGGGGAGAGGAATTTAGGGGGAGATCGTACCCCCAGATAATCACTCTGTACCATAGCCATCTTGGGGGAGAGGAAGTTAGGGGGAGAACGTACCCCCAGATAATCACTCTGCACCATAGCTATCTTGGGGGAGAGGAAGTTAGGGGGAGAACTTACCCCCAGATAATCACTCTGCACCATAGCCATCTTGGGGGAGTGGAAGTTAGGGGGAGAACGTACCCCCAGATAATCACTCTGCACCATAGCCATCTTGGGGGAGAGGAAGTTAGGGGGAGAACGTACCCCCAGATAATCACTCTGCACCATAGCCATCTTGGGGGAGAGGAAGTTAGGGGGAGAACGTACCCCCAGATAATCACTCTGCACCATAGCCATCTTGGGGGAGAGGAAGTTAGGGGGAGAACGTACCCCCAGATAATCACTCTGCACCATAGCCATCTTGGGGGAGAGGAAGTTAGGGGGAGAACGTACCCCCAGATAATCACTCTGCACCATAGCCATCTTGGGGGAGAGGAAGTTAGGGGGAGAACGTACCCCTAGATAATCACTCTGCACCATAGCCATCTTGGGGGAGGGGAAGTTAGGGGGAGAACGTACCCCCAGATAATCACTCTGCACCATAGCCGTCTTGAGGGAGGGGAAGTTAGGGGGAGAACGTACCCCCAGATAATCACTGTGCACCAAAGCCATCTTGGGGGAGAGGAAGTTAGGGTGAGAACGTACCCCCAGATAATCACTCTGCACCATAGCCATCTTGGGGGAGGGGAAGTTAGGGGAAGAACGTACCCCCAGATAATCACTGTGCACCATAGCCATCTTGGGGGAGAGGAAGTTAGGGTGAGAACGTACCCCCAGATAATCACTCTGCACCATAGCCAACTTGGGGGAGAGGAAGTTAGGGGGAGAACGTACTCCCAGATAATAACTCTGCACCATAGCCATCTTGGGGGTAGGAAGTTAGGGGAAGTCAACATGACTTGTATAGTAGTTTTTCCACAAAACCTTCAACCATCCCATTAGAGAGTAAAATCTTTGCAAGAACATTTCGATTTAAATTATTAAACCTTACAAAGACTTTTCTGACATTTGAGTGTTACAATAAGACGTTAAAGATTTAGACGTTGGGTGTTATTGTTTAAGCAATAATTTTTTTCCACACTAGCAAAAGCGTAAGATATGTAATTCACAAGATCATCTTTTCCAATGACCTGCAGAAAACATTTACTATCACATTTTTATCAGTTACTATAAACGTATTATTTAAACGATTTTAACTTTAAAGATATTTCTCTCACTGTCCTATTAAACTCTCTTCACTACTTTTTAGAAACTAAAATATTATTTTCTTTATTTTAGGCGTCAATGGTATTTTTGAATTTAGACGAAAAACATACACCTTTGGGAGCAGATAAATACAATTCATTTGTAAAAATATTTTTAAACAATGTATTTCGACAATAAAAAATATTACAAAAGACAGAGAGTAAATATCTAATTTATTATGTGGGACATTTAAATATATTTATTGACGGCTTCGATAGAAACAGGATAACTGGCGTTAAACGGACGATAATATCGGCAGCGCCCGGAGGCGTCCATTCATCGTCACATTATTGTAGGCATTAGCGTAATAACGCCCGTGTAATACACCTAAGTATCGAGGATAACTCAGCGGGCTCCGGCTAACCAGGCTTTATGACGATGCCACTTCTCTAGATTTATTGCCTTCACACCGCCTGAGCAATTGTAACAGAATACTCTGACGTCATTACGTGTCACGAATACCCTGATGAACTTGCGCGTTTTTAGAACCGGCCTAAACCTATCTGGCGCATTCTTTTACGTAAACGCATGGAGTATACAGTAAATGCATAGTTTTAGCTGAGTCTTCTGACGTCAGTCTGAGTGTAACATCGTAAATAATTTACTTGTACTTTAATAGTTCATCCGTATCACACATTCGCTCACAGAAAATGACAATCAGCGCTGTCTAACGTCGAGCTGCAGAAGCTGACGCTTATACCTCCTTTGGTTTGCATTTTATTTATATGAACGGTTCGTTCTAGTGATAAGCAGGCAGTGGTTAAAATTTCCAAACGGCCGTATTCCAATTTGTTTTGTAAAATGTTAAATATTTATCAATAATACAGTATGTTGCATATAAATTTGTTTGTTTTAGATACCGTACAATTTCCCGAAATTAAAAAAATATATATTATTTCTGAAAAATAACAAAACCCGTATATGCAGTGATACTGGTAACTAATCAAAGCCTTCTATTTTGAAAGTGTGTGTGAGGTGATTCTGTTGACCAAGCGTGACATCTTGAATTTCAACCAGTTCCGTTTTTGCCCTCAATGTAGACGGACAGTTATCCTGTAATTATAGTCAGAGAGCTTATTTAAACTTGTATTAATGTGCTATATGAAATTTAATAAAGGTAAAATGCTGTTTTGTAAAATTTTCAGTTTTCAAAATTTGATTAAGTTAAAAGTGTAAAGCGGAGGAATGTTTCGATTTTGTAAATGAGTCGAGGTTCATGTAATTGCTCATCTATGTTCTCTTTTCTTTTTTTTTTAATCAAGTAATCTGGTAAAATTAGTAAATATAAAAAAACGTTACCAGTTTACATCTTGACAAAACAACTTGCCTGATAATTTGTGGAAAATATAAATTAATTTTAATTTAAAGTAATATTGACAACAGATTTAAAGTTTAATTATTTTAAAGAATATTAATAAGTTATTATTATTATTTTATTCAAACGTGAACTTTCTAAGTAACCTATCTTTCTTCAGAACGTTGGATAGACAGCCAGCTTGGCTAAGTCAAATCTTTAGATACAACTGGTAATGTAAACAATTGACCCGGTGAGTGTTTCTAAAGTGTAAATATTACTTGAATAAATGTTTTGTTTCAATTAACAACCACATTACAAATATCTGGAGGTTCCACGAGCATGAAACTAAATAAGTAACACCACATCGAACACAACGCTTAAGGAATAAACAGAAGTCAAGAGAAAGGGTCACGATCTACCACGCTGGCAAATATTCGCTAAACACGACACACCGTTGCTTACAATCATGCTATAGAACTGTATGAGGCGTACAACTCTAATGGTCAGTGTTTTAAACTATTAGGGGACGCAGACAGCGAGAGTTTTCACTTAAATATTCCCTGTAACTACGAAACAAATTCCCTTCAAAGTGAGCTGCACATTTAATTCCTTTTATATTTTTAATAAGAAATTATAAACTTATTTAAATTGAAAAAAAAACGTTTAATAATGTTGCATTTAACCTACATTCCTGTTCAACAGATAGGTAAATACCATTTCAATGTACTAAAATATAAGATTCTTATTAAAAAAATTGAATCCATTTAGCCATCACTAAACTAATTTTGTTATGGTGAAGTCTCCCGTATTAAACGTAAACAAAGATGATAAAACCACGTAATTAATTACAATATTATGTGTGCGAACATTAGACACAGCAATTTTACAAGACGAGGAAATATGCTTGTTTATAATTGATTCCCCCTTGCGCGCGCGCGCGTGTGTCGTGTGTGTGTGTGTGTGTGTGTGTGTGTGTGTGTGTGTGTGTGTGTGTGTGTGTGTGTGTGTGTGTGTGGTGTGTGTGTGTGTGTGTCAGTGTGTGTGTGTGTGTGTGTGTGTGTCAGTGTGTGTGTGTGTGTGTGTGTGTGTGTGTGTGTGTGTGTGTGTGTGTGTGTGTGTGTGTGTGTGTGTGTGTGTGTGTGTGTGTGTGTGTGTGTGTGTGTGTGTGTGTGTGTGTGTGTGTGTCAGTGTGTGTGTGTGTGTGTGTGTGTGTGTCAGTGTGTGTGTGTGTGTGTGTGTCAGTGTGTGTGTGTGTGTGTGTGTGTGTGTGTGTGTGTGTGTTTGTGTGTGTGTGGTGTGTGTGTGTGTCAGTGTGTGTGTGTGTGTGTGTGTGTGTGTGTGTGTGTGTGTGTGTCAGTGTGTGTGTGTGTGTGTGTGTCAGTGTGTGTGTGTGTGTGTGTGTGTGTGTGTGTGTGTGTGTGTGTGTGTGTGTGTGTGTGTGTGTGTGTCAGTGTGTGTGTGTGTGTGTGTGTGTGTGTGTGTGTGTGTGTGTGTGTGTGTGTGTGTGTGTGTGTGTGTGTCAGTGTGTGTGTGTGTGTGTGTGTGTGTGTGTGTGTGTGTGTGTGTGTGTGTGTGTGTGTGTGTGTGTGTGTGTGTGTGTGTGTGTGTGTGTGTGTGTGTGTGTGTGGTGTGTGTGTGTGTGTGTGTGTGTGTGTGTGTCAGTGTGTGTGTGTGTGTGTGTGTGTGTGTGTCAGTGTGTGTGTGTGTGTGTTTGTGTGTGTGTGTGTGTGTGTGTGTCAGTGTGTGTGTGTGTGTGTGTGTGTGTGTGTGTGTGTGTGTGTGTGTGTGTGTGTGTGTGTGTGTGTGTGTGTGTGTGTGTGTCAGTGTGTGTGTGTGTGTGTGTGTGTGTGTGTGTGTGTGTGTTTGTATGTGTCAGTGTGTGTGTGTGTGTGTGTGTGTGTGTGTGTGTGTGTGTGTTTGTGTGTGTTAGAATGTAGAAAACAACACCAAGCTCTTAAACGGTGACTAGGATATGTGGGACTCTCAACATGTAGCCAAATACCTTTCAGTTAAATTGCCAGTTTATTAGTTTTTTAATGTCAATTTTTTTTTTAAATTTAATAACATATTCAACGTACAGCCGATTGTAAATATGCCTTCAGAACAAGAATACGTCTGTAAGCATTAAGGTAAGTGTGACGATCAGCTGTTACATCGCATCACATAGGCTACTATGCAGCTATACTTCCAGCGCCGCTCCCATTGCCCTCGTCTTCCACTTAAGCCGGTAAAGGCTTAAATTCAATTACAACCTATTGAGCATTAATCACTTAGAACCACACCTCCGTACTTTTGGCTGTAACCCCCTTGTAAACAATACTGTCTAGATAAATGCGTCCGTGATAACACCTTAACAATAAGGAAGCATGTCGGCCAGGGTATCTATAATTAAATCAAAGGCACACAATTGATTCCAGCCGTTTATTCTTTTCCGAGTGATTACGTTCGACCTACTTACACTATCTCCGCCGCTAAACTGAACTTTGATCGTAATGATTTATTTTTGAGATGTATTTGGCTCGATACCTGTTGGCATGAACTACAAATTATTTATTTTCTGTTCAATTCTTACTGTTAGTTCACACTCTCACTATAAATATTTATATATATTTTTCAAATTTTCTTTAGTAAAATACTTTTTATTCATCCACTTAAGTTCAAATACATTTTGTTAAACTAGTAGTTGATGTTTTGGTATTATTACAGTTTTTTTACAATTCCCATTATTTCACACTCTTTATATATATTTATGTATCTTGTTCAAATTTTCAATCGTTAATAAAATACTTTTTATCCATCCGCTCAAGTTTAAATGTACTTTTTTAAACTTCTAGTGGATGACACTTGATGTTATTAGAGTTTTTTTCAAATATTAATACATAAATTAAATTTAATTAATTAATTTTGCTTTTTATTTTACCACTTCTTCTTGTGATTCTATCATACGTATATACACATTTATATTAATTGTAATTATTTCCTAAAAAGTAACTAAAATAAAATTTTTCTTTGTTAACCTAAGTAGGAATTGATTTTAATTTTTGTTGTTTTCATATTATTTGTTAAAAATAGAATTTGAATTTCTTTATTCTTTAAAGAACGGTGAATATAATATTTTTGGCCCTTCGAAAGCCGCTATAAAACCAAAACCCGCCAACGACCTATTTCTCAAACTACATGTAGTTGAATTTTGATCTAAATTCAAACAAGGGTAAAATTTAATAACTAAACTAGTTGTTCAAAATATTTCCAAATTGAAATTATTTTAAAGCGACTTATATCGACTTTACTAATAATCGTTTTCCCAGCCAATATGAAACCAAAACTGGTATTTCCGGCTATCTTGACGTCACCTGTACTGTAAACATGGGTTTTCTTTGTGTCACAGAATCTCCTCAGAAAATAAAACCAATTAATATAAATTAATCAACCGACACGGCGCTACTGCAATGAGCTTGATACCTATAGATCTTAAGCTTAACCTAACCTAACCGGATAATGTGTTGATAGATTGCGCAATAGGTGAATAATAATTTAATTTAGTGTAAAATAGTGCAATGTTTTATAAAGAAACATCCAGTTTATGCAGTTTGATGTCGTTTGTGCATTAAGAAGTACATTTGAGGGTTTGCACATTAAAGTCATATCTTCTTTAAAATGTACCGTATGCACCAATGTACAAGTACCAAAATAAAATGTACTGAAACTGAATCAGCTGTAGTTGCCTTCTCTCAAATATACTCATTCTTGGTCGCTTTATAATAGGCATTCGGAGATTTTGTTGTACCCGAAACCTGCCTTTTTGTTCACAATGGTTCCAGCAAGAAAGCGCAACCAGCAACACTCCCTTAGACAACATGGTTGTCCTTCAAGAAACTTTTCGCAACTACCTCATCTCTCCTACAACAAACTTTCCTTACCAAGTCCACTCCCTCGACCTTATATCACCCGACGCCTACGTCCGGGTAATGTTGAAGAAGTAGATTTTCCGCAATGACCCACGAACCACCATCGTCCAACTACAGGAAAAAATTACCACATGTATAACGTGCCTGAGACAACCTCTCTTCACCAAAATGATACAAAACCTTCAAGAAATATGAGAGTGTTGCTTCAAATTGAACGGAGGTCATATAGAACATGTTTGTACCCGAGTCTAAGCGATTTAGCCTATTTTTTCTTGTATGCGCCAATAAAATTATGTAAATAAAATATAATCTTACGACTGTTTCAGTACTGCTTATTTTGGCGCACGCGGTATTTTCGAGTAAATGTAAAAACGAAAAGATCTATTAACTCTGAGTAACCGTTAGCACGCCGTTAACTTAACTCCATAAAACTTCTATGGTCCCGCAGCGCACTGCTTTTATTGGTAGAAGTCGAGTTGCGTAGATCTAATAAGCACGTAGCACTGAATGAGAAAGTTTTGATTAGTAAAGCGTTATAAATATATGAGTTCTAAATTTATTACAATGCGTTATAAAAAGACGTTAGTCTTTTTGCTTTAATAAATACTTAACTAGGACTTTGTATCGTATTAAAATATTTTAAATTTTAAAAATTTAAACGCAAAATTTTAAAATTATAAAAATGTTAACATTTTAATTAAAAATTTCAAATAAATAATTATTATTTTTTCTCTTCAATTTTTCAAAGGAGAAATACAATTTTATTTTTAGAAAATAGTAGGGATGTGTTTAGTTAAAATAGTCCAGACAACCAGTGCATGCAAAGCACTTATGTTTCAAAATTATTGATATTTTTATTGATCTAATTATTTTGTTTACTAATATTTCACTATTTTAACAATATTTTTCGTCATACAATATCAAGAACATAGTGGTAGAATCCAGTGTGTAATTTATTGTATTCTAGATTCTAATTTTGTGGTATTTTATGATATTGGTGTTTTTCCAATATTTTTATTGTAATACTTCATGTTGTTATTTAACTTAATATTTTTACTAGTTGAATAATTAGTACTCACTAAACTCTAAGAAGAAAGCTATTGGTTTATAATTAGACGAATAACGAGTATAAATAACTAAAACTTCCTAAACCATAAACACTTTTTGATTTTGTTCTTATATAAATTTCGATTGCAAAGCAATCATCTTCAGAGAGGATTTGCTTAGTCTGAAGATGATTGATTTGCAATCGAGATGTACGTTAGTATTTAGTTAACACCTGTTTGTGGCTTTAGAGGTTTTATTTATATAAAATTAAAAACTACACATTTTCTACAAGCTATTAATAAAGTCGTAACTTCCACATCATAGATTTTAATAAAAGTTATGTTTATTTGTCAATAAACAGTTCTCTATCATAAAATAATACGTATACGTAGGAGCATAATACGTAGGTGCATAAAGAAGTAAATTTTCTTTAAAAATATAATTTCATTTCGAATAGTAATTCTAAAAAAGTTATTCAAATTTCTTTCCAGAATAAAGATGATGAACTATATAGAGTCAAGAAACTGGAACCCCTGCTCTGCTAATTTGGGGAGAACCAAAAATCATATATATATATATATATATATATATATATATATATATATATATATATATATATATAAGCACTCTTGCAATTCGACTCTCT
>JBAIZL010000006.1:95013264-95130764 GCA_036971475.1 Prosapia bicincta | reverse complement strand
ATTGTAATAAGAATTTCAAAATTCTGTATTTATATTTTTGATGTTTTGTACGTTTACAACTCGTGCGTCTGTCACGTCTGTTCTGTTTCTGGAACGTAATACAGTATAAGACTAACTTTGCTAAAGTACGCGACACATTTTGTGATACGAGATACAGGCAACATGGTTCGAAGCAACTAAACGCTACACTTCACAAGAGGCATTACCGGACAGGAGAATTGGGAACAACGGAGATTACATTTCGGAAGCAGACTGAAGCGGGTTAATTGGAAGAGCGATATTATATTGCGGACGTCCAAACTTCTACCGCTCTTCCGTGTGGTTAAATACAGTTACGCCGGGATTCGCAATTAGCACGATAGGCTACAAACACCTCCGTGGAAGCATGCTTATTAAAACCATCGATCCTCTACATCGGAAACCGGTTAATAGCCAAGTGGCAGGAACAGCTGATTTCATATGTACTTCGATACGTTAATGACTGAGGACCTCAAAGAACCGCAAGTGGAGGCGCGCCTAAATACAAACACCTCTTGACGTTTGTCAATAGTAGTCCTATCATCAGTACGTCTATAATTTTATTTTAATCAGGGTTTGTAACATAATGAGTAGCAAAGACGACAATGGAGTTCAAGGTTTATTCAGTTCTTTCTATTATAAGTCTCTATATAAGTCTTGTGTTCAAATTTTCACCCGTTAATAAAATGCTTTTTATTCTTCTGCTAAAGTTCAAATACATTTTTTTAAAACTTGTATTGAATGGCACTATATTTAAATACAAATTTTTCAATTATCAATTCACTGATTAGTCTAATTTTAATTAATTAATTTTAGTTTTATATGGGAGAAACATTTTTCATAAAAGGGGCAAGGTATGCAATATAGTTAATTCATCCCATTTGTCTTAAAATAAGGGATAACATATGATTTCATAAAACAGCTGATTTTTGTTATATGTTATGTCATAGAACAGCTGTTTTATCGCATAGGTTATGTTACATTACTTATATTAATTGTAATTATTAATTTTAAAGAAACAAAAATAAAATTATAGTTGTTGACCCAAGTACAAATTGACTTTAAATCTTTTTTCATACTGCTTGTTTTATAATTAATAAACTGTTATTTGTATGAACATCAATTGCATATATTTTTACAAAGACTGAGACAACTCTTCTCAAACCGTTTGAACGTCGAAGTTGAGTTTCTGAAGACATTCAGTCTGTAACATTTGGACTCTTTACCTTTAGTACGGTTTTCTCCCTCTGCATACACTCTAACCTTTATCTTGTTTCTAATATTAGTATAGCTACGGTGAACATATTAATATTTGTACAAATCGGGACAACCTGAATTTGGACGTAGTAGAAAGTAAGAAACACTTTGACCCTCGAAACTTTAAAGGAATAGATTTATTAGAATTTTATCATATAATATAATATAAATATACTTAAAATAGTCTATTTCTGTTTCTTAATGAAACTTTTAAAAGTTATCAACACCTGTTTAGGCTTATTTATTTATTACAATTTTAAATTTGACAAAGAGAAAATAAATCACAATTACTGTATTTACTGTTTCAACCCCAATGCTGCTAGATAAATAAATTGTAGAAGTGACATGTGCGCTGAACAAATGTGACAGATATATTCTTACAAAATTGCAATTGAAATTCGGGAAAAATATATTATTTTATGGGACTCCGGCACACAAAAATTACGGATTATCCCGATTAATATTTATCGGTGTCCGGCATTGTAACCGTAAATATAGCGTACTTTATAGGTCAACTTTTATAAGCTGGCACATTACTCTTAGGTAGAAATTCTGTATTCCTCGTCTATAAAACAGTTACTGAATCAGGCACTGTCGCTATCCCTCATCGGGACCATAAATCGTGGTTTACCCGTCCCAACCAATCCTATTAGCACGCTTCCGTGAACGCCCTATTTACGTTTGTTGTTATTTTCACTATACATTAAAAAATATTAATAATAAAAAGTATATTATATTATAATATGTATATATTATATAAACACAACAATACTCGGTTCTTCCGACGAAAATGTTTAACCTGATGCCATGTTGCAACAACGACAAACACACCGAGTTGCGTTAGTCACTAGCAACGAGTTATGTGTAGGCCTATATACTAAACCAGTAGTTATAACAGATTCTATTAAATCATTTCTCATTTCTACATTGGATTTCATTCAGACTTGAAACTCCATTTCTTTGTATAGAGTGACCAGTTAGAAAATTTGAGTTGGTATAACATCTTCTTTGTTAAACTGATTTTTGCTGCAAAAAAAAAGTAGAAAGCTCTATGAAACATTTGACCTTATGCATGTATAAATATAGCCTTATAAATGTATTTCAATAAAGTGGAGGCCTACTTTAGAAGCAATAAATCTTTTTCTTGATACAATCGAGAGTATAAAATTTCATCATCCGAACATGTGATCAGCAACTATCGATTTCCTTTTATTTTAATTCTCACCTATATTTCATATATTAAGTTTTTAGTTTGTTTTAAATTTATTATAATACTCTGTATATCATAGCAAAGGAGGTGTTACAAACAATAGATCAGTTATTTTGTTTTAAGCAAACAATATCATATCAATAATCTATAACTTGTCAGATAGTATTATTTCTTTCACAACTATGCTCTCAAAGGGAATAAATGCCAGTTTGTATTAATGAAGCCAATTGAATAACAGACAACAATTAAATTGTAGACGATAATTAAATACAAGATCACATTTGAATAGCAGACAACAATTAAATAACAGACAACAATAATAAAACACCTCTTAACCGCAACACCTTTTTATTTTACCCTTATGTAGATTTCAGTTACCAAGTAACCATCCCTAGAGGGATAACAAGACTCACAGAGAGATAAGTCTTTGTATGTTATTCTTCTGAAGATGGTTACTTGGTAACTGAAATGTTCATAAGGGTAAAATAAAAAAAGTGTTGTGGTCAAGAGGTTTTTGAGTATTTATTATTATTATTAAACCCTAGTGTATTCCTAATAAATACAAACAGACAACAATTAAATAACAGACAACAATTAAATAACAGACAACAATTAAATAACAGACAACAATAATAAAACACCTCTTAACCGCAACACCTTTTTATTTTACCCTTATGTAGATTTCAGTTACCAAGTAACCATCCCTAGAGGGATAACAAGACTCACAGAGAGATAAGTCTTTGTATGTTATTCTTCTGAAGATGGTTACTTGGTAACTAAAATGTTCATAAGGGTAAAATAAAAAAAGTGTTGTGGTCAAGAGGTTTTTGAGTATTTATTATTATTATTAAACCCTAGTGTATTCCTAATAAATACAAACAGACAACAATTAAATAACAGACAACAATTAAATAGCAGACAACAATTAAATAACAGACAACAATAATAAAACACCTCTTAACCGCAACACCTTTTTATTTTACCCTTATGTAGATTTCAGTTACCAAGTAACCATCCCTAGAGGGATAACAAGACTCACAGAGAGATAAGTCTTTGTATGTTATTCTTCTGAAGATGGTTACTTGGTAACTGAAATGTTCATAAGGGTTTCATAAGGGTAAAATAAAAAAAGTGTTGTGGTCAAGAGGTTTTTGAGTATTTATTATTATTATTAAACCCTAGTGTATTCCTAATAAATACAAACAGACAACAATTAAATAACAGACAACAATTAAATAACAGACAACAATTAAATAACAGACAACAATAATAAAACACCTCTTAACCGCAACACCTTTTTATTTTACCCTTATGTAGATTTCAGTTACCAAGTAACCATCCCTAGAGGGATAACAAGACTCACAGAGAGATAAGTCTTTGTATGTTATTCTTCTGAAGATGGTTACTTGGTAACTGAAATGTTCATAAGGGTAAAATAAAAAAAGTGTTGTGGTCAAGAGGTTTTTGAGTATTTATTATTATTATTAAACCCTAGTGTATTCCTAATAAATACAAACAGACAACAATTAAATAACAGACAACAATTAAATAACAGACAACAATTAAATAACAGACAACAATAATAAAACACCTCTTAACCGCAACACCTTTTTATTTTACCCTTATGTAGATTTCAGTTACCAAGTAACCATCCCTAGAGGGATAACAAGACTCACAGAGAGATAAGTCTTTGTATGTTATTCTTCTGAAGATGGTTACTTGGTAACTAAAATGTTCATAAGGGTAAAATAAAAAAAGTGTTGTGGTCAAGAGGTTTTTGAGTATTTATTATTATTATTAAACCCTAGTGTATTCCTAATAAATACAAACAGACAACAATTAAATAACAGACAACAATTAAATAGCAGACAACAATTAAATAACAGACAACAATAATAAAACACCTCTTAACCGCAACACCTTTTTATTTTACCCTTATGTAGATTTCAGTTACCAAGTAACCATCCCTAGAGGGATAACAAGACTCACAGAGAGATAAGTCTTTGTATGTTATTCTTCTGAAGATGGTTACTTGGTAACTGAAATGTTCATAAGGGTAAAATAAAAAAAGTGTTGTGGTCAAGAGGTTTTTGAGTATTTATTATTATTATTAAACCCTAGTGTATTCCTAATAAATACAAACAGACAACAATTAAATAACAGACAACAATTAAATAACAGACAACAATTAAATAACAGACAACAATTAAATAACAGCCACAATTAAAAAAACAGATAGAAATTAACACTTAATTAACAGACAACAATTAAATAACAGCCACAATTAAAAAAACAGATAGAAATTAACACTTAATTAACAGACAACAATTAAATAACAGCCACAATTAAAAAAACAGATAGAAATTAACACTTAAATAACAGACAACAGTTAAATAACAACAGAATATTCCTAATTTTCGTACAGAAAGTGTTCGACCCGTGACACTATCTCAATAAGGAACTGTCCGTACAATCTGAATGCAAACTCTGCGACGAGATAACGTAACTCAGCTGTTGTGAAATTTGTGACCAATCGGAGCCATAAATACACAATTGCCATTATATTGGCCGGACGAACGATTTAAATGTCCAAGTAGTTGTAGGTTACGTGGCTTTGTCTTCGGACGGCTGCGACTCCTTGCTGACCTGTATCCATGGCAATGTTTGGCCTAAAGACCTAGCCTTGACCTTGAGGACTGCCGGACATTCCCCGACATCCTCGTACTCGCACATCATTACGCTGTCATAGTTCTTTATAAATATTGTCTTTAAAAAGTTCGTATTTCTTCATACTTTTGAAATGTTATCGATCCATTAAACTATAAATTTATCATTTGGTTGGTGAAAATTTGATAAAATTTGAAACATCATCGAATTCCAAAAACTTTAAGACCATCCTTTTCTCTCAAAAAAACGTTTATATACCTGCTTACATTATAAATTTGTTCAAACAATACCAAGATTTTTCCATTATAATTTGCTTATAGTTTATTTTATTACTACATTTAAACTTTTAATTTTTTAATTTACAAAATGTTCAAATTTTAAGTTACAAATTGTCTAATATTCAATGTAAAAAAAATGCACACTTAAATAGAGCTTTATTAAGACCCTATTTTGGAATAATAGATAATTTGTATTTACAAGCAAAACAAAACGTTATGAAAACCGCAGCTATTGACTTACTCCTAGTGTCCACTCAGTACTCAGTGTATGCCAGGGTAAAACGCGGCTTAGGACCAAGTGCAATGGATATGCGCTCTGCTGTGGTTAGACCACTAGCCCTGGGGTTTAGCAGTCGATTAAGATCACACATTTATAATGATAAACGTAAGGGAGATATATAAATGTATGTTCTGTAGATAAGAATATCATAGGCTGCCAGTAAGTGTTGTTTAGCTTGGGTAGCGCCAGCAATATCAAACCTCTATCCGTAAGAATGGCAATCTCGCAGTGTCGGCACTTTAAGACTTTTTATAAGATCCTGGATTCTAGGAAACAGAGAAATAAAGGCTAAGCTTATTTACTAATGGCTACTCTTATGGAGTAATGGAAACTCTTGTAAACTAGAAGCTATCTATATGAACCGAAGGTTGCCCTTGTACACTCATGTCAACCCTTTGAAGTAAAAACTACCCGTGTGGTTTAAAGGTTACCATTAAGGACTAATGGCAACTCTTGTGAACTGCAAGTTATCCGTGTAAACTGAAGGACACTCTTGTGAACTAATGGCTACTCTTGTAGAATAGGCAACCCTTGTTAACTGAAAGCTACCCGTGTAGGGTAAAAGCTACCCTTGTGCACTAATGGCAACTCTTGTGAATGCAAGTTATCCGTGTAAACTGAAGGCCACTCTTGTGAACTAATGGCTACTCTTGTAGAATAGGCAACCCTTGTTAACTGAAAGCTACCCTTGTGCACTAATGGCAACTCTTGTGAACTGCAAGTTATCCGTGTAAACTGAAGGCCACTCTTGTGAACTAATGGCTACTCTTGTAGAATAGGCAACCCTTGTTAACTGAAAGCTACCCGTGTAGGGTAAAAGCTACCCTTGTGCACTAATGGCAACTCTTGTGAATGCAAGTTATCCGTGTAAACTGAAGGCCACTCTTGTGAACTAATGGCTACTCTTGTAGAATAGGCAACCCTTGTTAACTGAAAGCTACCCTTGTGCACTAATGGCAACTCTTGTGAACTGCAAGTTATCCGTGTAAACTGAAGGCCACTCTTGTGAACTAATGGCTACTCTTGTAGAATAGGCAACCCTTGTTAACTGAAAGCTACCCGTGTAGGGTAAAGCTACCCTTGTGCACTAATGGCAACTCTTGTGAACTGCAAGTTATCCGTGTAAACTGAAGGCCACTCTTGTGAACTAATGGCTACTCTTGTAGAATAGGCAACCCTTGTTAACTGAAAGCTACCCTTGTGCACTAATGGCAACTCTTGTGAATGCAAGTTATCCGTGTAAACTGAAGGCCACTCTTGTGAACTAATGGCTACTCTTGTAGAATAGGCAACCCTTGTTAACTGAAAGCTACCCTTGTGCACTAATGGCAACTCTTGTGAACTGCAAGTTATCCGTGTAAACTGAAGGACACTCTTGTGAACTAATGGCTACTCTTGTAGAATAGGCAACCCTTGTTAACTGAAAGCTACCCGTGTAGGGTAAAGCTACCCTTGTGCACTAATGGTAACTCTTGTGAATGCAAGTTATCCGTGTAAACTGAAGGCCACTCTTGTGAACTAATGGCTACTCTTGTAGAATAGGCAACCATAGTTAACTGAAAGCTACCCGTGTAAGCTAAAAGTTACCCTTGTGGATTAATGGCAACTCCTTTAAACTAGAAGCTAACCGTATGAACTGGGACTAGTCTTTTGGACGAATGGTAACCCTATGAACCTAAAGTTATCCGTATGAATTAAAGGCTACCCTTGTGGACTTATGGCAATCCTTGTGAACTAAAGGCTTCCCTTGTGCACTAATGGCTACCCATGTGAACTAGAAGCTACCCGTGGGAATGGAAGGCTACCCCTGTGAACTAATGGCAATCCTTGAAAACTAAAGGCTTCCCTTGTGCACTATAGCTAACCATGTGGATTAGAATCTACCCGTGTGAATGGAAGGCTATTGTGGACTAGTGGAAACGCTTGTGGACAAATGGCAACGGCTGTGAAATAAAAGCTACCCGTGTGGATGGAAGGCTACCCCTGTGGACTAATGGCAAACCTTGTGAACTAAAGGCCTCCCTTGTGCACTAATGGCTATCCATGTGGATTACAAGCTACCCGTGTGAATGGAAGGCTACCCCTGTGGACTAATAGCAATCCTTGTGAACTAAAGGTTTCCCTTGTACACTATAGCTACCCATGTGGATTAGAAGCTACCCGTGTGAATAAAAGGCTATTGTGGACTAGTGGAAACGCTTGTGGACAAATGGCAACGGCTGTGAACTAAAAGCTACCCGTGTGAATGGAAGGATACCCCTGTAAACTAATGGCAATCCTTGTGAACTAAAGGCTTCCCTTGTGCACTATAGCTACCCATGTGGATTAGAAGCTACCAGTGTGAATGGAAGGCTATTGTGGACTAGTGGAAACGCTTGTGGACAAATGGCAACGGCTGTGAACTAAAAGCTACCCGTGCGAATGGAAGGCTACCCCTGTGGACTAATAGCAATCCTTGTGAACTAAAGGCTTCCCTTGTGTACTACAGCTACCCATGTGGATTAGAAGCTACCCGTGTGAATGGAAGGCTACCCTTGTGGACTAGTGGAAACGCTTGTGGACAAATGGCAACGGCTGTGAACTAAAAGCTACCCGTGTGAATGGAAGGCTACCCCTGTGGACTAATGGCAATCCTTGTGAACTAAAGGCTTCCCTTGTGTACTATAGTTACCCATGTGGATTAGAAGCTACCCCTGTGAATGGAAGGCTACCCCTGTGGACTAATGGCAATCTTTGTAGACTAATTAATTTGAGAACCCTTGTGAATTAGAAGCTACCAGTGTGAATTAAAAGCTACCATTGATGACTCACGGCTCCTGTTTGTGGACTCATGGCTACCCTTGTGGACAAACCTAGCCGTGAGGTTTGAAGGCTATCCTTGTCAACTAATGACGACCTTTCTTTTTTTAACTCTCCTATTAAATACAAATGAAATCTCTTCCTCGACTAGTACGTTTTTTAATAAACGCTGCAGAAATTTACCTTACAGGTGTTTCTAAAACTGTTACTTTTTATTACTTAATATTTTAGACCATAAAACTTAATTTCACATTTCTCAAAGTTTCTTCACGTCTGGCCTTCCTTATACCCTATCCTCCCATGGTGAAGTCTTTTTTTTGCTTCGATACCTTCCCTGCAGTTATCCATGTATGATATCCTGATACATTTTGTAATCTTTTTGTAAATTTATGAAAGGGTTTATATCCAAATACAAAACAGTAATTGTTTTTTCATTCCCTTTATTTTAATTTTGCGACTTTTCTTTCTTTACAACTAGCTTTCTTCGGCAACAGTATTCCAGTTACCTCTTAAGGTTATACAAGATGGTTCTTTCTTCCGCTCTATTATGTCTTTTATTTTCTTATTTTTCTCAAATTTAGCTAATATATTTACTGCCTTACCTTAAATATCGTGATTTTAATACCTCATCGATTAATTAAAAATGACAGTGTATCTTATACATTAACGCAATGATAGCACTTTCTCTTTCATATTTGTCCATGCGTCATGATTTCCCTCCGTAACTGAAAAAAGAAACGCGAGGGTGGAGAGCCATATAAACAATACAGATGTCTTTACATTACAATTTCCGGATGACCAAGGCATTGTAGCTCAAGAAATTAAGACTTGGAACACGTGACACGAAAAATAAAAGCAGAATACGATAAAGGAGGCCTGCAAGTCAATACAGATAAGGCAAAATACATGTGCGTTGGAAACCTCAAGAATATTAACTTGGTGTTGGAAGGGGGCGAAGAAATCAAAATCGGCGACAAATACCTAGAGGTGGAAATAAAAAGGATGGTAAAGTAAAAGAAGAAACGAAACACAGAGTAGGACAGGGACGAAGAGCAGTAGAAAGACTGAACGGAATAGGGTGTAATGAAGAAATAACAAGGAAAAAACTAATATATAACACCATAGTAAAGAGTATGTTGGCGTACGGATCAGTAACGTTGGTAATGTCTCAAGCAAACAAGAGCAAGATCAACGTAGTAGAAATGGATGCTCTTAGGAGATCATATCAAATATAGACAAAAATATAGGAGAAATGAAAGTATTAGAGACATGATAGACAAGAAGGAGTCGGCAGTAGAGGAGACATCTGATATGGTTCGGACACTTAAAGAGGATGTCGGAGGGAAGATTACTGAGAGTTGCTTTGGAATGGACGCCACCGGAGAGAAGAAAAAAGGGAAGACCTAGACTAACATGGGGGGGCATCAATAAATCTATACGTGAATGGAAGTTATTGGTGGAAGACTGCTGCAATAGGAAAGCATGGATGCAAATTTTAGAGATCGGACAACGACGGCAGACCCTATAAAACCGACATTATATATATATATATATATATATATATATATATATATATATATATATATATATATAATAAATAAATAAATAAATATATATATATATATATATATATATATATATATATATATATATATATAATGAATTCTACAACATATTACCGCTGGAATAAATGAGTAAAGATTTACCGCTCGTTCCTTATATTGGTTTAACTTCAACCATTTTGTTACGTGGGTTTCTCCTTTCACGTTTTCTTGTTTACCAACTTTGGGGGTTGACTTACTCATAACTCTTTACATAGTCCTGCGTCGTCAATGGTTCCTCTTTGGCGACGCCCGAATATGTTAATTATTTATGCCATGAATCTCTCGAGAAATGGAAGGAAATGTGGTACCGCAGCTTTTCATTGATCTACTCTTTAGCACCTTAAAAGTTTCCGGCATGAAAGTCACGACTGGTTTAAATTACACCACCTAGATGTCGCACTATGTGGACCTGTAGTACCTTGCGCCGATCTGTGAAGAAGTAATACGACGGTTGTGCAGAGAAAGAGGGACAGAAAGGGCGATTAAGGGAAGAAAGCCAAAATACAGAAGTCGTCTCATGAGACATAGTAAATATAGGCAGATTCGAAAGATATTTTAAGGAAACATTGACAAGGGAACCAATAAGAGAGTACATACTCTTGACAGAAGGGTTTACTATCAGGCTAACTACTCAGATATATATATATATATATATATATATATATATATATATATATATATATATATATATAACGGATCTATTACAGCTGTCACCGCCTCTTCGTCCCCAATTTCCATTGTCTCCTGTCACACCTTAGTGAATCTTCCAGGTCTCTTGCAGTCATTGCTTCGTCGATGCCATCACGCCAACCTCTTCGAATCCCCATCTCTTTCTTTTCTTTATGGGAATTCACTCTAGTGCCTTTCAAGGTCACCTGTCTTCCGTAATCCTCTTTTCCGTCCAATCCATGCTAATTATCTTTCTTTATGTCCTCCCTTATACTCTTATCCACTTCTATTTCGTTACGAATTTTTTCATTTCTGATCCTTTCCAACCTCGATTTACGGCAACATTGTAGTCTGTAGTATCTACGAAGCAAGGCTCCATTGTTTGTCCAAATCCTAATAGTGCTTCACTCGTAATCATTTATTTTTTGAAATACCTATATTTGAGAAACAAATAAAAACATACACAAAACTCACAAATTAATCATTTATTTACTCATACGCTTTTCAATGACCAAGTCATCATTATCAGTGAGTGTTACTACTACAAACTTACAACTGTTGTAAGTTAGAGTTTGTAGTAGTAATACTCACTGATTATGAATTTGTCATTAAAACGCGTATGAGTAAATAAATGATTAATTTGTGAGTTTTGTGTATGTTTTTATTTGTTTTTATTTGTTTCTAACATAACCTCACAAGCTAAGCTCAAAGAATATTTGTTTACCGATATTTGAGTTGTACCATTGGTTGAAAGTAATCCTGAACTTCTTGGCTGGCCTTCATTGGTTACATTTTACCAGTTATCAATAAACAATACACACAAAAAACTCTAAACACAAATATTCTAGTCTTATGTACATTTCGTTTAGCAAGTAACCATCCTCCGGGACATGACACAGCCTACTGGGTAACTCTACACAGTTTCCTTACTTATGATGAACTAAACTACATGCCCTTACCCAGTAGTTCCCCTTACCTGAGGATGGCTACTAGGTAACCGAAATGTACTTAGGACTAGAATAAAATATTTGTGGTAAGAGATTTTTGTGTATTATTTATTGATAGATATGTTTAGTATTTGATGAACACTGTGAACTAATTTTTTAATTAGTCATTTTAGAAGTACTTCTGAAGATGATTGCCATGTAATCGAAATGTAAAGTAATTGTAGTAAAATAAAGATTTTTATATTGCGGTTAGTGATGAATATGTTGTTATTTCAACCAAAAGTTTAAAAAAACATTATTCATTCAACAGGTAGTAGTTAGAACTAACTTATTGCAAAAAGGTTGTATTTGGATTAAAACGAAATGCTCAATATTTATCAAATTCATACCTGGCATTACGTATTGATTCCTGTCGATTAGGAAAGGTCAATTACATTCAAATGTCACATCTCTCTTGTACAAGTTTGTACTATATCACAGCTTTTGTTTTTGAAACAAAGTTCGAACTGCATTCTTATAGGCATCTAAAATTTCTCATCATAAATAGAATATTATTTATGCTCATAATTTTCTTTTTTATTACATTTATCTACATTGTTTTCAATCTCAGTAGGAGTAAAATTTTTGATCTACAACGTATTGATGAATTCAATTTCAAATTACTGTTATAGCCTAGAAAATATAAAGAAAATCCATATATCCTGTGGTAACCCACAGTAAATTATTTCAAATAATTAGTGGTTACACAATTGTATTAGGGAGACTTTGCCTATGCTATTCTGTTTCCGGTCATTTATAGTTGCTTAGTAGTTTGGTGGAGGTTTTCCAGGTCCTGATTTGTATCATGGAAACTACAATAAAACCAATTTTCTTTGACTCACACAAAAGCATTAAACTGTTCAAACACGGACAAAACAAACCCATTATGAATGAAACTCGCAGAAACCGCATGTTGGTCAACAAATCTTTAGTAGAGAGGCCGCAATAATTATAAGTTACAGCCGTACTATCACCTGGAGGTACGAAGAGAACCTGTAATCATGTGGCACACAAATATCGGCGTATCCCTGCCGCAAAGAATATGCGTGCGTATCGCGACCTAGACCACACTGGTCCTGACCTCTTCCCAAACTTATCTTTCCATAATTTAATACTTCATTCAACTTTCCGATACTTCATTAAAATTTGGCTTATCTTGTTAATTATAATTTAATCGCTCTCTGTAATTAACTCAACAGCACAAACTGGATTTTTTTAATTATCAGCACAATTCCATTTAGAGCTTATTTCTGTGTTAATCTAAACATAACCTCAAAACTGTAAAGGGAATTTGTTTATTCATTTTATTGGCAAATCTTCAATGCCCTCTAAGTTTACAAGACTCAAGTCACTATTTCTAATTCCCTCTTAAATGTCGGTTATATTATTTATCAGATCGTACGATGAAAACTGACCTTTAGCTCGAACACAATTATTATCGAAAGAATATTATCGGTGATCCTACTTTTAATATCAATAAGTGTGATAGCAAAATTTGTACATAGAATTTAGAAATTTTAAACCGTTTAAAATAATTTAAAGTGTATTTTTATTTTTGCATGATCTTTATATTGTTTTAAAATTAATTTAAGTAGCGCTAGTATGGATATACAGTTTAACATTAAACTTAAGGACGTCTGTGCTCTGAACCATCCTAAGCCTCTGGGGCGGAGCCCTGTTAGATCTACACTAAACTTTACACAAACATCCTGGGAATGTGTTAAACAATCCCTCCCGATTCCATTAACTCCTGTACAGCGGTTTAGGCTTTCATAAGACATATACATACACACATATAAATATCGGTTTTTGAATCATCCTAAGCCTCTGGGGCGGAGCCCTGTTAGATCTACACTAAACCTTACACAAACAATCCTGGGAATGTGTTAAACAATCCCTCCCGATTTCATTAACTCCTGTACAGCGGATTAGGCTTTCATAAGACATATACATACACACATATATACATCGGTTTTTGAATCAACCTAAGCCTCTGGGGCGGAGCCCTGTTAGATCTACACTAAACCTTACACAAACAATCCTGGGAATGTGTTAAACAATCCCTCCCGATTTCATTAACTCCTGTACAGCGGTTTAGGCTTTCATAAGACATATACATACACACATATAAATATCGGTTTTTGAATCATCCTAAGCCTCTGGGGCGGAGCCCTGTTAGATCTACACTAAACCTTACACAAACAATCCTGGGAATGTGTTAAACAATCCCTCCCGATTTCATTAACTCCTGTACAGCGGATTAGGCTTTCATAAGACATATACATACACACATATATACAGCCCTGTGGATGAATCTACACCAATCGTCACACGAACCATCCTAGGTATTTGGTTAACAATCCCTCCAAATTTTATTAACTTATGTCCAGAGGCTAGGCGTCCATAATACAGTATTTCATAAGACTGTAAATTGCAGGAAATGTTTCTATTTCAGGGGGGGGGGCGTAACTAGAACATATTTCTGAAACAGCCTTGAAATCAATGTCATTTTTAAACATTAATCTATGAAATACTTTTACCCTGTGCAATTACAACATTTATCTGAGCATAAGCAATAATGTTTACTCCCGTCACATTTGCACATACAAAGTCAAGATTCCCTAATACTTTATATTGGAAAACTTATCAGTAACTTTTTCATTAATAATTTCCATGCCTCCGGTGCTGCTGCCTCTAAAGACCATTCAACAGAACCGTCTTCTTGCTAAATAAACATTAATATGGAAACATCAGACTTCGTGCAGGTTATTTTGTAACTTAAAATCCATGGTCCTCAGAATGCCTGCCCAGAAGTTTATAGACTTAACCCCTCAGTTTAGAAGATAAGAGACAAAAAGTTACTGACTTCAAGCTTAATAGTTTAATGGCTAATTTTACAAAACGTCTGGTTGTTACTACTTACATGTCTCGTACAAATGCTTGTTGCTAGTAAATTAAGTTAGGGTTAAAGGTAATATTGCATTCTGAACGTTTCTCCCCAAACCTGACGATTCTCACTTCTGGATCTAAGCTTAACTGGTGAAGTAAAGGGCTGATCCATCGTTACTTACTAAAAGCAAAGGAATCACACAATTTGTAAATATCTAATACTACTTCAGACTAATACAGTACAGTGTAAATAACAGTAACATAAACAAAAACCTTTTATAGACAGTTCCTACTCAGGTCAACAAAGAATAAATTATTTTAGTTACTTTTTAATAAATAATTACAATTAATATAAATAAAGTAATATAACCTATTCGTTAAAACAGCTGTTCTACCACATATTATAATTTTATTTATTATTATTACTAAAACTCTGAGGGACCTTATCGGTATAGAGCACTTAGCTGCTGCCTTTGTACTCTCTTCCCATCCCACCACAGAACTAGCTTAGTGGATACCTACCTCTTTGCAGAAATCAAGTACCCACCTGATGCTAAATCTTCTGATATCCTCTGGTGTACATACCTGCCAGCCAAACCACTTTCTCCTTGCAGCTCCCAAAGCAGGGCACTCACAGAGTACGTGGATTGGGCTTTCCTCTTGATCCTCATCGCATCTCTTGCACACAGGGGACCTAGATTTTCCAATTTTGTATTGGAACCCCCTCAGATTCCCATGGCCTGTGACCTGCTCTACAGTAGCTCTGAGTTGATGTCTACTTAAGGAGAGTAGTTCTTTGCCCCACAAATCTCCTGAGTAACCCCACAGTACCTTGGATTTGTTACATCCCAAGGTTGCATTCCATTCTTCCCTGCACAACCTGTCTATATGTGCCGTGATCCTCTTGCGCCCCTCCTGAGGCGGCATGCCCACTGCCCTCAGCAACGGTCCTTGAGTTATACACCCTTTTTTTGCTAAGGCGTCAGCTCTCTCATTCCATATCCAGCCAGAAGGTCCTGGAATCCAGGTTAGGTTGAGTGAATTATACTTACTCAGCTCTGATAGAGAAGCTATAGTCTCAGCCACCAGCCTAGACCTTACCTAAAGCCTTCAGAGCTGCCTGACTGTCCGAGCAAATCCAGATGGTCTTTCCCCTCCTGCCAGACCCTATTATTTCCTCAGCACATAGTTTGATCGCGAGCACCTCCCCCTGGAAGACAAAGTTGTAGTCCTCCAGGCGATGACAAAATCTGTCTTGGTGTCTCGGTCCACTAAATCCTGCTCCCACTCCTTCCTTCATCTTGGACCCATCGGTGAACCAGATTTCACCATGTCTGGGTCTATACTCCGCCCATGCCTCTCTTGTAGGAATATGGATTTTGTAGTTTCCTTTTTCCCTTTTAAGAGACAGTATCTTATCCTGAGGTTCTATCCAGAGCTCCTTCAGTGAATCCCCAAATAGCTGTTTATGACGTTTGCTACTTGTCTTCCACTGCCCGGTATAACTTAGCCGGTATGCAGTTTTCATTGCCTCCATCCTAATTTGAAGACTCAAGGATGGAAAACCCAACATAACCCTCATGGCCGCACATGGTGTGCTTCTCCTTGTAGCTGTTATGCCTCTAAGGAAGAGCCCCTGCGCGCGGTCCAGCATTCTTTTACTTGTTTCTTTCTGTGCCCTGTCCCACCAGACGATTGAGGTAAGGACCAACCTCGGCACCACAATGGCGGAATAAATCCAGTTCATATGACGTGGACCCAAACCCCATCTCGTGCCTATTGCTCCTCTGCATTGCCAGAACGTAGCTATGGCTTTTTTGCAGTTATCCTCCAAGTGCTCACGCCAGAGTAGCTTCCTATCCAGAATAACTTCCAGATATTTAGCGCTCTCAACGTAGCTTTTTTTGGTATTACCAACTTACATCATCTCCAGCGATTTAGTTTTATATCGCCTAGTGAAGATGAGTGCCACATATTTCTCTCCTTGAATGCATAGTGCATTCTCCCTGCACCATGCTTCTGTTACCTTGAGTGCTTCTTGAAGCAGATCTTTGAGGACCTCTTCAAATGGTCCCCTAACAAGGATAGCTATATCATCCGCATATCCTACCACCTTGACACCCATTCCACTGAGCGTCCTTAGTAGGCCGTCCACGACAAGGCTCCACAGCAAAGGGGATAACACTCCACCCTGCGGGCAGCCCTCCGAGACCATCCCATTTATCGTGCACCCCATCCAGGATGCAGTACTTATCCGGTTTTCCAAGGAACTCATAATCCAATTTATAATTCCATCAGAAATCCCGTGATCCATAGCTGCTCTCTTGATGGCCAGTCTAGAGGTACTATTAAAAGCCCCCTCCACATCAAGAATAGCCCCAATACATATCCCCTTGTTGTTGATCTGACCTTCAATAAAGTCCACGACCGACAACAGCGCAGTCTCCACTTACCTACCTGTTCGGTAGGCGTGTTGGTCCTGATGAAGCGGATACTGCTTCAAAGGTCCCTCCTTCAAGTAGTGGTCCACCAGCCTTTCCAGTGTCTTTAATAAGAAAGATGTAAGGCTGATAGGTCTGAAGTCCTTTACCCCTGTGTAACCTTTCCTCCCCGGTTTGGGGATAAAGAAAACTTTCGTTTTGAGCCACTGCCCGGGCGTGTAACTCAAGACAACACAGCCTCTGAGTAATCCTGTCAGTGGCCCTATTATTTCCTCCTAGCAATTTTGTAGTAGTGCTGGAGTAATATTATCTAATCCAGGCGCTTTAAAAGGCTCAAAAGACAGAATCGCCTCTCTCACCTCTTCCGCTGAGATCACCTGCCCAGCAATATTCCAGTCCGCCCTTAGCCCAGTATGGCGGAGGTTTTGAGCACCGTCCCCTACCGGTCGAATATCGGTAAAACTGTTCCTCATAAGCAGACGCAGAGTTTCCTCCGGGGTGTCAGTAAAGCTACCAGCAGTCTTCTTGGCAAACTTAAGCTCTCCCCTCGGTCCACCTGCTAACACCTCAAACAGTCTAGCAGTGTCACTCAGTGTGCTTGTCTCTGAGCACCACTTTTCCCAAGAAGCACGTTTAACCTCTTTAATAAGATTTTTATAGAGACCCTGGCTGTCTTTATATGCCTGCCAGGTCTCCGCCGTTTTCTTCTTCTTTGCCCTATTAAAGAGCCTTCTAGTCTCTTTCCGTCTTGCCTCTAACTCGCTGTTCGACTTAAGCTTAACACGCCCAGTGTTTATCCGCGAGAGAGGGCAATTTTCCTCACTACATGGAAAATGCAGTCCTGATGTAGGCCTCAGTATTTTCCAGTTCGTTTGATGTACCATATTTACCACGGAAGTCTGACATCCGCCTCCTCACAGAGGACTTAAAAACTTCCCAGTTTGTCCTTCTCGGGTTCCTAAGCCACACCACATGGGGGACAACTCCCCTCATCGTAGCAGTGATGATCCGGTGATCAGATATGGAGGGCTCATCCGAAACCTGCCAGTCATGCACCCACCTCACCATTTGTCTATTACAGAAGGTGATATCTAGAACCTCCATTCTGTTTGAAGTGACAAATGTTGGCTCGGCACCTGTGTTTAAAATCCCAAGGTTTTCTTCAATCAAGAAGGCTAGGAGCTCCTCATCTCACTCATTTGTGTCTGTGCTGCCCCACACCTCATTATCAGCATTGGCATCACAGCACACTAAGATTCCTATATTCCTCCCCTGTAGTACCGAACTAACTTACGTAATTCTGCAGGGGGCGATTCTTTATTGTAGACGCAGAAAGTGGAGGCCACGATGAACTAACTGCTCCCACTTACCTCGCTCTTACCTCGAATTCTAACCACCGCAAGGTCTTTAGTTGAGAATTCTTGAATCAGCGTGGCTTCTAGTCCACTGACTATCACACATGCTCTGTGCCCCTCATGTTCCCCACTTGCGTAGGTGCGCCAAGCTGCAGTCAGACCCCTTATACGGTTCCTGACCAGCCACGGTTCTTACACTAGCGTAAGCGCTGGTAATGTGTGCCTCACATTTTAGCACCTGGTTAGGACCACCGAGGCGCTTTTACTGTGGTGCAAGTTAATTTGCAGGATCATTGCTTGAGGGTCAGCCATATCCAACTGACCCCTACGGCTTCTCCTGATTCTTTCTCTCGCCCTTCTCTTCCGGGTCCTTAGAATTCCACTTAAAAGTGACCTCTGCAGTCCCCAGGAAGGCTTTCCCATTTCTTGCCTTTAATTGTTTGGCCGATGCCACATCCAATCCTAAGCAGAGGAGGCTTGTAGGTCCTCGCTCAATGCACTGTAGGATCTTCCACTTCGAAGTGTCAATTTCTGGGTTTTGCATCCCCATGAGCTTGACCAACTGAGTGGCCTCCCTTTTTGGTGGTGGTACTAGCACCGTCACTTTCACCCTTTTGATCAGTTCATCAGGAAGGACTAACCTTGCCTGAGTCCCGTCCTCGAGCTTAACTGACGGCACCACTTCTCTCAGTAATTTTGCCGATTTCTCCTCAGCACAAATAAATGCTACGACTCCATCCCAATGGTAAGTGTCTCTGAACCGCGGAACAAGACCTCCACTAAGAGTGTCCAGAATTCGGTCCATGACGGTGCGCTTAAGATGGTCGAACTCCGCCATCTCCATCCTCACACCTACACTATCCCCAAAGGTCACTAGAACCCTCGGTAAGTTGGCGGAGATCGACGAGAAAGACGGCCCTCCCGACCCACCAGGCCTAGACCCTTGTCTATTCCTCTTGGCCTCCGACTCTGGAGTAGGATTAGACGTACTCCTTTCCTTCCTTTTCCTCTCTCTCTCTCTCTCTCTCTCTCTCGCTCTCTCTCACTCTTGTCGTACTAAGGTCCTACCGGATCCACTGGCTTCCGGGACGACAGGGCGGGTTCTAGCCCCAGCCTCCGTCAAACCCTTCCGCTGCCTGGACTGGTGTTTCCTCAAAGGGGGTGGCGGTGGTTCTCTGCCCTCCGTCCCCGCCTTCTTTGATTCCTCATGGTAGGAATGCCAGAGTGCTTTCCTCCTTTGTGCCCCACTCATTCTTCCTGTTGCCTTCGCAACTGGATTTCCATCTGTCTCTACGGGGGCCGAAGCCACCCCCATTGGGACAGATTTGTCGGTAGGTTCTAAGACCTAATAATTTTTTTTTTTTTTCTCTCTCTGCCATGTGTGTTTCTACGAGCAGCTAGGGAAATAAAGGTCCGCCTTAAGTACTCAGGGGTGGCGCCAGGTGCCCCTGAGGCTCCGTTAAAGACCCTCCTTACCCTGAATCTACATTCACGTGACGAATCTACATCGGCACGGATCACATAACACCTTCAGATCGGGGGTGTATGTGCCCATCCAGACCATCAACCTGGATGAGGGGTGCTTCTCGGTTGCCGCCCGCAAGGGAAGGGCAGGGCGAGAGCCGGGCAGATAACAACCCTTAAAGTGCTAGGTCTGGCCCCTTTTTTTGTGCCGACTTCATGCACTCACACATTTGCCTGGACTTCCCGTTTATAGGGAGCCACATACGTACAGCTCCACTCCACCCGTCCCCCACTCCCGGATTAAGCCTCTCCACCACGTCAAGGTCATGCATCCCATATGAGAGGTTCTACCACATAACCTATAAAATAAAATCAGCTGTTTTATGAAGTCATATGTTATTTTACTTATTTTATGAAGTCTACTACTTGATGTCTACTACTATGAAGTTTACTTGTTTTATGAAGTCTATTACTTATTTTAAGCCAAAAGGAAGAAATAACTATATTTCATACCAAAGTTTGTCTCCCATGTAAAACTAAAATTAATTCATTAAATTTATTTAATGGATTAATATTTGATGAAAACTGTGGTGACATTAATTGTCATCCAATTTTATGGCTTTGTATATTTCATAAGCTTTTATATTGCCTCTGTAAGTTTTATATCGTTATTGTAGAGAACTGGTCTCTAGACATAGGCCATTGAAACTCTACCACGCCTCTGGCCGTCTACCTAAACACCGATTGCTGTAGGCAGTCGAAAACATAACGTTTTTTAAAACACACTCTAAACATAACTTCATTAAATTAATACCGTTCAACATAAATCTTTCGCCGAATGTAACGGACAACAAAATTCACGAAATGATTATTCCACATTGCCTTATTTGTTTAAAACGTCCTTAAACATCTTGAAAAAGATGTCTATATTATGCATTTTCATCCTACATCTTTCCTCTACTTTATTTCTTGGAAATGTTATTACTCCATTAAACCTCATATGCTATGTTATAACCTTTCTACTTCATACCGTTTAAGGACTATTACGACTAAACACTATTGTGTTTATATTATATTGGGCTAAAATATCCTTCACTAACCTTTACCCTGCAGTAATCCTTCTCGTTCAGGGCATATATATTAATGGCTTATATTGATACATATGTAGTCAATGGACTTGAAGGCATACATGTATTATAGTATATGTGAAAGATATTTCAGTATTTTTAATTCTAAAAACATGAGTTCTAATATAAGAGCCTACTACTCATTTTGGCCTGAGTTTTTCCAATTAATTTATTAATTCTTTTGGTTTATGCACATATATTTATTGTGCTTAAATTTATTTTTCGAAGATTTCTACTATTTTGTAAAATTAACACAACAAAACTCTTATTTAGAAGTAAGATATTTTGCACACACGTAAGCTTGTTTACAGAAGTAAGTCACGTTTTACAGAATATAAACAAAAGTAAGCTATTGTGTACGTAAATAAGCCAATGTTTACAGAAGTAAGTCACGTTTTACAGAATATAAACAAAAGTAAGCTATTGTGTACATAAATAAGCCAATGTTTACAGAAGCAAGTCACGTTTTACAGAATATAAACAAAAGTAAGCTATTGTATACATAAATAAACCATTGTTTATAGAAGGAAGCCACGTTTTACAGAATATAAACAAAAGTAAGCTACTGTGTACATAAATAAGCCAATGTTTACAGAAGTAAGTCACGTTTTACAGAATATAAACAAAAGTAGGCTACTGTGTACATAAATAAGTCAATGTTTACAGAAGTAAGTCACGTTTTACAGAATAAAAACAAAAGTAAGCTATTGTGTACATAAATAAGCCAATGTTTACAGAAGTAAGTCACGTTTTACAGAATATAAACAAAATTAAGCTATCGTGTACGTAAATAAGCCAATGTTTACAGAAGTAAGTCAAGTTTTACAGAATATAAACAAAAGTAAGCCATTGTGTACATAAATAAACCATTGTTTAAAGAAGTTAGTCACGTTTTACAGAATATAAACAAAAGTAAGCTATTGTGTACGTAAATAAGCCAATGTTTACAGAAGTAAGTCAAGTTTTACAGAATATAAACAAAAGTAAGCCATTGTGTACATAAATAAGCCAATGTTTAAAGAAGATAGTCACGTTTTACAGAATATAAACAAAAGTAAGCTACTGTAAAATTTTTGTAACATTTAAATAAAGTATTAGAAAACATTTTCGTCAATTGTAAATTTTTCAAAAAAAAAAACATTTAAACTATATGTTTTGTAAGTTCTGTCTATAAAAATACAAGTATTTCTAATTACCTGAAATTATTTGAATAATAAATTTATTTTTTTATAGTGATACTGTTAATAAACTTGTTTCTCATGCCAGAAGGAAACTTTTACAAACTAACAAACCCCGTTGAGTGTATTCATAATTCTTACCTTCACAAATTAGTCGGCCTGGAGCTGTTTATGGAACTAAGATCTGAAAGTAATCTTTAAAATGTAGAAGATCAATAACTTGGGCTTATTAAACTTCTATACAGTATATCTATGTTCTCAAACATGATATTCCTTTATCTCCTTCAGCCCCAGCCAGTTTAGAGGCCCCGAACTCCACCAAGATAACAGGAACCTGGAGGAATAAAAAAACATAAGATACAGGCCTATATAAATACAAATAAATTTACATTTATATTAATACAACAATACTGAAATAACTCCCTTCTATTAGTATATAATATTTATTTTTACAATTATATTTTACTGAATTACAATTTTATTTTTTCCAAAAAAACATTCTATAAGTAAAAACACACGCTCACGCGACGCACATGCACACGTACACACACACACACACACACACACACACACACACACACACACACACACACACACATATATATATATATATATATATATATATATATATATATATATGTATATGTATATTTAAAAGTTAATTCCTACTCAAATCAACAAAGAAAAAATTTATTTCAGTTTCGTTTTATTTTATAATTACATATTAATTAATATAAATACGTATATACATATGTCAGAATAACAATATTAGGTGGTAAAATAGAAAGCGAATATCTTTGCAATTTTCCACTTTCGTTTCTATGTATGATGTTGGACTATTATTTTTGTTTGTTACTATTTATACGCTTTCTTTTTTTCGTCGCTTTCATTGTGTTGTATTTTCTTTTCGCTTTCCTTTCGCATTGTCCGCTTGTGAAGCAAGGTTCGATACCGTTAATACAGTTTGATTGTTTATTTTATTATTTTCATTTATTTTTAATCATAGACCATTCTTTATTATATTGTGTGGTAACCATGGCAACAAATTAACATTGTGCAATGGAGGTTTCGATAACAACCAGTTGGTGGCAAAAGAAAAATTCATATACATCTTTGAGAAATACATTTGTAGCTATGGGAAAGTTGGATCAGTGCCAAAGTGCTAGACTTTAAACATGAAGATACTCAGTTTAAATCCAACCTAGACCTCCAATTTTTTATAATTCAATTATTGAATAAATATTTGAAAAAACTGTATTAACATCAATTATCATCCACTTTAGGTAAAAAAAAGGTATTTGAACTTGATTGGATGAATAAAAACGTATTTTATTAAGGACTGAAAATGTGTACAAGATATATATCAGGAGAGTGTGAACAAATAGAAGGAATTGAATAAACGTTTTGCAAATAATCGAATGTAAACAATTTTCATTTTATTTTTCCAAAACTTATCTTTTATATAATTAGTTTAATTTGGTAGAGATCAAGTCCTGTAGAATGACAACGTATTTGTCACGACGGCACTGTATTTCGGCTGATAATCAACCAGTCAGCTGATCAACTTCGTCTGGTATGTAGCAAGCATTGCAAGAATCAAGTAATGTGCTCTATCGACACCATGTGTGGAGTGGCCGACTGACCTGAACTCTGCCGGCGAACAGATCCGTTACTTAAGTCACGTGACTATGAATGATGTTACTTCTGCTTCTACTTCTTCATTAATGGTATGCCTGCAGAAGTGGGGGACCAGCTCGACCAGATTGTGTTTGTTGTGACTCGGGGTCAATACTATGAAATGTTCAGCGTATCAGTGGGCCACACCTTATGCCCGGCTAGAAAGCCTAAACACTGGAATTCATTACTCATTTACATATTTTAGTAGCGTCAAATATCTGTTGTAGTAAATGACCGAACTAACCTAGGAAATATATTTTATGATTCCTAATATTTTGTAGCCTTTAATAGTTTCAAAAAAAGTAGAAAGAAATATATCTTATATATTGAAAAACCGAGAAAGCATAATAAACAGTTCATGTCAAAGTACAACTGTTAGATCATAAGTTATTCAATACCTTCCATTAGTTCACACACTCTCCTTAAATCTTGTTCAATTTTTCACTCCTTAATAAAATACTTTTTAATTCGTCCACTAATGTTCAAATATATTTTTTTAAACTTGAAGAAGATAACACTTGATGTTAAAAGAGTTTTAAAAAAATATTAATTTTAGTTATATGACAGAAAAACTTTTCACAAGGGGCAAGGTTTGCATTATAGTTATTTAGTCACATTCGGCTTAAAATGAGTGATAACATATGATTTCATAAAACAGCTGATTTTATATTATAGGTTATGTGCTAGAACAGCTGTTTTAATTCATGGGTTATGTTACTCTTTTTATATTAATTGTAGTTATTTAATAAAAAGTAACTCAAAAAAAAAATTGTTGACTTGAATAGGAATAGATTTTAAAATGTTTTATGTAAACAAATAAAACCCACAAACTGCAGTACAAAATTCTTTATTTTACTTCAATTACTTTGTACATTTCGATTACATGGTAATCATCTTCAGAAGTACTCAGATATGAGTACCATGTAATTGAAATGTACATAAAGTAATTGCAGTAAAATAAAGATTTTTGTCTTGTGGTTAGTGGGTTTTATTTATTTAGTTAAAAAAATTAGTCCACAGTGCTCAACAAGTTTTTTAATTTAAAATTTTTTGTTTATATTAATTGTTTTTTCAAAACCTAGCAATGATTATTCCAAAATTTCATATTGTAGGGAAGATCAAAAGTTTACATTTTCTTAATGAAGATCCTAAGTACGATATGTTTTTTTTTAATCTTGAAACAACCATAATTATGAATATGCATATTAGTGTAAAGTTCCATTAGTTTAGTCTGAATTATACATAAAGATTACAATATTACTCACGGTCATGAATTTTTGTCACAGCTTTTTGCTTTTTTTCCAGTGCTTTGGGACCTTAAGTGTAATGGAATTCTTTTTAGTGGTTGTCACTGCTGTCTGGTGTCTAAAACCTATGGGGGTTGTAAAGTAAGGCAACGAAATTATACAAAATTAAAGGGTTGTTATAGGGACTGTAGAACCCCCTACAGGATCTAAAAACACAAGAGTCTTGCAGCGAGGAGGTTGAGACGTGAGTCAGGCACCCCTCACCAACATTATTCTCATTTTCCATTTGAAACTTCTGTTACTTTTTGCTTTACTCTACTCTGCTAGTTATGTTTTTAGGAAAATAGATAGATACTACTAATACTTAGTGATTTATTCTATTGAAGGAAATATATTGGCATTTTTAATTTCTTACTTATTTACCTAAGACACCAAACTTCAAGTCATTAGTTTATTTATTAACAAGACAATCTCATTTCATTCTTCACTGTGAATGTCAATAAACTCAGAGCAGAGCAGAGATGCTTCTCTAGAGACGGAACCAATCTCGACTGAACACTCATGAGGTTGCAGCCTAAGAAGTCTTACGGCATTAGTCTGTCTAGGCCTCCTAGTGCTTTTTCTCAATTAGAAGTGATGTCATTGGGTGTTGCAGGTTTCCCTGCAATCAGGCCGAATGAGACTGTCTGCGACTGAGGGAAGGGTCACTGCGGTTCTGACATTTTTAATATTATTTATAATGTCGATGATTTATCATGTTATTTGATGAATAATTGCTCATAACAATATACATAAATTTTATATAATAAACACATTTATTTTTTTTTGCCATTGATCTCTGGTTTGGGAGTTGCACAACTGTGCAACTTGGCACGAGTTTCCACTGGTGGTTGTCCTTTTTCTACCTGAATTTCAACTCTTGTCTGCAGTACTTTGTAATTTAATAGACAAACCTCTCTGGGTCCCCTTCAATAAGCCCAAATCTTTTCCCTTTATAATAGATGAATAAAGTACCCTTGTAGAGATTTATTCCTGCTAAAGTACATGTTTAATGTTAAATATATAAAAGAATTATTTCGGGCCGAAAATTGACAAAAGAGGTATAGCAAGAAATTAATGTATAGAATAACACACGACCTATATTTTCCTACTGAGAAAATGATTTGCAGCCTAAATACAATATGATAAAATAATTTTTAAAAACATCTGAATTGCACAGTGATAGAATCTGCACAAATATATATAGGTATAGTTGACCGAAAGGTGCCTCATTACATAGTGGTAAAATTATTGCACTTAGTGGTGGAAAAATTTGTTTACAATTAATAATAATAGCTTCATATATATATATATATATATATATATATATATATATATATATATATATATATAAAGAACAAAAGTCTAAATACAAATACAAGAATTATAATTGAATTTACAATTCAAAGCTTTTCGTTGGCTAACAGTACCAACATCATCAGGAATATTAAACAATTCATATTGTTTAATATTCCTGATGATGTTGGTACTGTTAGCCAACGAAAAGCTTTGAATTGTAAGTTCAATTATAATTCTTGTATTTGTATTTAGACTTTTGTTCTTTATTAAGACACAAGAAAACATACTTTGATATTTATATATATATATATATATATATATATATATATATATATATCTTGATATTTTACGTTGTCCATTATTTTTCCGTTGCACTGACTTTATGAAGTTGATATATTACTATTGTAAATACTAAAAGTATTTACAATAGTAATATATCAACTTCATATATATGTATATATATATATATATATATATATATATATATATATATATGATGAATAGTTACTATCTGCAGTCCATAAATTCGCAGTTCCGACGTTTCGCCAGAATCTCATCCAGTATTGACGAGGTGAACACAACAACAGTAGAAGAGCGAGTGAAGAGCGCAGATTATTCGGCTCCTATATATAGAGGAATGAAGCCAAGCCCATTGACGTCAATCCACACATTGACGTCAATCCTCACACACCTGATCCAAACAATTACTCACATTCCTTTGTCTTTGTTCACCTTTCTGCCGATAAAATCTATCGATGACACACTTCCACACTGCGGGCAAATTCAAAGTATCATCACATTTGTTAAGACTCCCTTGCTTCTCTATTTCGATAGCCTCACGAATAATTCTAGTCCTGTAGTTTTCCACTTGAGCAATCTGTCGGCAAGATTGGAAATTAATGGTATGCCCTGTATCGCAGTGGTGCCTGTACAGAGCCGACGTTTTCTGCTTGTTTTTAAGGCCGTTTGTGCTCCTCAAGCCTAGCTGAGATACGTCTGTTCGTTTGGCCAATGTACGATTTCTTACAAACTCCACAAGAAACGCTGTAAACACCATGGTTTTCCAAGAAGATCTTATCTTTGGCGTTACCAACAACCTTGTCAATGGTGATGTAAGGTTTGTAAACGGAACGTAAACCATGCCTCCTAAAGAGTCTGCCAATCCTATCAGTGGTTCCTTTAATAAAGGGCAGAATAACAGTACCAGCTTCCTCAGTCTCTTTTTCGTCTATGTCAACAGGAAGGGCACTTTGGCGGTGTAACGCTTTATTAATGGCATATTCCTTATAGCCATTGCTTCTAAGCACCTCTCTCATAGTAATAAGTTCCTGGTCCCTCGAATCGATGTCTGTTAACTTGTGAGACCGAGAGAAGAGTGTGTCAGCGACAGCCTGGATCTGAGATGGGTGGGGATGTAACTCAGCGTTAATATATCTATTGGTATGAGTCGGTTTTCTGTAGACCGAATGGTGAACACAGCCATTCAGACCCTTCCTAACCAAGACGTCCAAAAATGGCAAGCAGCCATCACTCTCTAGTTCCAAAGTGAAAAATATCCTGGAGTGGCGAGAGTTGAGGAACATATCAAGTTCTGTGCCACCATGTGGCAGAGAGAACGTGTATGGGAGAAAGTGAAGATCCCATAGGGGCACCATCAAGTTGCCTGTAAAACTGTTCACTAAACAAAAAGTAAGTGTTTTTGAGACAGTGCCTAGCCAGATCCAAGACATGCGAAGGGAGCTCTTCAAAAATAGACATCCTGTGAAGCACTTCATCAATGGGAACGCTGGGGAACAATGACTTGACATCCAAGCTAGCCATTATGTCACTTTCTTCAACTTGGATTGTACAAAATGTTCAGAGTTCTTGATATAGGAATCAGCCTTGTGAACCAATGGCTGCATAAGTTTAGCCAAATATTTCTCCGGTTTCTGAAGAGGTGAATTAATAGCACTCACTATAGGTCTCATAGGAGTGCCCGGTTTATGGATTTTAGGTAAACCATATAACTTAGGACATCTACTAGATTTTTCCCGAGGAATTATCCTGGATTGAGTTTCCTCATCGATAGGAGTCTGTTTCATAATCCGTCTGGTAGTCTTTTCCAAGTAGGTGGTCGGATCGTTCTTAACAACTTTGTAATTTTCATCATTAAGGATCTCCTTCATCTTGTCTATATAATCAGATTGTGTAACTAATCTATCTTAGATGTTCTTAAAGAATCTGACACCATTTTTTGAAGAAAACCGTTGTACCAATATTATTATTGAGGTTTGTAAGATACTCAATTTTCAATAAGACCTTATTTGCCAATTATTTGAAAAAAAACCACTACTTCCTGATATTTCTCAGCAAGTACGTTTGACTCTTGGACATTGCACGATTCAATTCTATGAATCACTGACAAACTCATTTTTTTGTAGTTCATAAGCAATAGTTACACATTCACAACATAACAAGAAAAAGAATTCATCACTTTTCAAGACTTGTCTGCGACTCACAGTATTGAACAAGGTATTGATCAAGTGTGAAACAAGAATGCTGAGAAATATCAATATACAGTTGTTTTCTAAACAAAATCATAAATAAGTCATAGATATTCTAATATTTTTTATTTAACAATCAAAAATTCTATTGTCATAGTAGTATCTTGGTATAGAATTGATACAACCTAATTGATTTAAACTAAGTTGTATCATATATGAAGATTTATTGGTAACAAATACAACTTTTGCAAAACTTGAGCCAATATTTTGATATATTTTACTTCTTTTGTTGATTGATAGACATTAATAATCCCTCAAATATGTTTCAGTTAACTGAGGAGGTAGAAGTAGTTGAAGCAGTTTCCGGATCTGAACAAAGTGAAGCAAAGCATGTGAAAAACAGAGAGGACTCAGAATCTTCAGACCAACTGGCTTTAGAATCTGCTAAAGATCAAGATGCATCGGGCACATCACAAAAGCACGGCTATGCTTCAACATCATCAAGACACCCTATTAGAAATAATGGCAATCATCCTCACAACAAACCATTTGGAAATCACCTCAACAAACAGAACGTTTATGACAACGGAGCTTATCATGGACCTCCTCCTCCACTACCACAAAAACAACAAAATGAAGCAATGGACAAACTGTATAATGGGGGTGATCCATGGCCTGTATCTGCTCCTGATATGCCAAAAATTGTATCTTTGGATGTGAAATGTGAGAAAAATTTAATGAAAGTGTATATTGGTTTTGACAAACCATTTTTCGGAATAGTTTTCAGTAAAGGACATTACAGCAATGTTAACTGTGTTCACTTGCCTGCTGGACTTGGCAGAACATCAGCGAATTTTGAGATAAGCATTCATGCTTGTGGTACAGCGGGAAACACAGAGAATGGACTGTATGGTTATGGAGCTGATTCAGGTTCTGGAACATATTTTGAAAATATAATTGTAATTCAGTATGATCCACAAGTTCAAGAAGTATGGGATCAAGCTAGGAAACTAAGATGTACGTGGCACGATCAGTATGAAAAGTCAGTCACTTTCAGGCCTTTCCCTGTGGATATGCTAGATGTAGTTCGCGCTGATTTTGCTGGAGATAATGTGGGCTGCTGGATGCAAATTCAAGTTGGAAAAGGGCCTTGGGCTTCAGAAGTTTCGGGTCTAGTTAAGATTGGTCAAACAATGACCATGGTCTTGGCTATTAAAGACGATGATTCTAAGTTCGATATGTTGGTCAGAAATTGTATGGCGCATGATGGAAAAAGAGCACCAATTCAACTCGTGGACCAAAAAGGATGTGTTACAAGACCTAAGCTTATGTCAAGGTTTACGAAAATTAAAAACTTTGGTGCGAGTGCTTCAGTTTTATCGTATGCGCATTTCCAAGCATTCAAATTTCCTGATTCCATGGAGGTACATTTTCAGTGCACAATTCAAATTTGTAGATATCAATGCCCCGACCAGTGTTCTGATCCAAGTGCATTACTTCATAGTGGTCTTCTTGATCACGGAACGGTAGAAACTGCTTATGGACCTCCTCCTCCACCTTCTATTCCTTTAGAAGCTTACCTTCAGGGTGGAGGAAGACCAAGAGACGAACGTCGTGTAAGAAGACACCGCCGGGAAACATCTTCTGAAGAAGTTGGTGTCAACCGAATAATTCGTGTTGTATCAACCGGTGATCTTACGTTTTCGTTAGATGACAATTCTAATTCTTCAGCTCCCACAATGGTTTTCCCTGCTCGGGATGAAGCCAGTGGTATGATTTGCATGACAACACCAGGATTTGCAGCTACCTTAATTATCTTGTTAGGAATACTTATAGTTTCCTGTTTAATGTCTGCATTTCTCTGTGTACGGCTTAGGCCTTTCTCCAAATCAAACAAAACCATAGCAGCTCCATTCCCAAACCCTGTGTTATCCAAGAAAACTTCTAAAAGTTGTTTCTATTCATAAAGCGGAACATTCAGTAATAATTTATAATAAAATATAAAATAGAAACGAATTATACAACAAAAAAAATCAAAGTCGTTTATATGGCTAGAAAATAAAAAATTAAAATTAAATAGGAGCCCGAATTTTGATCCCAAAATATTAAACCCTGTACATAAATACACTAACTTTCATAATAAAATCAAATCTATTTTTATATTTAAATGTTACGAGTAGAATAAATGATATAAATAGCAAAGCGTTTTTTATAAAAATGCTGAAATTATCTGTACAGTTTCATTTTTGAAATAAAAAAATACAGTTTATCCTAGTCCAGTAAAATTCTATTCATACTTCGATATAATGCTGTTTTTAATATATTAAAGAATTTTCAATACCAGCACCAAAGCACCCAGCCAATCACACTGGGTTTCTACAATATTTGGTTACAATAACAATATTAATTGTACTCCATGTATTATGTAGATAGCATATATAGACATTAAATACAGTTAAGTAAATTTAGAACTTATAAACCAACATATAACATAATATGTACATAACTTACCTTTTTTAATCAACTCAGGCCAACTTTTTTTTAATGTGAATTTAGTACAATTACTATATTAATTGTAACAAATACTAAACAAAGCGTTGCTTAATCTTGTTCTTAAAATTTTTATTTACACTCATATGTTTTTATGTAATTACAATATTTAGTAATTTAAAAAAGAAAAAACAGTAATATTTTTAAAAAACAAAATTGGATATTAATAAGAGTAGCATAACTATTTTCAAAAACAATAAACTTTTTATACTTTTGTATTCTAATCGATAAGAACACTGCTTTCTTGCATTACAATTTAAATGTAAATGTGTATATGTACACACAAAACCATTGTTAACGTTTGTAACCCACTTTTCTTGCTCACAGTACTTCAACAAATATTATTAAAAGCACAATATTTTGTTTCTGCACAAAAACTTTCTTTTTAGTGTTAGGCAAGACAACAAAAGGGCACTTCTTACAGAAATAAAGCTAAAATAGTGTTTATAATTCTAATTAGTGATATATATATATATATATATATATATATATATATATATATATATATATATATAGTCAGTGCAACGGAAAAACAATGGATAACGTTAAATATATATATATATATATATATATATATATATATATATATATATATATATCGTGATATTTCACGTTGTCCATTATTTTTCTGTTGCATTGACTTTATAAAGTTATTATTGTTTATTTTTAACAATTATTCCACCACTAAGTGCAATTATTTTTACCTTATAGGATGAGGCACCTTTCGGTTACTTGACCATTGTCCTAATGGTCAAGTGAGTGCCTCATTACATAAAGTAAAAATAATTCCAGCTAGCGGTGGAATGAATGTTTACAATAAACAATAATAACTTTATATATATATATATATATATATATATATATATATATATATATATATATATTTATATATATATATATATATATATATATATATATATATATATATATATATATATATATATATATATATATATAATTATTAATTGATCGCTTATCTTTCATAAAGTGTAAGAGTGTAGATAAATAAATTTAGTTATTGTTAAAATCACAATTTCATCAGAAAGCATTATTTCCTTCCTGTAACAGAAAAGTTCATGTTACCACATTTGTTTTAGGTGTGGTGTGTAGTTTACTATTAAGTTAATATTTTACATGGCCAATGATATGCTCAATTTCTTTCTTTTTGTTTAGTTAATAAATTATAATTGATTGTAAAACTGTAAATAATTATTATAAACTATATTTATTTATATTAGGATAAGTGAAATCGGGTGAGTAGTTAGTTGTATTAATGCTGAATAGAAATAAACCTGTGTGCGTCTTTGTGTAATATATTAGTCAATGATAGAATTATAATAAATAAATAAGCACTTACCTGCAGCCTAACTGCTGTTCGGTTAGTGAAAATGAAACTAAATTCAACATTGTTGTTTTCAATAATCAGTTTGAGGCACTGATACATTTATATACTTTGCATAAACTGTCTAATTAACAAAGCAAGTAGTTATGAGTTAATACTCAAGTCGAGAAAGGAATAGAGTTGTCCTCATTATAAATTAAATAAGTACAAGTTTATATATTTTCAAAGTTGTAAGTTAAACTACACACATGAGAAAACACAAGGCTTACATCTTTAATCTCTTGGCTAAAAGTTTTAACTCATGATATTTGCATTCAGACTCTCTCATTTTCCACTCAATTACCAATTGTTTAAGTTATTATTTTTTACCATTGTATCAACTTTTTTCGTCTTACGACTTCTTCAGCCTCGTATTTTTTCTGCTAGGAATGCTGCTGTTGTGTTTCCTCGGTACCATTTTTTTGAAAGTTAGAAGTAATGTGATCGAAAAGTATGTGTGATCTGTGCCGTGTTTGTTCATTTAAGATGTCATTTTTATGTGTGTTGCTATGTCTATATATTTTCAAAAAAATGGTACCGAGGAAGCACAACAGCATTTCTAGCGGCAAAAATACGAGGCTGAAGAAGTTGTAAGACGAAAACGTTTCCTCCAAGTGTAAGTTAACAATTAACAACTTTTAGTTAACAAATGTCTGGTCACAAGTAATAACAAAAGTGTAATTTGTAATTTACAACCAGCTCATTATGAACAGCAACAAGATTTCGATAAATTAATAAAGTTTGACACTTTAAGTTTTAAATAAAATAATAGTAGAAGAAACCAACTAAAATTATTTCAGTGTTATTCAGTGAAAAGTATAATTTAATCAATCTTTTCTTTCCAATTTACTTAAGAATAAAAACATTTATTTTATTTTAGAAAAAATTTTAATTATAATATTTTTATTTAGACTTTTTGTCGATTTAAATTCATTATTTTTGGTAATTAATACTGTAAACACTATTTTTTAAAAAAATGTATCAATTTTAGTACTATTACAATATTAGTTTAATTTGAGCAAACACTTTAAATTTTACACTTAAGGTCTAAAAATATCAACCTTAAAAATTTGGTAAAAGTAAGTAGCATTCATGTTATGCTGTATCATAGTTTTGGAAGATATATTCTCAGTGCTAGATTTCCAGCTTATAACAATATATTGTCAAGGTGCAAAAATGCTAATTTCAAAAAGTAAACAAACAATTTTTGTAAAGAGATAAAACTGAAAGCCTTTTTTTCATATGTAAATTTGAAAAAGATTATTAATCTACTACTATGATAACATATATATATATATACTGTTTAATAAAATATTAAAAACTTTATGATTTTTATTGTAATTTTTCAGCGCCTTAAATAAAATGTTTTTTACATGTAACTTATACTTTGACCCAATACAACTTTTATAAAAAAATTGTATTTAGAATATTAAATACAGAATGTTTTAATGAATTGTTTAATAATGTAGTCAGAAAATGACCAGAAATATTACTATTGGGATTTTAACTTCAGTAAGTTATAATGAGAATAAATAATAGTTGAAGCAAATTTTCTACCTTGAATGAATTTTGTACACATTCACGCACATGGGTTGAACAAACAGCTAACCAAGTTTGATTCTTGGTACTAACTATTCTTAATGATATTGAATGAATGAAAGTTGGTTATTTGCGTATTTAAGGTGTGAATGTTGTGTGAAAGCCATGCATTTAAATTTAGTTTAATGTTATTTATTACACAATATTAATCAGTTGTTATCAGTGTAATTCATTTTTGAATAATGTATGTGTGAATAAGGTCTGCAAGATTTGCAAAATAATATTAAAAACATTTTAACCTAAATATAATTATGGTGCATCTACTACTTAAATCAAATCATCTGAGATTATTTTCTTATATTTTAAATTTAAGTAGGCTGTGAAATTCGTTTTTTTATAATTTACAAGAAAACATGCAGCAAAACCTTTTTTATAAAGTTTTACCTAGAAGGAAGTGTAGAACTAATGACTGAATTTTTTGTATTATCTCTATTTAAGTGGTAAAGATTGCTATAAGTTTCTATTCTTAAAAAACCGAAGATCACTATACATAAGATTGCTGTAAGTTGTTATATGTTGAAACTGTTTTATATGCAATATGGAAGAAGGTATTTATTAAAAATATTTTGTTACATATTTTTTTGGAAAATAATTCTCTATGAATTGTATACAACATTTTCTATTATGTGAACTAAACGTAAAAAGATCGAAACTTTTATATGTTTAATTAAATTTCAAATAGAGGTCAATATCCACTATCTTGATTGAAAATTTAATTTTAAAATTCTTAATTACACATATTTTATGCCCTTTTCAGATGTTAATGAATGCTTTTCTCTACTAAAATCGTTTTTTTTAAATTATAACTATAATCATTATGAATTTTTGATGTGATATGATTGATAGATTGTTTTGCTGTAATTATTTTCAAATTTTGATGAGAGATGAACAGTACTAACATATTTTACTAATAAAAGTTAATACTATCAAAAATCTTTGTATATCTGTAAGGTGGTAAACATTGTGGAATAAACTTAAAATACCATACGTACATCATTTATTCAAACACCAAATTTGTTCTTATATATTCTAATAAATTTGTTGGTTTATACTGATTGTTCATTCAAGCATTTAGCTGGATTTACCAAATGTGGCGATATTACCACCACGTTTTTTTAAAGAAAGTACCATTTTGGAATTCCACTATTGTAGCACTGTGGTGGGTAACTGAGGCATGCACGCTATGTACCAGTATCTTTTGGCAAGCCACAACCTCCATTTTAGATCCATTCATCACTATTAATAGTTGTTTATGTGTTTTTAAAATGTGTACTCCGGCTGTGAAATACGCAGTTTCTTGATATTAAAGGTGTTAGAGCAGCTGACTTTCATCATGAGATCTGTGTGGACTGTTTAGGAATGTGTGAGAACTGGCTAAAGTTTGTTTTTGTGAATTTCTGTAGGGATTTTTGGAGTCTAGCGGGAGTATAACTTTTGGTACTTCAAACATTCTGTCACAATCTCGTAAATCATACTTTTTTACATTTAGGAAACTCATTAGATAATGACGAAATTATAAAGCGTCTCTTCTCTTTCCCCTTTTCATAAATGATTTGCTCCAAGTTATTAGTGATGGGTGAAGGACATCCACTTCGTTCCTCGACATGCCGATTCGTATAGCCATCTTTAAAGGCTCTCACCTATTTCCTTCCCATCAAATCACTAATGATGTTTTCTTCATACACTTCACAGATCTCATGAAGAATGTCAGCTGCTTTCACGTCTAAAACGCTAGATTTATAAAACTGTACCTATTTTAAACTGTACCTACACTGAGTTTTCGTATTGCTGAAACTCATTCGAAAAGTAAAATCAATTATTGTGAGTGTGTTCTAGTTAGTGTTTTATAGATATCCTGTCTCACAAGTAAAGCTGGATTCTATTTATAAAGAGGAATCATAACAAAAGAATTATAACTGTTGAAAACTTCTAATATTTCCACAAAATTCGTGCGATTTAGAGTAAATAAAGAAGCTAAAATTTATAGAGTTTCTTGTAGACAAGTTTCCAGACTAAATGACTGATTTATAGACCACAATTGAAGACTCCATTAAAATAATATGTAATAAACTCATACATAATAAAAGTGCCATTTAAAAATTGCAAACCAAGTATGATGTGAACAAATTAACATTGTGAATAGAAAAGAATATTGTTTTTATAATTATAGCATAGTTTTTCATGAAAAGAGCTAAAATGTCACTATGTTTTCTTTGGGCTGTAAAAAGTATCTGCACAATTCATGATTTTAAAATCCTTAATTTCTAGTACAAATTTTGATAGGAAGGGATGTTTCAGCATAAATAAAATTGTTAACAAGTCAGAAAGTTTTGGTATGTAGATTTTATTATAAGGTTTGGATTTGACGTCTTTTAAAATGTGTTACATTATTAACACATAGCTATACGTAGTTATTAAAATTATTTTCGTGAGGCTATTTTTCCGTTAGTAAGATTATAAGATTCCGCGAGGTTGAGACAAGAAATGGAAAATATCTCTGTGAGGTGGAAGTGGACACTTAAGGAGAGTAGCTGAAAAAGCTCCATGTTTATACAATTAACACTGCAATCATCTTTGTGACAATATTTTTAGATCACAATCAAAAATAAACGGTCACATTAGATGATTTTAGTTGCTAGAAGTATTTTTCAAATTTTAAATCCGAGGATAAATCTGTCTATTGTTTTTCTATCACAAAAATGTGGAAGCCTCAACAGATTCCATCTGTATTTCTGGATTCAACTGTGCAACTCTATTGATGGATTAATTCTTGTGGAATGATTGACTGAAATTTAGTTTGGAAAAATAATGAAACTAAATCGTTGTTCAAAGAAATGTTTCTCTCTTGCATTGGTTGGAGTTATGCTAGATACAAATTTGATCTTTCAGATACTAGTGAATAAAATCAGTTTCAAGATTAAAGATTGATAATTTACATTATTTGTACACTGTCCATCTTCCTCTCAAAACAGCAAGAAATTAACTTTAAACACAAATTTTCCATATGCTATATTATGAAAAAGTTTAAATAGGATACAGTACACAATACACAGCTTCATAGTTAGTTGTTTTATGAAACAATAGTATTCTATTTCTGATAAAAAAAGTTGGTATATCTTTAGCTGTAAATTGATTTGTCTCCTAAATAAAGTTACTAATTAAATTTATTTTGAAACTTTGAAGTGATCCATAATGCCTAGTATTAATTATGTTTTGCAGCGTAAAAATACAAAGTTAACCTTTGGTAATTAAAAATATCAGTATCACCTTTTAAAGACAGGATTAATTTTTTAGTATTTACAAATGTCATGATCTAAATATACCATCTTCAAATATGGTGTTAATTTGTTTTTTTTTTTTCAATGACATAGAAATATATTATTTGATTCCCTCTGCAACATGAGCTACTAGTTTACACTTAAACCCTTGAAATGTATATCAATTAGTGACACTTGCCTACAGTAGTAACTATTTTTTTTTTTTTAATAAGGATGACCCTGTCGGAAGGTTTGGCCTGAGTTAACATTAGTATATACATCCCCTGAAACGACCATCCTCATGAAACAAAAAAAAATAAGTATTACTATAGGCAAGTGTCCCATATGAATATATATATATAAAACATCCATTATTTTCTATTGCACTGACTTTATAAAGTTATTATTGTTAATTGTAAAGAATATTGTTCCACCACGAAGTGCAATTAATTTTTACCTTGTGGGATGAGGTACCTGTCAGTCACTTGACCATTGTCGCATCACTGAATTAATTTAAAAAAATTATTTCTCTATTTAAAAAAATAGAGAAAAATAATTCAGTGATTCGACAATAGTCAAGTGACCGAAAGGTCCCTCATCACACAAGGTAAATATTAATTGCACTTCGTGGTGGAACAATATTATTTACAATAACAATAATATCTTTATAAATAAATATATATATGTTCAAGGGTTTAAGCTTATACAAAACATTGATAGCAATTTTATTTTTTTGAGATTAAGGGAATTATCCAATATTATTATTATTATTTATAGGTTATTGAAAAGAATTGTTACTAACCAAGTAACGATGAAAACACCCTTGGTCTAGGGAGCATCACGAGGTAATTTGGCTTATCATAACAAATATCCAGGATGCATTCCTGAAGTAGACCAACTCTATTGAGTTTAACAAACATGTCTACTCATTACAGCCCTTAGATCAGAAGCTTGACCTATACAGTAATAGAGAGAGTTCTATACTTGGTGTTCTGGGAAGGCAAAACTTTGGAATACTTGAAGTATTATAAAAACTCCCAGCTGGACTTTTTTATTGTGACATTTTTTACAAATAGAAATGTTTAAAACTTTTTTTACTTTTTCTACAAGGAAATTTTAACTCCTGACCAGCTTCATGCAGCCATTTGTTACACACTGTAAACAAATTTAAAACAATTTTAGCAAAAGAAATTTTAAAGAATACATCATTAGACATTATGTATAAACATATGTATAGCTGTTCACTCGTAAGCTGGTGTGCCATCGATCGATAGAAAACAATAAAGTTAGCCCTATTCAAAAACATTGATTTTTGTAGTGTGTGTTACATCAAAGGCCATCACTAAAAAATTTCAGGCGTTGCTGTCGTTTAAATCCGATCGAAAGCTGATATTAGTAAATTTGTTCAAAACTTTATGTAAATAATCTGGTTAATATGACAAATCAAATAAAATAATATTTATTTAGTGACCTTTCAGCCTTGTCAAATCTACATTATTGTAAAATAATTACTATATCTCATATTATAATGTCTGTAAACAATTTTTTGCTTCCTCTACCCTTCCCCTTCTATGCTTGCCCTTCGAGGCTGCGTGCCAGCTTACGTGTGACCAGCCATACCTAATTAAATGGTCCTATTAATAAATTGTGAATAAAAATATATTGTCAAGTTAAAAAATTAGAATTTTCTTCTTCCTGGCAATAAAACTACTACCAAGAGACTTGACCTATCTTAAGAAGGTTTGCAATCTATGCTTAATCTGTGTACCATTATCTTCTAATTTTCTATCCAATACCATTATCTGCAAGAGTATGAGTCCATTTCTATCTTGGATCAATTATACTCATTTTACTAAAAATGGCCCCATTCAGAATATTTCAGACAATTACATTATGATTGACTGTGTACAGGCCAAAGAAACTATCTATCCCTTTAAAACTAGTGATGTTAGTTTCTCTGAAGAGTGTTTGTAAGTATTTTATTTTCTCAATGATAGGTCATGCTTATGAAATTAATAAATCTTTTGGCGTAGGAGGACTATCCAAAATATTAAAAATTAGTAACTTATACTTTAGAATTAGAAATGAACCGATTTTAAAAAAATACATAGTTTTTAAATATTTATCTGCATAATCAATATTTAGATTATCATAAAATTTAACTAAACACTTGTAAATATTTGCAAACTGGCCTATAGTAGCACTTACTTATATTTGTTGAGGACGGCCGTTTCGGGAGATGTGTCCCATTGTCAACTCAGACCGTGACTGATATCAAGTTTTACGTAGGTTAGGGTAATGAGGTGGGGGGTGGGATATTATGGTGGTGTGGGTGTATTTTGTAAGTATTAGAAGATATGATAACAAAAAGTGTGTGTGAGTTGTAATGTAATTGTGTATTGATTGAGTATGTCTGTAAGGTGTAGTTTGAAATGTCTGTATATTTTGTATTGTTCGGTTGTGTAGCGTTGGTTATTTCTGTGTTGTTTATGAAGAATTTGTAGGTTAGATGTTATGTCTATGTAGTCATGCTTTGTGAAGTTGAGATGATCGGCGAAGTTTGATAGGTAGTTATTGTTTGTTAGTGCTTTTATATGTTCTTGGTAACGTGTGTAGAAGGACCTCCCTGTCTGGCCTATGTAAAAACTGGGGCACGAATACACAATTACATTACAACTCACAAACCCCTTTTGACATCATAACTCCTAATACTCACAAAATACACCTACACCATCATAATTTCCAACCCCCACCCTAATACCCTAACCTGCGTAAATCTTGAGATCAGTTACGATCTGAGTTGACAATGGGACACATCTCCCGAAACACCCGTCCTCAACATATATAAGTAAGTGCTACTATAGGCAAGTTTGTAAATATTTACAAGTGTTTAGTGAAAACTAGTAGCTCACGTGAAGATGGAATCAACAAATATGCAATTTAACAATTTATTTCAACTTTGTCTCTGTACATATCTTTTCTTTGAGATTTTTTTCAGGAAAATCATTGGTTAGTCCTGTCTGCGTGCAGCTCTGTGTCACTGTCAAAGCAATGTGTTGTAAAGGTGGTCTTCAACACTGGAAAGAGATGGCACTGACTCTGTGCAAGATCCAGAGAGTGTGAAGAAATGTCAGTCACCACCCATCCAAAATTCTGCATTTATTCTCATGTAAGATTAGTATGAACATACCTTGTGATCAGAACATAAAATATAAATGTAGTTTTTCTTTATGCTTGTTTTGTATTGCAGAAATTGTATTCTTTTTTAACACAATACTTCCCAATGTTTATTCTTGGGACATATTTAAGGCAATAAAACAAAAGCACTCCCTCATTGCCTCTAAAAACAATTCTAATAATCTTTCTTGCTGACAAAAATTACAAACATTTTCTTTGTTTACTATCAGAACTTTTGAATCCCTATCCTGCAGGCTTTTTTTGTCTCATGCTTTACATGCTTGACTTGTTTGCCTAATTGTCATGCTTTATTCAATTCCTTGAATTAGTTCACACTCTACTAATATATATCTTGTTCGAATGTCAATTGTTAATAAAATATTTTTTATTCATCCACTCAAGTTCAAATAATTTTTTTTACTACTTTTGATATCACTTGGCAAACATTTTTTAAAACTTGTAGTGGATGACACTTGATTATTATACAGTTTTTTCTAATATTAATTCATTAAATTTAATAATGAATTATTCTAGTTTTTTATGAAAGAAAAACTTTTTACTAAAGGGGAAAAAGTATGCAATACAGTTATTTCTTCCCATTTGGTTTAAAATAAGCCATATAACATATGATTCCATAAAACAGCTGACTTTAAAGGTTATGAGGTAGAAGAGCTGTTTTAATGTATAGGCTATGTTACTTTCTTTGTATTAATTGTAATTACTCAATGAAAAGTAGCTAAAATAAAAATTTTCTTTGTTAACCTAATTAGGAATTGACTATAATTTTTTCTTTGCATCTCATTTCCAATTACAACACGACCAATAAGTGAGCTATTATCTTTATCACAGCTTTTAAAAAATGTCAGCAATGGAGTACGATGTTGTTTCAATGGTCTTCTATCAAAATTTTACCACCAATCTTTCACAGAACTTGTAGTAGTCAATTATCCTCATTATAATTTAATCCAATAAACTTGGTCCAAGGAGCATCAAGAAATAACCAAATGACGTACAATTGTAGAGTGGCAAATTTTACAAATTTGTTCATTAATTTTCATTATGACTTTATTATCCACGATGCTTGGGCAAAAGAATATCCTAATTGTAACCACAGGTACAACCAATTTTTAAAAAGTATGAACCACTGTATCAATTTACCTTCACCCATTATTCCATCTCTATTACACAATACCAAGTTGTAGAAGAATGACTATTTATTTGAGGTTTTTAAGTTTTAAATTTTGAATATTAAATAAATGCATCTCACAACTAATCAAATTTTGTATTGCAGACTTTTAAAATTTAGCAGAACTGAACTAACAGAGCTGCCTCTGTACTGAGCGTAAAATGCATTGACACTTAGATGTTGGCTTTAAACCTGCCTAAGGGAATGTTACACCAAAATGTAAGTAACTTTCTGGACTTTTATTTGTATTTAGTAAAAGTTATTTTAGGATGTAATACTTACAAAACTTTCTAGTAAAGATCAGTAAGGTTTTTGTGTTGCTATTTGTCGACTTTCAGCAATAATTTATAAAAACTTTACTGTGAGAAAGGTGAGATCAAATTAAACAAAGTGAACTTCTTATACAGTAGAACTTGGATAATCGAAGCTGAAGGAACCAATAAAAACATACAAATTAACCAAAAATTCGAATTATGAAACTTGGAAAATACCATTTCAGTCAAAACAGTCCAGCTCTATTTTGTGTCAACGACAACCGTTTTGCCTGTTTTCAGGTATTGTGTAACTGGTCTATGTTAAAAACTATAATTTGAGTAGACAATAAACTTAGGTGTAGTGGAATTATAAAACTTATAATTATTAGCAGTTAACCTATTGTGGATCTAATTAATGCACGCTGCAGACACTAGCGTGTACGAATTAATTTCTCGCGTCCATCTAGTTGTACTTTACTTCAAAAATATCCTCACTTATAAAGCACTAAATATTATATTTTTTATCCGAGTGCAATTTTTTTACTCGTTACTGTTTACCTTAGTTTTTTATTTGTTAATTGATTATTATGTGGTATCATAATTAGTAAAAACAAAATAAAAGTTAATTACGGTTTGAAGTTTGCTTCAGAATCTAGGCTCCCACTATTATTGTTCATTTCATATGTACACAAGAATACACTAATTATAAAAATATTTACACTACTGACCAACAATCTACTGACCAAAAGGATCTACTGTATTATGTTTGGACGTCTGACAGAAGGTCAGTGGGGCATAAATATCTTTCTTTATTTATGCTGTAAGTAGCGAGATTTGATACTTCCATAGAAGCATAGACGTCTCATCTTGTGCGTGTAATATCAGAGAATGAACTCTCTTGGAGCAAACAAATAAATCAAACAATGACGACATTCAATACTAGCTGGGATAGTCTTTATAACCACTACAAATAAATTGTCGCAACTAGCTAACCTATTCCATAAACCGCAATAACTGTCAATCGCTTACTTGACACCCCTTACGCAGAATTCTCGTCACTGCTTACGCACCAAATGTGAGCATATAAAGTTAAAGGGACCAACCCAAAACTTCGAATTATCGGCAATTACAAAATAAACACGTAAGAATTATCCAAGATCTCTCTGTGTGTATATATATATATATATATATATATATATATATATATATATATATATATATATATATATATATAAGAATTTATTATGTGTCAAGTTAGTATCTTAAAGCACATTGCATAGAAATAATAAATACTTACTTCTTTTATAAATTAGGATTCAGCACTAAAAACATTCTGATATATTTAAAAAACAGTGTTAAACTTATTCTTTATTTAGAAATGTGAAAATGTGGCAGATAACTACCGGGGTATATATGAAGAAAAGTTGTTACAACATTGTAAGGTTATGCTTAACCCATGGCTGATCTAATTATATGTGTGTCGTGGACACTACCAGGTAGGAATATATTCCTCATGTCAATTGAGTTGTATTTCACAACAAAAATATTCTCACTTATAAAGCACTAAATAATATATTGTCATAAAATAAATATTCATATAAAAAATATATTTTCAATTTTTTTATTTGTCATTTTGAACCTTAGTTAATTGATTATTATGTGTAATAATTAGTAAAAACAAATTAAAAATTACTTGTGGTTAGAAGTTTGCTTTAGATTCTAGGCACTCGCGCGTGCGTGTATTTAAAAACATAGAACAGAAAAAGTTCTTTCTACGCTTGCGTTAGAAATCGGTAGCGTGATAAAGATTAGCAAATTAGACTTTTTAATAAATAATTATTCCAGTTTCGATAACACTTATGGCTAGAGTATATTATTAATTTCATAATAAGCTATTATTATAAAAATGGTTTATTAATTAATATAAGTAGTTATTCTTCCAACACGAACAATTCCGGACTCAACTGCGAATATTACGCTTGCAAAATTATGTATTGAAAATCATATGTTCGAGACTAAGCTTCACTAGCGCTATCTGTTGTTAAAACGTTTAGACGTTTAAGAGCGTATGCCGAGGGAACGAGTCACATTTTCAAATTAAATATTAAAATTTTATTTTTATTTACAATAAAAGACGAATTAACTTAAGTAAAAGTCTATTTTAATAGAAAGTCGGAATTTAATAATATATTGTCGATTTTTAACCCAAAGTTCTTGAGGGTTAGGGGGGCGATCGCCCCATCGCCCCCCCTTGGATACGCGCCTGCATTTTTTAGGTATACAAGAATACACTAATTACTGCACTGAGCGACACCAAGTATAACCTATATAGAACTTCTCACTCCAGTTGGCATAAAAACTGGTGAAGTGAATGGACCATAGATATCTTTCTAAATTTATAGTGAAAGTTTTGAGAGTTAATAAATATTCCTTTAAAAACACAGACTCTAAGTGCAACATACAGTCTTGTATGTGACATATCAAAAAATAAACTCTCTTGAATCAAACAAATCAATCAAATAATGACAACATTCATGGCTAGATGGCCTAGTTTTTATACCCGTTACTAATAAATTGTTAGGACTACCTGAAACAGTCTATAACCAGCAATGGGTTAAGTAAATGGAAAAGAGGGGATTGATATTTTCAAAACAAAACCTTTTAGAACATGATTAGCTATTAGTACTAGTATGTTTTACCTACCCCATTTAGATCCTAAGACAACAGGACAAGAAGCATGTCTCATCCTAAGATCTACGTCTCCATCCGGCAGTAAGTTAAACCAAAATACTCCTGCTCCTTTTTTAGGTGAAATGGAGACATTGAGTTGAGGGAACACGGTATTTCCACCTTGCAACACTTCACTCAACTGAATCAAATTAAAATCAGAAACTGAGTAAGAAATGTTGTTTTTACACACTTATTGTTAATAAGTGTTTAAATTTAAATCTTGTTAGTAAATTAGAAAGCTACAATTTAACTAAATAAATAATTATGTATGACTTACTTACATAAAACATAAAGGTGGCGAATCTATTTCCTGATTCGTCAGTTTCTCTATATAACTGCAAAAAAGAACTTCATTAAAATACAAATGAAATTATTATGAAAACCCTTCAATAATAAAACGAAAATAGTTTGCACATACAGTAGAGTTTCAATAATAGGAGTCCTGATATTTCGAGCTTCCATTAAATTTGAGTATATTTTATCTAAGAGTATTTGAGAGAAAATGATGAGTCTGGCTTCCAAGAAATATTTATAGCTATACTGTACACAATGGAAATTAGCTGAGCTTCCAAGAAATGTTTGTAGCCATACGGTGTGCAAAGGAACTGAGTTGGGCTTCCAAGAAATGCTCATATCAATAAGATATAAAAAGAAAATGAGTCGAGCTTTCAAGAAATGTTTATATCAATACAGTATGCAAAGGAATCGAGTCAAGATTCTACGATGTTTATATAAAGTTCTATAAACTTATCTAGTAGATTTTTAATTATAGTATTAGGGTTCATAAAAACTCTAATTTTTTGTAATGCACGGGAACATATTTCCGTGTAATCCAAATTTTTGGTAATCCGAGGGTGTCTCAGTCTCATCTACCCCGAATTATCGAGACTCTACTGTATAACTGTAAATTCATAATGTACTCAACACACACATTAGAATGTATATTTGGTTTTATGGTAGAGCGTTTCTAGAAAATTGAGTTTTTAAAATATACTTTCTGGAAATATACTATTACATAGTTAAATATATACATGTAAAACTTATGCCTAATATGCAAACACCCAAAATTTCTCTCATCTCAAATTATCGAGACTCAACTGTATAACTGTAAATTTAGAATGTGGTCAACACACACATTAGAATGTATATTTGGGTTTTATGGTAAAGCGTACTAGAAAATTGAGTTTGTTGAAAATATTTTCTGAAAATATACTTGTGCATGGGTAAATATATGTTACACTTATGCTTATTATGCAAACAGAAAAACTTTGTTAGAAATATTAGTTTATTCATAAAAACAATCGCTCCAATACTCTAAATTAAATATTTTTCAAAAAAAAGTTTAAAAAATAAAATCATTGTGAATTAATATTTCAAAAATAACAATAATTGTAGAAACTGTAAACTGATTGTATAGAAATAAATTTTAAAAACAATGGAATATATTTTTATGTACCAGTACTGAATATATAACAAGTAATAATGATTAATGATAGTTATTTTATTATTTTCATTTTATTTTACAACAAATATTCTAATATATCTTAGTAGTAAGCAGTTGAGGTAAGCAATTAAATACAAACTTTACAATATGGAATTAAATTTAAAAACACACAATTATTAAACAAGGATAGATTGTACTTAATGGGCAAAGGATTAGGAAGTTAATAATGTTATTAGAGTCTAGTGAATGTGTAAAAAAAGATTGTGGAACAATTAAAGGCTTTGTTGTTGAAAATTATTTTATTTATATGATAAATAGATTAGGAAGGCAGATTACTTTCAATCATTGTTAAATGATTGAATTTCTCTAAATCTCTAGATATTAAAAACTGGAAAAGAAATAATGCACCTATAAAACGCAGTGCAAAGTCATAATGGGAGTAAGGCGCAAGTCTAAAAACTACCCATAGAAACTCCTCAAGCAGTTCTTGAGTCTGACAAGCAGTGTGTGAGTGTTGTCATGGAAAAAAAACATTTGACAGTTTTGATAGAATAATCATCAAAAATAATCCTGTGAAAAAATGCATGGTTTATTTCCACATTTTGGAGAAAGTTGAGGAAGGGTTTCATCAAACGTCAGGTGGCAATTGGCGTCAAACACTACATTAGGTGGCCCTTCAAACATCGACAACAGTCAAAGCTGATACTTCATTGTTTGTCGTTTAATGTTGTTCTCCTTACAATGAATAACTGCTACCAATGATAAACCATTAGCCTTGGACATGATGTCTTCACTATAAACGCTTGCGTGTGTTTTGGTCGGATTTTTATTTTTTGCCGCTACTCCATATACTTTGCTATTGGCGGCAGGAATAAGTCTATTCTACATAGTGGCTGCCTGACTGCCTTTGATCGATGCATGCGTATAGGAACTTTACAGTGCTGCCCTTACACCGATGTGAATTCCCCACGACTCCCAGACGTTTCCTACCTACCATACAGATTTAAGATAGTGTATCTCACTTATGAAACATCTTTAGTACATCATATATTTATTTTAGTTGAAATGGATAACACCAATCATCAGAACAATTTTAGGAGAGAAATAGTTCTGAGCAAAGAGTTGTTTTACAAATTGAATTAACTAAAAAAGATATGACAAGTTAGCCTATATTAAAATGTTCTTACAGTGCTAATTGCATCTGAATGTAAGAGGTATTCGCCTGCAACACCATAATTACTAATCTGATTCATTTCTGCATGTTCTATATCAAGATTTGTCATCGCTTCCACCCTCTTGCTGATTCTTAAAGCCACTGCATCTTCTCTATCCTCTATCCAGGTAATACGACTAGTCCTGTAATCAGTAGCTTGTGTTGAACCATTTGGCATTACTATTCCTGCTCTTGTCAACTGTAATGATAAGAGAAGGGATAAAAACTAATTCATTAAAAATATAACACCTAGCAATAATTTTTTCACCTTAATCTTAATTTAAAATAAATATTTAATTATTTTTTTAAGCAATATATTAGTTAAAGATATTGAAAATACAATAAATAAAACTTAAAAGGCAACACAAACAATTTCTTTGGTAAAATGTTTAACTGTACTTGTCTGTAGCAACTAGGTATAAAATTTTAAAGTTAAAAATTTTAATTGCAACTATTAACCACAACACCACTTATCATTTACAGTAGAATCTTACAATTCTGAGTCTCGATATTTCGAGCTTCCGTTAAATTTGAGCCTATTTTATCTATTTGAAAGAAATGATGAGTGAAAGAAATTTTCTTCCAAGAAACTTTTATAGCTATACGGTATGCAAAGAAAATGAGTCGGGCTTCTACAATGTGTTTGTATTAATACGGTATGTAAAGGAAATGAGTTGGGCTTACAAGAAATGTTTATATCAATATGGTATGCAAAGAAAACAAGTCTGGCTTCCAAAAATTGTTTATATAACGTACGGGTATGCAAAGAAAATGAGTCGGGCTTCTACAATGTGTTTGTATTAATACGGTATGTAAAGGAAATGAGTTGGGCTTACAAGAAATGTTTATATCAATATGGTATGCAAAGAAAACAAGTCTGGCTTCCAAAAATTGTTTATATAACGTACGGGTGTGCAAAGGAAATGAGATGGACTTCCTAGAAATGTTTATAGCCATATGGTGTGCAAAGGAAATGAGTCGGGTTTCCGCCATATGTTTGTATCAATATTAATATATAGTATTAGGGTTCATTAAACTCTTAGTTTTTTCAATGAACAGGAACGTGTTTTCGTGTAATCCGAATTTCCGGTAATCCGAGGGGGTCTTGATCCCATTTATCTCTAATTATCGTGACTCTACTGTATTTAACTTTATTTAATGACTATGTAATAGTCATAAGAATATATTATTCTTATTTTATATATTATTATACTTGATTATTTATAATTATATTTGTTGTATATTATTATTTATTGAATTATTATCTATTATTCAAAAAGATTTAAAACGTTTAAGAAAATCACATACTAGTTATCATTTGTTGATTCCATCTTCGCGTGAGCTACTAGTAATCACTTACACTTTTAGAATGTTTTAAAACTTGCCTATAGTAGCACTTACTTTGCTTGTTGAGGACATCCGTTTCGGGAGATGTGTCCCTTTATCAACTCAGACCGTAACTCTGAGTTACGGTCTGAGTTGACAAAGGGACACATCTCCCGAAACGGCCGTCCTCAACAAGCAAAGTAAGTGCTACTATAGGCAAGTTTTAAAACATTCTAAAAGTGTAAGTGATACTAGTTATCTTATTCGTATTAGTTAAATTACTTAAGGACTTATTAAACTTATACTTTGAGTAAATTTTTGAAAAAATTACTGAGAAAACACTATTAAAATTACACTAACATATATTAGTGGCATGTATACTTTTATAATTGTAAAATATGAATTTTAGCTTGTTATTAATAAAAAATAAAATGAAACCAAATATCTTTAAAATAAAAAAATTACTTTTCGGCCCGTTGCAAAAAAACTTACTTGTGAGAGGTTAAACATTTTAAATAAAATATTTTAAGTTTATACTTATTACTATCTTAGTCCATATATATTACAGTTTTGCATATATTATTTATTGTGGATGTAAGACAGTACATTGCATGTAGGTCCACAGTTCTTGGCAAAGCAATGAAAAGTTTAAATTATTTTGGAATTTATTATTGATTAAAGTTTCTCAATAGTATTTTTTCTAAACTAATTTCTTTCATTATTTATCAGATTTTACACTAATCATGCAATCCATGCAAACCCACACATTATAATTACAGAACGTTTATTAATTCAGAATATCTCACATAAGGAGCTGAAGCATTCTTAAGTTGAGCAATTTCTTCATCTGATATTACACTGTGAAACATTACAATAGGTGGATCTAAATGCACTTCCTCTAACTTGAATGGAGCAATCCGAAGATACGGCTTATTATAATGTACATAATAGCATTTCAAGGTATTAGAGATATTAACTTCAACTCTGCACATAGTATTGTATTCAATTATTTCGTGAGAATAAAGTTCTGGAACAGACTGAATCATTCAAATCAAATGAAATATAGATAGTTTACATAAATATTATACACAGGTATTTTTAGATTTCTAAGAAATAAGTACAATTAGGGAATAGCTCGATTTCAGAAACCCTCGATTCTAATGGTATCGAGCAATTGCCGATACTCAATTCTATGTTGATTAAAGTGCTGAATCTGATTTTTCTATTTTTTAAACTGTTAAAATATGTGTACGGTGTGATTTATTGCAAAAATAATTATTTATTAACTATGCCTTATTTATGTATTAGTCACTCTGAATGAATTAAAAGATTAAAGCAAATGGCGATTTGAGATAACAAAAATATTAATATTATTTATGACACAACAAAGACAATCAGAAGCATTTCTGGTCCTATTGTTTGTCACCGCTTTTCTCTCTCTGGTGTCTCGCTCTCACTTGGGTGGACTCTCTCTATCCCCATCTCTGGCCACCTCTACTATGCCACCACTGCATAGATATCAAAACAAAACACAAAGAAAAGCTAGTTCCAATTTCTCCAGTTATACAAACTGATATAGCTATTACTGAAGTTCACATTTGTAATTTTTAATAAATCATTACTTTTATCTGATATTTTTGTCATGGTTTCAGAATTTTTACTTATAAATTAAGGTTGAACGTTTTGTGTAGCCTTTTACATTAAAACAGAATTTTAAAAGGTTTCATCCTATGACCAAGATGATAACTAAATTCATCATTAGAGAATTATTGTTATCATGTACGCCTATATAGCCTAAGAGAATTGAGAATCGACTGAAGAATCGAGAATCGGAAGAAACATTTTATAATCAGAATCAAATGTTTTTGATATCAGCTCATCCTTAAATGCAATTATTTCTTTTCCCAACCAAAATTTTTCAATACAAATTCTTTTAGTCCCTGTCAATTATTACTAGCAACATAATATATTGAGTTTTCTGAAGATGGAAGCAATTGTGTGTGTGTGTGTGTGTGTGTGTGTGTGTGTGTGTGTGTGTGTGTTTGTTTGTTATGGTAAGAGACAGAGATGTACTAATTGCTTTTATGTAAATTGTCGGTGTTGCTTATGTTTAATTCTCTTGGAGTATGTTGAGTGAGTGTATGTTCATAGTTGTTTTGTTGGGCAATGTATTATATTGTATTAAGTTCTTAGTGCTTTTTATTTTTTTATTCCTTTGTAATAAACTGTTTAAATGGTCTTGCATACATTAACCTTTTGTGAAGTTTCTCTCCTATATTAAACTAAAATTAATTCATTAAATTTAGTTCATGAATTAATTCTTCAAAAACCTCTATTGTCAATCAGTACAAGTTTTAAAAAACTGTATTTGACCTTGAGTGGATGAATAAAAAGTACTTTACTAATGATAGAAAATTTGAACAACATATAGATAGGGAGAGTGTGAACTAATAGAAGGAATTGAATAATGTCCATAAAACAGAAAATACGCAAGTATAATTAAAGAACATTAAAGTACTTACATTTTTTCTTTTTTTACGCCTTTCTGCTGAAGCTTTAGAACAATTTCTCAAAATTGCAACATTGAAATCATGTGCAAGTTCTGGAGGTGGTGTGTATGCAGGGTACGCAGTCAACAATGTTTCCATATATTTTAATGAAGCATTTTGATCACCTACAGTAAAAATCATTAAAAATATGTTTATTTAACTTTTTTACCAGATTAAATAAAACACCTAAAATACATGGAATTTTTCTCAACCTCTATAAGCAATACATAAATTAAAGTGAATCTAAAACAAACAAACTTAATATTACTAGTAATTAAGTACATTAATGATTACTATTAATAACTAATAGTGATTAATAGGTGATCAACATAACCACCTTGATGAGTATAGATTTGTTATACCTATGGGAAAGTTTTCCAATAATCTTATCATAAAATATTGCTCAATGATTCTAAATGAACAATGACATTTTCTTAAAGTTCTTAGTTAGTTTGGACATGCGGTAGGCCTACTCATAGCCACTTATGTTCAAGAATATTATGAAAATAGGTTGCCACTTGATCAAGACCGTTTGGTGGAAAAATCATTCAAATCGTTGTGTTGCATAAGCACTGTGCATTATAAGCACATCATCATGAATATGGCAGTGACAGGCCCTTTTAGCTTTGTTGTAAGTTATTTATATTTTTTACCTTTTAATTTTTATCACTTTTTGTTGAAATCAGAAGTTATAATTATGGATAACAAAATCAACTCTTCTCTTGGAGAGGAAAAACCATTGAATATTTGAATGCATAAGTAGCTTATGGAGAGGTAGGCTGTAAATACAAAGAGACTTTCAATTTTAAATAAATTTTAAGGCCCTTTCCATAGTTCACCTCTTACATTTGATGATAATCCCCTTTATAACGTAAATATATATTTGCTTCCATCATAAATACTTACAGGCAAATAACAATTTGATAAAATGTTTAAGACGACTTGCAAGAGTTAAATATTAGATGAATTCGATAATAAATTAGCTTCAGTATAAAATGACAAACAATCTTGAAACATGTGTAGACATATTAGTGCAGAAACTGTTGACGTTTAGAACATTCTAAAAATCTAACATATTTTCAGAAGTGGTAGTACACCACAGCAAGAGTGAGCAAGTGCAGGGTTATCTGGACGCAACAGTACATGATACTTGTAAGCAGTCACTAGTTAATTGTATGTTCAGGAAACTAGAAAATTATGACCAGCTAAGAATCAGGTAGGCATAATAAATGTTGAGCAGAACCAAATGTGTTTTTGAAATTAAAGCATTAAACAGTACAGTTGTATGTATAGTTTTGTAGAAATTCATAAAATGAAAACCCTATTTATAAAGAGAACTAACCTTCAAAACAAGTAGTTATCACCAGATACTCAAGGATAAAACCTTTTTGAAATGATTTGTCTTCATCAGCCTTTTTTAAAGCTTCATGCAACCATGGAGTTGATAATTCATAGAAATGAATTGAGGCATAATAGTAGCCAATTTCTAAGCAATCGTCAGCTGAAAAAACATCTTGATTAGAACATAAACAAAATAAATTAATAAATTGTTCCAATATTAAAAATGTTTATGAAACTGTTGAGTAACAAGTACAATTAATCTGAACTACGTTGTATTAAAGCAAAATGAAATCTATTGTTACTCAAGTCATAGTTTAGTTATTAAATCAAAACTAAAGCAATGAAAGTAATATTTAAGAAATTAGGCAATTATAGAATTTATTGGATATATATAGATTCCAAATTACAGTTTTGCTATTACTTGCGACCAGACATTTGTTAACTAAAAGCCTCAGGCTGAAGAAGTCGTAAGACGAAAACGTTTCCTCCAAGTGTAAGTTAACAATTAACAACTTTTAGTTTGCTTTTAAAGCTAACACAAATATTTGTATACTGATCTCACAATTCCTCTTATTATAGAATTATAGAATACTGGAAAGTATACCTACTCAAAATCTAAATTATAAAAATAAGAGGCATTCAGTACATATAGGCATGTATTTCAAAAAGGTATATTGCCCTCCAAAAAGAACATTTGTAGCTTAGCTCTTCGACACAAGAAAATATGCTGTTTGTAGTCCCATGTACAAAAAAGTTACCAATCTAGAACTTGGAAAAAACTATATTTTTACTAAAACAACATTTAGGCATAATAGTGAAAAGTATTTTTTTAAATCAATTTGGTTCTTAATAACATGGTGTTGCATTCTTTTGCATCACTATGGTACCTGGGCTCCATCACTGTGCTACTGAGATTATCAAATTTATTAGGAATTGTGCAGTTAAATATAAACAGAATTAGTGTATTTTTTTATTGCTAATAAAACTGATAACCACTGAAGTTATAATTTTAAAGCTAATTTCTACACTTCATTACAGTAGTAGTAAACAAGCCCAATGTTTAAAATAAAACTAAATATATTTACATTACTTAACTTGAAAATCAACTATTATTGACAATGGTACTTTTGTCGTCATGTTTTATTTATAAAAACACAAAGGAACATTGAAAGCCTTTATGGTATGGTATTTAAATTGGTGTATAACTTTGGTTATACATTGGACACATTTATTTCTAAATTAAGCACAAATACAATTTTTAAAATTATCTTATTTTAATGTCATAATAAATTTCTTTTAATAAAATTTGTTGAAGATAAAAAGATAAAGATTTCTCTAATGATTTTGATAGAATTGTATTATGCCTGGTTTGATAAAGATAATGTTAAATCATTAACAACACCAATCTTCAACCAATTCAAATTACAATATTGTTCACTTACTAACATTACAAAATATTAAATGTTCGAAACTAAATTCCCAATGCCAAAATTATTTCAGATATGGTTACTTAAATGCCTAATTAGTAGAAACATTTTAACAACTATTTTACTGAAAAAAACATAACTACGAGTAAACAATGAGTAGAAAATGGCAAAAACGTTTGATCTGTCAGTTATACTCCAGGTTAATTTGTTTGACAGTATAAAATCGTATTATCATAACAAAAGTAAGTAACTATAACAAACTAGTTTACCTGTTAATACTGAATGCTCATCAACACCGGGGAAATTTTCACTCGCTAATGTAGCTGCGCTAAATTTATAAACATCCTGAAGCCTAAAGATAGCTTTAATTGCTGCTTTAAATTCATCATCACCTGGAAGTTCGTCTTCCCCTAAAATAACTATGAAAAAGAATAATATAAAAAATAATAATAATTTACTTTTTATTTTACAAGTAAATTAGTTTCAGATGTGTGTGTATGTGTTTGGGTGATAGATATTTTGTGAAAGTCAATCTTTTGAAACTGATGCAGAAAATAAAATATCTCTATCATAGCTTAGATGTCTGTTTTAATGCTAACTACTCCCATTTTAAACAATGCTTTCCATGATATCTAGTCCAGGAATGTGTCATTCCTGGTATTGGATTCCAGAACATACAGAGAGTAAAAGGAACCTTTGCTGGAAGTTGAATCACTATTAGTAACAACAATAATACCCTTTTGCTATTACTTGCGACCAGACATTTGTTAACTAAAAGTTGTTAATTGTTAACTTACACTTGGAGGAAACGTTTTGTCTTACGACTTCTTCAGCCTCCACAGAACATTTCCTCCAAGTGTAAGTTAACAATTAACAACTTTTAGTTAACAAATGTCTGGTCGCAAGTAATAGCAAAAGTGTAATTTGTAATTTACAACCAGCTCATCATGAACAGCAACAAGATTTCGACAATAATACCTTAACTTATTTGGATTTTTATTAGGCCTAATTTGTTAATTAGATTCCTAAATTACCATTGTCACCTTTACCCCACTTCCAACTCTGAATTTCACTTCACTTAGTCTGTTCCCTTCTGTCTTCAAATAATTGGGCTTAATTTTTCTCATACCTCTTCATAGCAATTTAATTTTTGATGTATTTAACTAAAAATATAAACAAGCCTGCAGCAGAATAATCCAGTTTGGTTCACCTGTTAATTTGAATTATGATTTGTTTTTCTACCTAATTATAACTATATTTATAGCTCAGTTTTTCTGGTTCGTTGTTTAAATCCTTTTTTTTCATTAATTGTTTTAATTATTTCATAATCTTAACAAACCCCATTTGATAACCTGTCCGCCTTTATTTGTACAAAATTATTTAGGAAATCATTTACAAAATTAATTGCCAATATCAGTTTAACATGCTTTTTATTTCCACCCTTCTAACAAGGTGAAAATCAAGCTTCCCTGTAAACAGCAATACATAGTTATGTGAAAAAGCTGTGGTATTAAATTGTTCTATACAAGATCTGTCAGTTTGTGTTCAATAAAATATAATATTGCAGTAAAATATTACAGTTTGTATACTGATAAGAGATTACAAATACATCTTTAACTATATTTATTTTTATAGCCTTGTATTGAAACTGTATTTAATAATAACACCCATTTTACACGAGAAAGCTCATTTCTTAAATGACTTTTTTAGTCATTTTAAATAAAAGTAGCATATTTTTCAGTTACCTGACCTATTATGAAGAAGACTGAGTGTCTTGGGCCATTCCTTTGTAAGTCGTTTGATAAGTGAGAAAGCATTGATTGGGTTGCTTACATATTGCTCCTTGTTCTGTACATTTGACAAGGTTTTGACAGCTTGAGCATATCGTCTGTAAAGCAATCATTTCACTTAACTAAACAAATAACATTGCAAACAGAAGTCTTTAGCATGAAACGTGACATTCGAATTTCAAAGTATAGAGTAAACGTTTTGTACCTGTTTTGATCAAACTGCTTTAAACCATATTTAAAGCATTGTAATTATGTAAAATGAAAATCTCCAAATATAATTAGAATGACTTATTGCATTTTTTAAAAAATAATATCTATTCAATCAATTCCAATTTCAGCAATTTGAACTTCAATACTGGAGAAAGGAGTTCAACGAATGGAGAGAGAGAGAGAGAGAGAGAGAGAGAGAGAGAGAGAGAGAGAGAGGAAGGGGTTCTATGAAAAACATGTAGCTGTGCAATTGGATTTCCTGGAATTGTTTCCTGTTGTTCTCTTTCGTAGTTTTCAGAATGATCCCCCTCCATTCATTAAGTATAATGGGATCCCAACAGTGAATTTAGTCAGTCTTATTTTTGCTTTTCAAGTGTTCATTAGCGTGTTAAAATGAGTGAAAAAAGAAAACCGTGGTCTTTGAGTGACAAATGGACCATCTTATTATATCTCGACAATGGAGAAACTTCTTCCAATCTGGCCCGTAATTTTCATGTTGTTAAGATGACAATCACTGATTTGATAAAAAATCGTGCAACAATTTTAAACTGATTTGATTAATTAATTAATTAATTTTTTAAAATAAATTAAACTGTCAATAAAGTTTTAAATAAAATACATATTTATATAATTAAAAATAAAAATATGTAAAAAACTAAAAACAAATAGCTATGCACATTGATATTGTTGAATTTTTTTTCCAGCATTTTTCCTAGTATATATGTATGTACTTTCTGTAACCAGGACAACCCTCTGCAGCAATTAGTTCGGATTGCAGTGTATATCTGTGAATATATATTTTATCGTAACTAGTATTAAATACAGTTTTTTATTTATAACAGTCCATTCATTTCACACCATCTGAATCACGCACAAAACAAGTAGTGAGATGATCATTTGTCTGTTTGATTGTTTGTTGTTTATGTATATATTTCACTGATGTTACAGTTGTAAAACTTGTGCATCTAACACCAAGCTACATCCTGATGAATATTTCTAAATTTATCATACCCAAAAAACTTTTTGAATCTTCTTAGACTGTAAAAATATATAAACTACCAAAAACAATTATAGTTTTGTTTTTCCATCCTTACATACTTGTAAGAATTTAAATTTGAATTTTACCCACTAGTTTCACAGTGCATAGGCTATTTTATAAGTAGGGATAGAGGTTAATATTGAAGTAGATTACAGTCAGTTACTGTACACAATATTTGATTACTGGAATTCAGACTGTGAACTCAGAAAAACCATTTTCATAACAGATCAAGGAAGATAGGAGTTTTGTAAACTCAATATTATGAATGTACTGACAAGCAGAATACTTCTACTTTCATTTTATAGGACGAAATGCAAGAAAAAACTATAATTAAATCATACGTAACGAAGTGAATACTTAAGACTATATTTAAAAAGTACTTAACTAAGTGAATACGTAATGGCTTACTTGCTGACGCGTTTCAAAACATTCGTTCCTTTTATAAAGAGTAGAGGGTTAGCTTCATAAAAGGAACAAATGTTTTGAAACGCGTAAGCAAGTAAGCCATTATGTATTCAGTTAGTTAAGTACATTTTAAATATAGTTTAATCAGTGAATTCAAGATGATTACATCGAGCAACTTGAATACTTAAAAGCTTACTTGCAGACATGTTTTGAAATAATCGTTCCTTTTACGAAGCTAGGCCTTGAGTGTCTTAGAATGATTGTTTCCAAGAAAGATTGTTTTCGACTTGGAACGAAGCTAAGCCTTCAAAAAGATTATTTCAAAATGAATCAGCAAGTAAACTCTCAAGTATTTGCTTAGGTAAGTATTACAGTATTTAATTATAGTTTAATCAGTGAATTCAAGATGAGTACAACAAGCAGCGAGTAAAAAATGTTAATGGTTTGTCAGAGTATTTGATAAGTCTAATAAAAATGAATATACACACATTATAAATAAAAACTACATAAAGTAGATTGAATTTTAAAATTTTTAGAATGTTCACAGCAATGAAAATTTACATAATCAATTTTATACTACCTTGTTAATAGGTCAAGAATCCTTTGTTGTTCTGTAATGTAACCATCTAACGATTCAAGTAAATCCAATTCAAAATGTAAAAGGTCTTCCATTGTTTCAATAGATGAAAAAAAATCACCATCGTAAACACACTTTGTTTTAACAAAAAAAATTAACAAAATTGAAACCAATAATGATCTGAAAAAGAGAACAAATTTACTGCTTTCAAGAAAATATTCCATTGGACAGGGAAGTTTTATTTAAAGAAAACAAAATAATGGTTTTATCTAGAAGGGGAAATTACCTAATGAAAGTAAACTGTTAAAAAAGAAATCTACTCATCTAATGTAGGGTGCGGCACGGAAACTTGCTGATTTGAAAGGTCAATACAAGAAAGTGTAATAAAGGTGTCATTATAATTTAATTTTTTTTGGAAAATACACCATCTGAATTTTTTTAGTACATAGTTTTAAAATTATATCTGTCAAATAATTATATCGAACAAATAGCTCCCATTGTCAATGCATTGAATTAACCTATTTCTAAAGTTCTGTCTACTCTTTCAAGCATATCGACGGATATGTTGGTGATCGCTTGGCATATGTTGTTTTTAGGTGAGTTAGAGTCCTTGGGTGATTATTCTAAACAATAAATTTCAGGTAATCCCATAAAAAAAGTCACACGGAGACAAATCAGGAGAAAATGGCACCCAAACATCTATTCTCTAGGAGATGAGGCATTATGCTCATCTTCTCTTTTGTGAAGTATTGTCTCAAAAGATGCATTGAAGATCACACTGTGTGTGTCATGGCTCCATCCTGTTGGAACCAAACATTTCTAATATCAATTTCTGCAAGGCTAGACAGAAAAAATCCCTCAATCATTTGTGTATAATGAGCCGCAGTTACTGTGACTGCTCGTTCATTTTCATCAAAGAAATAAAAACGAATTATTCCTACTCCTGACAACGAACACCATACAGTTACACATTCACTATGAAGTGGTTGCTCATGAAGTTCTTATTCAAAATATGAACACATTTTTTGTCAGTTTACGCACTCTGAAATGTGGAAGTCGGCCTCATCACTAAAGAAAACGACTGCGTCACAATATAAATTTTTCAAGGAGCGCTTCACATGCATTTCGGCAAGCAATAAAATCGCGTTCACAAAACACTTAAGCAACAACCATTTTGTAGGGATGATAGTTCAGTTCATTAAGGAGAATTAGTCTCACAATGCAATCCAAAGTCCCCAGAGCACCATTTAAGCGCTGAATGCTGTGGAGAGTGCAAAAATGATTGCCTCACTCTTTCAATGTTTTTGGATGTAGTAAAAGTCTGCCAACCTCCTGATCCTCATTTCATCACACTTCTACTCGCTCTAAATGTATCAACCCATGTAACACTTGATTCCCAACCAAGAACCAGACCTTCAGAATGAATATTGAACTGAATATGGAAAGCTCGTTAAGTGGAGACAATGGAAAGGCCATTAGAGAAATAAGTCTTAATAGCAATCACACACTGCTCCTTTGTCCAACACATGGTGGAAACTGACTAGGCAGGAACGAAAGTTTATTTCCTTCCCTTACCAATGAGACGCTCCCCACCCTTTTTTACTGCTTGACGCCTAATACAAATCAGCAAGTTTCCGAGCCAAACTCTATGTTATTATTTTTGTTTTAATTAATGCACTCTTATAAAAAATTAAACACTTCAAACAAACATTTGCATTTTAACACTTAAAAAATGTAACTATACTCTGGTAATAAGATATACAATCACTAGTATCGTTTAGAGACAATGTGATACTTCAAATACTTTAACTTTGAAATACTTTACTTTTCTAGTAATGAAGTTCAGAGAAAGTAACTAAATATAGTTCCAGCAACAATTAAAACATTCAACTTTTGTGTTGTTTTAAAAATGTGATAATTATCCAAAAGCAATCAAATCTATAAAACCTTAACTTAAAAACAAAATTATATTATAAACAAAATTAGAATTACTTACTCAAATAATATTGTTCAAGTTAACTAACTACTTACATTTGTAATACAGAGAAAGTCAACATAGTTCCAAAATGTACAGCTATTACTTAGTATTACATAAACATTTTATCAAATAAAATTATCTTCTGACTAAGTTGATTTATGTCTTCATAATATTGAAATAATGATTTATTGACTGGGATATAAATAGTACATGTAATCACTGTTGAATTTACAGAAATCAAGAAATAATTTCAATCAATAACTAAGAAATATATACTTCAAAAGTGTGAACGTAATAGTTTTAAAACTTTTCAAGAATTAAAAATTTCCTACTTTTATTAAAAATGGGAAGGGAAGCTACAAAAATATTTCTTTAAAGAACAAGAATCAAAATATAAAGGCTCTTAATTTTGGTTCACTAGTGTTTTAAAAAATAATGTTTACTAATGCGCAAGACAAATACAGTAGTCTCGATAATTCGAGGTAGATGGGACCGAGTACCCTTGGATTACCAAAAACTCAAGATTACACGGAATTATGTTTCTGTGCATTAGCAAAAATAGGAAAACTTTATCTTATGAACATTTCTCAGAAGCCCGATTCATTTTCTTTGCATACCGTATTGATATAAATATTTCTTGGAAGCCCAAATCATCATTTTCTTTCAAATAGATAAAGGCTCAAACAGAAATAGGCTCGAATTATACAGAAGCTCGAAATATTGGGACTCAGATTTTCGAGACTCTTCCGTAGTTTAAAGCGTTGAATGTTTCCGAGTACTTGTTTTGTGGAACATAACCCCTCATTTTGTGCAGAAACGTATACTGAACCAAAATGGAGGCCACTTCGACAAGTCAGTTTCATAGCAGACAAATTTTTATTTAACTAAATTCGTCATAACCAGATACTTTGTAGTTATATTTTAGAACCAGTATAGAATAACAAAGTAGTTGTAAAAAAACGATTTAAAAAATTTTTTTTATACTTTTGTTTTTCAAAATTTTTAATTTGAAAGATGTGGGAAACGGACAGTCTGCCAGCGGCAGTTTATGACCCCTGTCAAGAAGCAGGGGCTGGACAAGATGCCAGCTGCAGGTACATTATGAGGGTTACAGTGGATGTGGGGGAGGGGGTTGCGAGAGAAGAAAAGAAAGCTCTGACTCGTATAAACTTCGCACAAGTGTGGTTGTAAACGACCCATGACTAAACCATTCTTAAAATACTATTGTCTTACATGACCGGATGAAATACTACTTTGCTTTACTTTACATACAAATTAGTTAAAACTAATACACGTTTAATTAAATGGAATACCAGTAAAGCTTAATTTAGCCATGAATGTAAATAACACTACAAACAACCAGTCCATATACTTAAAATGATTGCCTCAATGTGAAACCTTGTGCAAAAGTTTATATATATCTTTTTCATAGAGCCTCCAAAAAACCTTTTTAAAAGTAAATACTTTGTGTGGCAGATGTTAAAATAGTAAAGTCATGTGTTAATTTATGTAAATAAGCGGTAAGTTTTTGTTCGTGTTGTTTGGTGTAGTGTGTTTACATCTAATATTTCACAGTTTACTTTACATTATTTTCATTTCTTTACCAATAGGTTTAAACAGTTAGTTGGTAGCACTAACCTGTCTTTCTGAACCGTTCTAAGAGCCTTGCAGAAGGACAAGGCACTAGAACTGACCAGGCGACTTCTCAACCGTGCAGATGCTTGTGATACGAGGTGCAACATAGACCAGAAAGAATTGTGTTTCTTTATAAAAAGTAAGTGTTAAATGTACATAGAAAAAACTCTAACTATTAGAGAATTTTTGATGATTGTTGGTACAGCGATCAGGTTTTAAAGACATGATGGTTTTTTAAAGAGCATAATCAAAACTAATTTCATTAAATTACCTAAAAAATGGATATATATATATATATATATATATATATATATATATATATATATATATATATAATATGTTTCTTAAAACTAAACTTTTTGCTACTTTTTTTTTATAGTAATCCTTTTATTTGAATTTTTAGCTTTAATTAAGTTTTCTCCGCAAACATAATTAATACTGGTGTGAATAGTGTTAAATGTTTGTCTTTTTTGGTAAATGTAAATGTGTTCCATATTAGGTGTATGTTTGGCGTCGTTCTAGTTTTAGTACCACTTTGTTTAAATTTCAAATTTGTTTATTACAACTTCAACTCTATATAGATAATAATTTTGTTAAAAATAATACAAGATAAAACATTTTTTTAGTATAAAACGTAGAAAATTAAGTGTTTGTTTAATAATGAATAATGTTGCCTATACTTCGTAAGAGAATTTGATAATATTAAAATTAAAAATTGCATTTATTTTCAAAGTTTTAACAATAAAATTTTCTTAATTCCTAAAAACGGCGGGTTTTCTTTGTAGTTATTTTAATGTTTTGATACTCATCTCTCTACTTTTTTTCTCCTTTATAGAATTTTAAAAAAATGGATTTTTTATCAGTATAATTGGTGAGTCTTTCAATCAACAATTATGATAGACTTTGGTTGTGTCAAGATTACTTTCTTTCATAGTTTTATGAAAATAATTAAATTAGGCCTACACTTTTTCGACAACGAACAAAATGGAGCAAAGTAGTATAAAAGGCCGACCCGTCAAACTAGTTAGAAAGGTGAGTTGGATTACCAAGAGCCTCTTAAACTCTAGGTCTACCCACTGGAGTGGAAAGTCTATTCCGTCTCTTTATCTCACTTCCCCTTTTACAGAGAGCGAGGGAGAGAAAGGAGGCTGACTGACATTAAGTCCTAAAATGGATTAATTACCTGGCTTGATTTATCAAAATCTACAAAACTGTTTAATCTACAGAGCTTTGTTAGTTATTTATTATTTACTTCAATTATTGTTGTACTTGGCTTATTGCTAATATGAAGCGTGAATTTATAGCTGCATTATATGAATAGCTAGGTATTTCAGTTGTAATTTTTTTATATAACATTTGTAATTTAATTTTTCCACCCTAGAGTAAATTGCAGCAAATGTTTTTGTTTCAGGGGAAGGAGCTTTTCTAGAACATATTTCTGTAACAACCTTGAAATTCATGTCATTTTTAAACATTAATTAATGAAATTCTTTTACTTGTTTGCAACTACATTTTCCTGGCCATAAGCAATAATGTTTACTCCCGTCACATTTGCACATACAAAGTCAAGATTCCCTAATACTTTACATTGGCAAACTTATCAATAACTTTTTCATTAATAATCTCCATGCCTCTGGTGCTACTGCCTCTAAAGACTATTTAACAGAATCGTTTTCTTTCTAAATAAATATTAATATCAAAACATCACTTCGTGCAGGTTATTTTGTAACACTTAAAATCCATGGTCCTCAGAATGCCTGAATTCCAGAAGTTTATAGATTCAACTCCTTCGTTTAGAAGATAAGAAACAAAAAGTTACGGACTTCAAGCTATTTCATAATGGCTAATTTTTCAAAACTTGTCTGGTTGTTCCTACTTATCACCAAGGTAAGGCTTAGTCGCTTATCTTGTAAAAAATCCTATATATATATATATATATATATATATATATATATGTGTGTGTGTGTGTGTGCGTCTGTGTATTGTTAACGAAGTACAGTAGAACCTCTCAAATCGGAACTCCCGCAAAATCCAAACATGAATTGATGAAAAGCAAATTTTAAAAAAGGTATTTAAAATTTAATGAAGTATGTACAGAAAATTTGATACTTACGTAAAACAGGACTAAGATGTGTAGTAAGATATTGGAATTGACACTGTAAAAACATGTATAATACAAAGGTCTATACTGTACTATTGTATCACTTCATTAACATAGAATTTATTGACAGTAAAATAAAAATAAAAAAGACAAACATTAAACTATATGTTTCACCTAAAAAGAAAAAACACAAACACTTTAATATATTTTTCACCTAAAATCAGTAATATTTATCTGGGGAAGAGACATAAACTTTCGCGAGGATGCGATGTTGCGCCACCGTGGCATTAGCATAACATCATTGGGTGTTGAGGCTGCATGTTGTTCTACGTAATGCAACGCAATGTCGAGAGCGGCGGCAGCTTCGGCATGAGCAACAGCATTTGTAGATGCATCTTTTACCTAGCTATCGCTATTTGCTACACTGTCGTCATGTTGATCCTAGATCATAGACACCATGTCATGTTCGGTATATTCTTCATTGGCGACAGGAAATGATTCATTGATATAATTGTGTAGCAATAGAAGACTTTAAACACATACAGGCACATTTCCTGCCTTGTAAGTAATTACTCGGTAAACAACCCCAAGTGTGGCATTGACACAACATATGTCAATGAATGTCACAGAATGTCTTACTTACAATCTCGGCAAGTGTTAATCTTCTCGGTTACTCATACACACAGAGTATATTAAGATTAAATATTTCCATAACCACATCAGTATTGATTTTACGATGTACATATGAACAGGATGTGCTCACTTATTTCTTTCCCTATGAAATATCTTTACATTAAAAAGCAATATTTTAGAGTGGCTCGCGAGTCGCAAAACACATATTTTGGGCAGTATGCAGCCCACAGGCCATGGGTTGTGCACCCCTGTGCTACATAGATTGCTTACATGCATTAGTCATTTACATTAGTTAGGTATGTGTATATTACTTATATCCTAATCTTATCGCTCCTCCATGACAAGCAGATGGGCAAAGGCTACACAATCGAACCTCTAATAGTAAACAAAGCCGTTCTAATAATAGGCTACGGAATTGTGTAGGCTACAATTCAGCACATTAGTTAAAGCTATCATTTATAAACAGACACATCCGTTAAATGTAAAAGAATGGAGTAGACTTGTGCTATCATATTTTTCTTGAATGAAGGTCTACAGTTCAGTATTGATACAGAAATTTGTAATGAATGCTGTATTATTGTTCGTTAATAAAAAAGCACACTTCTGTCAAATGCAAAATACAAAGTAAATAGATATTTGAACTTTTTTTGGCAAATCCGAACAAATCCGACATCATAGTTCTTTTTTTGACTCTGTGTATGAGATACTCTTTGCATTCTGCCTGAAATAATTTGCTTCAACAGTAGTGGATCTATGGTTTTGTGTGTTAATAGCCCATATTCCACATCAGTAGTTTCCAATTGATTCTACCACTGTGCAATTCAGATGTTTTTAAAAATTATTTTATCATATTGTTTTTAGGCTGCAAAATTCTTTCTCAATAGTGAAATATAGGTGGTGTGTATGTGTTTGTTATCCTATACATTACTTTCCTGTTATACTTCTTTGATCAATTTTTGGTCCGAAATAATTCTTTTATTTATTTAACATTGAATTTACTTTAGCAGGAATAAATCTGTACAAGGGTACTTTGTTCATCTTTTATAAAGGGAAGAGATTTATGCTTATTGAAGGGAATCCAGAGATATTAGCCTATTATATTACAAACATCTGCAGACAAGAGTTGAAATTCAGGTAGAAAAAGGACAACCACCAGTGGTGCCTCATAGGCAGGTTGAACGGTAGTGCAACCCCAAACTAGAGAGCATTAGAAAAAAAATGAATTTATATATTGTTTACATAGTTATGAGCAATTATTCATCGTTATAAATAATAATAAAAAGGTCACAACCTCAGCGATTGTGTGACCATTCGCTCAGTCACAGACAGTCTCATTCGGCCTGATTGCTGGGAAACATACAACGTCCAGTGACATCACTTCTAATAGAGAAAAAGCATTGGAAGGTCCAGACAGACTTAAACAGCTAGGCAGCGCCATTAAGACTCCTTATGTGGAAGACGAACTGCAACCTCTTGAATGTTTGATTAAGATCGGTTCCGTCCAAAGAGAAGCATCTCCGCTCCTATCCTAGTTTTTTTTACATTCATAGTTAAAAATGAATTAAGATTGGTTTGTTAATAAATAAACCCATGACTTGAGATTCGGTGTCTTGGGTAAATAAGTAAAAATCAAATAGAAAATGCCAATATATTTCCTTCAACAAAATATAAATCCCAAACTATTAAGCAGTATCTATCTATTTTCCCTATAACAGCCCTTTAAGTATGTCAATATGTGATACTTGCCTATGATAGCAATTACTTTTTTCCTTTAATGAGGATGACATTAAATAAAACGTCTTTCAGAAGGCCTGGCCTGAGTTAACACGTTCAGCACGGCTAGCGTACCGGCATGCTTTGGGTTCCCTTACGAGGCACTGAGAGCGTGCCGGTGGGCTCCCTACTTCCCTTTTTAGAGACGGCGAGCGCACCGGCACACTCACTCCCAGGCTAATTGAAACTTCTCTAGTGTCAATACGTGATTGCATAAGGGTTTGATTTTTACGTCAATGCTTCAGAAGAGTTTGGGGAATATTGTACCTGAGTCGTTTTTGAATCCGACCATCCCAAGTTAACTTTTGATGCTTCAACTGAAACAATGCATCAAGGAGTTTTATGAACAGATTTAATTTGGTTTAACTTTTATATTTTAATGTTTATTTTAGTTTGAACCCCTTAATACGGCCAAATATCCGGTAAAAACAACGATCATAAAAATAAACTAAGTTTTCTGAGCTAACACAAGAATAAACGATAACTGGCCTATTAGAGTGAATAAACCAACTCGAGGTGGGAACAGACTATTGTAAATATGACTAATTGACAAAATGCTTGGACGCCCGAAAACCTAATCATCTTGTCATCATAAGATTGTAATAAACAAATGTCAGCTAATCTCGGCAATAAATAGTCTCGGACGTGACATATGCATTATCTATGTCTCCCTCTACATTATCAACCTCTATGGCTTTGTGAAACACATGAAACACAAACAGAAACAAACATTCTGAGTTAAAAGTTGAGTGGTTATTTTAGTATGTAGTATATTTTAGTAGTAGGGTCTTTAGTTTTGTTTGTACATTATCTTTTTTTTATCTGTCTTTTTTATTGTGTTTTATTACTTGTCATACAGTAATTTATCATTTGTATTTCTTTTTTTTTAACTGTGACCCGATAAATAAAACAATATTTTAGTGTCTAATACACTGTTTTGATGTTCCTATTAAACCTGTATATGTTAGAAATAAAATTATTGAGATGAAAACAACGGGGACGATAATTAGATGCTACGACAAGCTATGCAACCCGCACAGCATTCCACTGCCGTCAGAGGTGGAAGTTAACGAAAAACAGACAGTAGTTTGATGAGATCACCAATATCGCCACCGTGCTGAGTATGTTAACAATGGTATATACGTAAATATATTCCTTAAAATGGCCATCCTCATAAAACAAAAAAATTAAGTATTACTGAAAGCAAGTATAACATGTTAATATATGTTCAAGAGTTTAAACTTTTAAACAAAAGTTTACAAGCAATTATTTTTGTTTTGAGATTAAGGGAATCAGCTATTATTATTATTGTTTATAAGTTTTTGAAAAGAATTACTTATTACACTTTGTAATTATATATAAGTAATTAACAACCAGCACGTCATGAACAGCAACAAAATTTCGATTTGAAAAGAATTGCTACTAATAAAGTAAAGATGAAAAACTCCTTGGTCTACGTACTATTGAGAGGCACCCTGGCATATCATAACAAATATGCAGGATGAATTCCTGAAGTACACAAACTCTATATCGAGTTTAACAAACATGTCTACTCATTACAGCTCTTAGATCAGAGACCTAACCTGTACCAGTAATAGAGAGAGTTTTATACTTGGTGTTCAGGGAAGGCAAAACTTTGGAATATTTAAAATATTATAAAAACGCCCAGCTGGATTTCTTTATTTTGACATTGTTTACAAATAGAAATGTTTAAAACCTTTTTGACTTTTACTACAAGGAAATGTTAACTCCTGACCAGCTTCATGCAGCCATTTGTTGCAAACTGTAAACAAATTTCAAACAATTTTATCAAAAGAATTTTTTTAAAATTACATCATTAGACATAATGTATAAATATATTTATAGCTTTTTTAGGTTGACAGATCACAGATCAATTCATGTTTTTACAATACTCTACATTTCAATTTTCTTTCCATGTGAGCTTTGGTTAAATATTAGAATTATAAATTTTAACTCTTGAAAACAATTTTTTAATAAAAATTGAAATGTTGAGCATTGTAAAAACAAGAATTTGTCTGTGATCTGTCATTAACCTAAAAAATTGAATAGTTAATAACAGACATTAAATAACGTATTTTTATAGATGTTCACTCGTAAGCTGGCAAAGATATGGAGTTAGCTATTTTGTCCTATTAGGCTTAAAATAAGTGATAGCATATGACTTCATAAAACAGCTAATATGATATAGTTTATGTGGTAGACTCGCTATTTTAACACATGTTATTTTATTTATATTATTTCTAATTATTCAATGAAAAGTAGCTAAAATAAATATTTTCTTTGTTAACCTAAGTAGGAATTGACTATAAATTTTTTTATGTTTATATCTCATTTCCAATTACAACACGACTAATAAGAGAGGTATTATCTTTATTACAGGTTTAAAGAATGTCAGCAATGGAGCAGGATGTTATTTTAATAGTCTTGTATCAATATTTTTCCCACCATTCTGTCAGAAAACTTGTGATAGTCAATCATCCTCATTATAGTTTAATCCAATAAACTTGGACTAAGAAGCACCAAGAAAAAAGCAAAAGACGTGCAATTGTAAGGTGGGAAATTTTACAAATGTTTTCATTATGACATTATTAACCACAACACATGGCCAAAAGTGTATCCTAATTGTAACCACTGGTACAACCGATTTTTACAAAATATGAATGAACCAATGGAACAATTTACCTTCACCCATTATTCCATCTCTATTACACAATACCAAGTTGTAGAAGAATGACTATTGATTTGAGGTTTTAAAGTTCTAAAACCTGAGTATTAAATAAATGCACCTCAAAACTAATCAAATCTTTTATTCCAGACATTTAAAATTTATCAGAACAGAACTATCAGAGCTGCCTATGTACTGAGTACAACAATGGATTAACACTAAGAGGTTGGCTTTAAACCTTCCCACTAGAATGCTATGCCAAACCGTAAGTAACTTTCTGAACAGGACTCGTTTATTTCTAATTAGTAAGAGGTACATTTAAACAAAAGTGTTTTAATAGTATTAATTATTAATATATAATAATATTCATCAGGTGTAATATAAATGAAGTGGCATAGAAATAAATCCCTGCTTCCCTCTCAGTGCATGGGAGCGTAACAGATCAAGGGCTGCAAAGCACGCGAAGAACAAATTTTATAATATAGTTTGACCACATTCATCACTTCTAACAGTTGAGTTAAATGTATCTGGAGAAAGATGAAACAATAAGTGCGTATTACACTATTACATAAACCTACCTTTATGAATTGTGAGTATTTTAGGATGTAATACTTACATAACTTTCTGATATAGAGCTGTAAGGTTTTTGTTAAACTCTGGAACTTTGTGGTCTATTACGTTTGGTGAAACTTAATTAATCACTTTTACATTAGTTTATGACTATCCGAACTTTACAAAATTTAAAATTCGGATAGTCATAAACTAATGTCAAAATGATTAATAAAGGTTTTTGTATTGCTATTTGTTGGCTTACAGCAATAATGTATAAAAACTTCAATGTGTGAAAGGTGAGATCAAATTGAAAAAAGTGAACTTCTTATATATATGATATGAAGTTAACATGTTAAGTTAGAATCCTAAAGTACATTTCATAAAAATAATAAGTACATTCGAGTTAGATAAGACCAAGACCCCCTCGGATTAACGAAACTCTGATCATACGGAAATACATTCCAGTGCATTATAAAAAACTGGAGTTCTAATGAACCCTAATACTATAATTAAGAATCCACAAAATATATTTATATAATTGTATTTATTACAATACTAAAATAAATTCAATGTTCCTTTGGAATAGATTGTTCATCACAGTTGCTACTTTTGGAAAAAGTTATGTCTTCTCCTTCTGCTTATTAGATCGTTTTTGTTCTGAGTTCTCTCGAAGATGTCCTAGCAGAAGCACATTTGTTGGCGTGGTGTTTTGTTCAAAATAGAGTAGTGCAGTTTCCAAGTCGGCCATTCCTTCATTGTGACTAATTTTCCGTTTTTGTACTGTCTCGGTCAAACCTTCATCTTTATTCTCGGCATCACTGCCTTCAGTAGTTTTTTGTACCATTTCAATAGTAGTAACATTTGTTGTTGTAACTTACTTACATTCATCCTTACTCATCCATTGACGTACGTCAGTATCATCGACATTTTCACAATCTGGAAGTTTCTTGGTATGAAATGTCAAATCTGTTTTGTGTTGTGGATCAATGACATTGTCAGCAGTTTTATTATATCTCAGGTCTTTATTGCTATTTACTTAATGTTTCTTCTTTTATTTGGTTTAATGATTCGGTTACCCAGTACACAAAGCTTACAATGCGCAAAAAAAGAGATTTTGCGATGATGCTTTGTCTAACAGTAAATAATTTGAATTTATTTTCAAATAGATAAAATCGTCTGAAATAGAATTCAGATTCAAATTTAATGGAAGCTCAAAAATTGAGACTCGGATTTTCGAATCTCTACTGTACTTACTTCTTTTATAAATTAGTTTTCAGCATTACAAATATTTTGATCTATTTAAAAAACAGGGTTAAACGTATTCTATATTTAGAAATGTAAAACGTGGCTGAGTAATACCAGGGTATATATGGTGGAGTTGTTACAACATTGTAAAGTATTGCTTAATCTATTACTGATCTAATTACATACATGTTGCAGACACTAGCAGGTAAGAATTAATTCCTCTCGTCAATTGAGTTGTATTTCCCTACAAAAATATTCTCACTTATAAAGCACTAATTAATATATTTTCATAAGGGTGCAATTTTTTTATTTGTTATTTTGTATCTTAGTTAATTTATTATTTGTTAATTGATTATTATGAGTAATCATAATTGGTAAAAACAAATTATCAGTTACTTAAGGTTTGAAGTTTGCTTTAGATTCTAGGCTCCTACTATTAATGTTCATTTCATATGTATGGAAGTATACACTAATTGCTGTACTGAATGACGCCAAGTGTAACCTATAATGAGCTTCTCCCTCCAGTTGACAAAAACGGGTGAAGTGTTCTATTATGTATAGATGTCTGACAAAGTCAATGGGCCATAAATGTCTTTCTTTATTTATATGCTGTAATTTTTGAGAGTTGATAAATATTCCTTAGAAAGCACAGACATCTAGTCTTGTCTGTGACATATCAAAAAATAAACTCTTTTGAACCAAACAAATCAATCAATTAATGATAAGATTCTTGACTAGCTGGACTAGTTTTTATACCTACTGATAAATTGTTGGGACTACCCGAAACAGTCTATAACCAGCAATGGGTTAAGTAAAAGGAAAAGAGGGAATTGATATTTTCAAAACAAAACCTTTTAGAACATGATTAGCTATTAGTAGTAGTATGTTTTACCTACCCCATTTAGAACCTAAGACAACAGGACAAGAAGCATGTCTCATCCTAAGATCTACGTCTCCATCCGGCAGTAAATTAAACCAAAATACTCCTGCTCCTTTTGTAGGTGAAATGGAGACATTGAGTTGAGGGAACACGGTATTTCCACCTTGCAACACTTCACTCAACTGAATAAAAAAATAAGAAAGTGATTAAGAAATTTTGTTACACACTTATTGGTAATTTAAATTTAAATTTTGTTTGTAAAAAACTATAAAGCTACAATTTAACTAAATGAATAATTATGTATGACTTACTTACATAAAACATAAAGGTGGCGAATCTATTTCCTGATTTGTCAGTTTCTCTATTTAACTACAAAAAAGAACTTTATTACTATACAAATGAAATTATTATGGAAACTCTTCAATAATAAAAAGAAAATAGTTTGTACATACAGTAGAGTCTCGATAATGTGAGTGCTGATATTTCGAGCTTCCGTTAAATTCGAGCCTATTTCTATTTGAGCCTATTTTATCTATTTGAGAGAAACTGATGTCTGACCTCCAAGAAATATTGATAGCCATACAGTATGCAAACGAAATGAATTGGGCTTTCAAGAAATGTTTATATCAATATGGTATGCAAAAGGTAGTGAGTCGGGATTCTAAGAAATATTCATATAAAGTTCTATAAACTTATCTAGTGCATTTTTAATTATAGCATTGGGGTTCATTAACACTCTAATTTTTTTGTAATGCACACGAACGTATTTCCATGTAATTTGAATTTTCGGTAATCAGAGGGGGTCTCGGTCACATCTATCTCGAATTATCGAGATTCTACTGTATAACTGTAAATTTAGAATGTGGTTGACATACACATTAGAATGTATATTTGGGTTTTATGGTAGAGCGTTTCTAGAAAATTGAGACTTTTAAAAATATTTTCTGAAAATATACCTGTGCATGGGTAAATTATGCTTATTATGTAAACAGAAAAAAATTATTTAGAAATATTAGTTTATTCATAAAAATAATCCCTCCAATACTCTAAATTAAATATTTTTCAATAAAATGTTTAAAAAGTAAAATCATTGTGAATTAATATTTCAGAAATAACAAAAATTGTAGAAACTATAAATTATTATTTGAAATAAATTTCAAAACAATGGAATAATATATTTCTTTTATTTTACAACAAATACTCTAATGTATCTTAGTTTTAGGCAGTTGAGGTAAGAAATTAGATGAAAACTTCACAATATAGAATTAAGGTTGAAAACGCACAATTATTTAGACCGAAATTGTAACACAATTATTAAACAAGGAAATGGAGTACCTTAAGGGGCAAAAGATTAACTAGTTAAAAATTTTATTAGATTCTAATGAATGTGCAAAAAAAATTATGAAACAATTAAAAAGTTTATTGTTAAAAATCGTTTTATTTTACAATAAATAGATTACGAAGGTATAATAATTTTGTGGTTTCAATTTACAAATTAACATGAAGGCAGATTACTTTTTTCAATTGTTAAATGATTGAATTTCTCCAAGTTTCTAGATGTTTAAAACTGAAGAAAAAATTATGCAGCTAAAAAACGCTGTGCAAAGTCATCATGGGAATAAGGCGCATGTCCAAAGACTACCCATAGAAACTCCTCAAGCAGTTCTTTACTCTGTCAAACAGCATGTGGGCGAGCGTTGTCATGGAAAGAAAGGTTTTGTTGGTTTTGATAGAATAATCATCAGAAATAATCCTGTGAACAAATGCATGGTTTATTTCCACATTTGGAGGAAGTTGAGGAAGGGTTTCATCAATGGTTGGCTGCCGATCGGTGTCAATCGCCCTTTAAACATTTTCGACAACAGTCAGAGCTGACACTTCGTTGTTCATCATGTAATGTTGTTCTCCTTACAATGAATAACTGGTACCAATGATAAACCATTAGCCTTGGACATGATGTCTTTACCATAAACACTACACAACTTGCATGTGTTTCCGTTGTTTTTTTTATTATTTGCCGTTATTACATGAACTACCACGAAATCAACACAAACTTCAAGATCGGCAGCAGGAATAAGTGTATTCTCCATAGTGGCTGGAGCCTGACTGCCTACTTCATCCATGTATACGTACAGGAACTTTACAGTGCTGCCACTACACCGATGCGAATTCCCCATGACTCCCAGACGTTTCCCGCCTACCATAAAGATTTAAAATAGTGTATCTTACTTATGAAACATCTCTAGTATATCATGAATTTTTTTAGTTGATATAGATAACATCAATCTATCAGAATAATGTTAGGAGAGAAATAGTTCTGAGCAAGGATTGTTTTACAAAATGAGTTAACTAAAAAAGATATGACAAGTTAGCCTAAAATTATTAAAATGTTCTTACATTGCTAATTGCATCTGAATGTAAGAGGTATTCGCCTGCAACACCATAATTACTAATCTGATTCATTTCTGCATGTTCTATATCAAGATTTGTCATCGCTTCCACCCTCTTGCTGATTCTTAAAGCCACTGCATCTTCTCTGTCCTCTATCCAGGTAATACGACTAGTCCTGTAATCAGTAGTTTGTGTTGAACCATTTGGCATTATTATTTCTGCTCTTGTCAACTGTAATGATAGGACACAAAGTTTTTAATTTCAAAAATTGAATTATAGATAATCATTTCAAAGAAAGAGAAAGGATTAAAACTTAATCACTACCCCTTTTGATCCCAACGTCTGATTTTTTGGATATGTTGAAAAATCGTGTTTGATTCTTATGTCCAAATTTTCGGATGTTCAAAAAATATTTTTTTTAAATATAATATAATCGGTAAAATAATGTTTGAATATATTAAAGCATTCATAATGAACTCATTTACAAATTTACAGTAATTAAAGGCCCTTAGTTTGATTTCGCAACTCTGTTTTAGTTCAAACTTGATTATTGTAGCTGCTCGGCGCCAAGTGTCGCGACCGCTATCATGTTTGTGAGTAGTGAGTGAGTGATCTGTTTGTTAGTCACAATTTTGTTGAGAAGTTGATCTTTTTGTTTGACAGTTTAGTGTTTGCATTGTTAACAAGTTTATTATTGTTTGTAGCGGTTCATGTTAGTGTATACAACATAAAAACCTTTTTTTTGACAATAAGACAACATAAAAAAACTAATTAGAGCTAAAATAGAATTATTCATGTTTATTTTGTAATTTTACAAGTGACTTAATCAATTACTTTTATTTTTTTACACTATCATGTGTTTTTCGCAATGTTGTGCTGTGGAACTAAATGTGCGCTTTTTAGTTATAAACCTATATCTCCATTGTTTGTGGATGTAACTAAGTGAAAATTTGGGAAAAAACTCATTTTTATGTGTACAAAGACAAGATGATTTATTTAGGAACTGACTTTTAATTTTATATACTTTATATAAAATGGAAACAGAAAAGTTTGAAAAATGGTTTTTTAGTAACATTTTTCTCATATGTTTTTTTCAAGTTTATTATAATTCTAGATTAGTGTATGTTATAGTAGAGTCTTAGAGAAGTAAATTAAGAAAAGAATCATGAAAATCCATTGATAAATAACAGTTTGGTGTAAGTTTTGTCAAAGCACTACATTTTCTGTAAATCATGGCAGGGACTGGAGCAGATAGCCACACAAAAAGTCCTGGGATCAAAAAGGTTAAAAATAGAACTGCCGCCATCCATTTTTTTAACTTAATGTTAATTTAAAATAAATATTTAAATATTTTTAAAGCAATATATTACTTAAAGATATTGAAAATATAATAAATAACACTTAAAAGGCAATACAAACAATCTTTTTGGTAACATGTCTAGCTGTACTTTTCTGTAGCAACTAGCTATAAAATTTTAAAGTTAAAAATTTCAATTGCAACTACTAATCATAACACTTATCATTTACTTGACTTTATTCAATGACTATGTAATAGTCATGAGAATATATTATTATTTTATATAATATTATCTACTATTTTTCAAAAAGATTAGAAAAAAGTTTAAGAAAAACACATACTAGTTATGTTATTCATTTTAGTTTAACTACTTAACATGTTCACTGCTACAACACGGTCTCCAATAGGAGACAGTTAGCATTTTATTCGGATATGTTGTTATCTACCCCAGCGTTGTACAAGATACTTGGTTGAGTGTTGCAGCTTCAAGGTGACGTATGTCGGATGTTTGTTTTAGTTTGGTGAAGATTACCAGCCATTTTTTCTATGTCACTAGTGTTCGTGAGAGTTTAGTGCATGTCCATGGCTGTGAGTGACATGGTTCGCAACATGGAAGGTGTGCCTAGGACTTTTAAGGACTGTTTATTTAATACTAAGAATGTAGTAGAGTATATTAAGGACCCTATGAATGGGGCTTCTGAGTATGCTGAGTCTGAGGCAAGCGACGATGACCGCCATGACAGTGACCTGAATCCCGCTATAGAGGAAGTCGATTACAATCGCGACGAACTGTCTGATTCTGATTTGGAAGAATAAATAGATAATCCTCAATGGACACCTAGTACATTAGGCCTTGGAGAGTATTGTAAAAGCTACTAATATTTATGCATGGTATGTGTTTACTAAACCAAATCTCACGCAATTGTCAAAATAAATAACTGGAAAGAGTTGACAGTGCCAAAACTGAAAACACTCATACTGATTTATAATGGATCTCAAAAATTTGTATATAAATTTTATTAAATATTTTAAAAGCTAATTTGTAATTTTTATTTCACAAAATAATTTGTATTTATTCACTAAACACTTTTAAATGTTTTAAACTTGCCTATAATAGCACTTACTTTGCTTGTTGAGGACGGCCGTTACCCATAAACCTTGAGATCAGTTACGGTCTGAGTTGACAAAGAGACACATCTCCCGAAACGGCCGTCCTCAACAAGCAAAGTAAGTGCTACTATAGGCAAGTTTAAAACATTTAAAAGTGTTTAATGATTACTAGTAGCTCACGTGAAGATGGAATCAACAAATGTTTTTATTTATTATTTCAGTGATTTTTATTTTTAATTTATTACAGTTACAAATGTGAATTACATGCATACCATAAAATATAAAATAATGATAATCATGGGACACTCGCAAATTACAGCAGTCTCAGATCGAAGACAAAATGGCGGCCTAGTATTTTTTCCATTTTCAAGGCTCAAAATTAATTTTTATTGTCATATTCTTTTATTTCTAAAGCCCATCAGAATAAATTTTTAAAAACTTCAGCAGCTTAAGAACGTTTGCAGCGAATGTGTTAAGGACTTATAAAACTTATATCTTGAGTAAATGTTTTGAAAAAGTTATTGACAAAACACTATTACAATTACACTAACATATATTAGTGGCATGTACATTTTTATAATTGTAAAATTTGATATTTATCTTGTTATTAATAAGAAATAAAATGAAACCAAATAATAACAATATGAAACCTTTAAAATAAAAAATCACTTTTTGGCCTGTTGCAAAAAAAACTTGCTTGTGAGAGGTTAAACATTTTCATATAAAATATTTGAAGTTGGTTATACTTATTACTATCTTAGTTCATGTATATTATAGTTTTACATATTTTATTTATAGTGGGTGTAAAACAGTACATTGCATGTAGTCCTCAGTACTTGGCACAGCAATGAAAAGTTTAAATTGTTTTGGAATTTCTATATTGATTAAAGTTTCAATAGACTTTTTTCTAAATTAATGTTTACTAGTATTTATTAGGTTTTATACTTCTAATGATTATTTTACCCATGCAGACCCACGTAATATAATTACAGAATGTTTTTATAATCAGAATTTCTCACATAAGGAGCTGAAGCATTCTTAAGTTGAGCAATTTCTTCATCTGATATTACACTGTGAAACATTACAATAGGTGGATCTAAATGCACTTCCTCTAACTTGAATGGAGCAATTCGAAGATACGGCTTATTATAATGTACATAATAGCATTTCAAGGTATTAGAGATATTAGCTTCAACTCTGCACATAGTATTGTATTCAATTATTTCGTGAGAATAAAGTTCTGGAACAGACTGAATCATTCAAATCAATTGAAATATAGATAGTTTACATAAATATTATACACAGGTTTTTTTTAGATTTCTAAGTAATAAGTACAAATTGTATATCGGGATGGGCCGACTCTGATTCTTGATTTCAGGAACCGTGAATTCTGATGATTCTCATCCGATACTCGATTTGTTGATAAAAGAGTTGATTCAGATTCTTCTTTTTTAAACTGTTAAAATATGTGTGTGTGGCGTAATTTATTACAAAAATAATTAGTTATCAACTATGCCTTATTTATGTATTAGTCACTTTGAATGAATTAAACGATTAAAGCAAATCCAATTTTAGATTAAAAAATATTATTATTATTTATGACGCAACAACAAAGACAATCAGAAGCATTTCTGGTCCTATTGTTTGTCACCGCTTTTCTCTCTCTGGTGTCTCACTCTCACTTGGGTGGACTCTCTCTCTCCTCATCTCTGGCCACCTCTACTCTGCCACCGCTGCATAGATATCAAACCAAATCACAAAGAAAAGCTAGTTCCAATTTCTCCAGTTATACAAACTGAAATGGCTATTGCCGAAGTTATATTGTAATTGTGAACTGAAGTTCGCATTTGTAATTTTAAATAAATCATTACTTCCACCCGATATGTTTGTCATGCTTTCAAAATTTTTATTTAAAATGAAGGTTATACGTACTGTGTAGCCTATTACATTAAAACGGAACTTTTAAAAGGTTTCACCCTTCACCAAGATAATAACTAAATTCATTATTATAGAATTATTATTATCATGTACGCATATATAACCTAAAATATTTGAGAATTGACTTAAGAATCGAGAATCAGAAGAAACATTTTTTAATCAGAATCGAACATTTTAGATATCAGCCCATCCTTAAATACAATTATTTCTTTCCTCAACCAAAATTGTCTAATACCAATTTTTTTAGACCCTGTTAATTATTACTAGCATCATAAACATGATTAAATAACTAATAATGATAATATTAACAAAAAAAACTTATATTATTGACTGTTAATGTTTAACAACTTTTCAAACGAATCTTTTACAAAGTGTTGCTATTTATGTAAACACTTAGTCCCATGGGGAGTTTTATTACTTTTACTGTTTATGTCCCATGAATCATTTTAATAACATATCATTTATGGATTACCATTTTTGTTTGTTTTATTCCCTTCATTAAGAATCACTTCTCATTTAAATATGTCACACAGGAAACAATAAATTCAATCAACTCTAGTGAAATTTGTGCAATTTTTATTACTGTAGTGTATGCAAAAAAGTTAAACAAATTTAATAATTATTCTTGAATTTTATAGTCCATTACGTTTGGTGAAATTAATCACTTAAACAATAGTTTATGACTATCTGAACTTTGAATTTAGTAAATTTGTTAAAACTTACTGAGACAGAACGTTTTCGATCGCTATGTGCCGATCTTCATCAGTGTCTTCTGCTTGGAGATGTTGGATCAAGCGGAGACGGTTTTAAAGGTAGGTTTTCGATAGTATCAAAGAGTATGTGTGATTTGTATTGTGTTTGTTCGTTTAATATGTTTGTACTTTGTGTTTTTGTGTGTCTGTAAATTTCATATTGTTCTAGTGTGTTGAGATGTGGTCCTTTTTTGTTGATGTGTAGGATTTCTAGGTTATGGTAAGTGTCTGTGTATTTATGTCCTGTATCTTTTATGTGGTTGTAAAATGTTGAGTTGGTATTCTGTTTGTGTTCCTCGATTCTTTGTTTAAAGCTGCAACCTGTTTGTCCAATGTAGAATTTGTTACATTCGTCGCAGTTCAGTTTGTATACGCCTGGTGCTTGTAGTTTATCCTTGTTGTTGGTGTTGTGTTGTCTTGTAACTTGTTATTAGTTTTGTATGCTATTTTGTATCCTAGTTTTTGAAATTTGCGGGCTATTTTGTTTGTTGTTTTTTTATGAATGGTAATGTGATGTATTTGTTTTCTCTGTCTGTAGTGTTAATTTTAGTGTTTTTTTGTATTTTGTACCATAGTTTGTCTATTATTTTTGGAGTTGTATCCATTTGTGTATGCTAAATATTTAATTGTGTCTAGTTCTTTGTTTATTTTTTCTGAGGTCATTGGGACTTCTTTAGGGTATTGGATAGTGTGTCTGTCGTTATGGGTTTCCTGTAAATGTTGAAACTGTGTTTCTGTGTGTGGTTTTTTGTTATGGTTAGGTTGAGGAAGTTTAGGGATCAGTTGGTTTCAGTTTCTAAAGTGAAGTGGAGTTTTGGTTGTATTTTAATAGTGTAGGTGAGGAAATTTTTGCATTGACCATAACCTAGAAATCCTACACATCAACAAAAAAGGACCACATCTCAACACACTAGAGCAATATGAAATTTAAAGACACACAAAAACACAAATTACAAACATATTAAACGAACAAACACAATACAAATCACACATACTCTTTGATACAATCGAACACCTACCTTTAAAACCATCACCGCTTGACCCAACATCTCCAAGCAGAAGACACTGATGAAGATCGCCACATAATGATCGAAAACGTTCTGTCTCAGTAAGTTTTAACAAATTTACTAAATTCAAAGTTCGGATAGTCATAAACTATTGTTTAAGTGATTAATAAAACCCATAAAACTACATTGTAATTAGAAATATTTATTCAACACATCTTCTTACTAATATGATTTTACCTCCAAAGTTGCTAAAATTGTAAAGTGAAATGGGAATAAGGTGATATTTTATTAAATAAATATTTTAAATATCACTGGAGTCTTATTACTAGTTTATGAATGCACAGTTTATGTATATATATATATATATATATATATATATATATATACAATTGTTCCACCACCAAGTGCAATTAATTTTTACCTTGGTGGAACAATTGTTTACAATTAACAATAATAACTTTATAAAGTCAGTGCAACGGAAAGTAATGGACAACATTAAATATCACACACATATACATACATACATACATATATATATATAAGGCAAGGGTGGTAATTCAACCAATTATATTTTGGGCTATTTTTCGGGTTATCATAAAAAAACCACTATATTTTATTGGGAAATAAAAATGTATATTTTGGAAATTCCAAGTCTGCTATGACAATATACTTACTAACTCAAGACCATCTGCCTACCCTAGAAGAAAATTCATATGTTATCAACATTATAAATATCGCTCATTTATGTATTAATCCTATGACACTTGGGCGAAATACTATACAGAATAATAAACAAGATGGTACTGTCTATTCTGTTTGTTGTTTTGTATGACAATTGATAATTGAGTTTTCTGAAGATGGAAAAAATTGTGTGTGTGTGTGTGTGTGTGTGTGTGTGTGTGTGTGTGTGTGTGTGTGTGTGTGTGTGTGTGTGTGTGTGGTGTGTGTGTGGTGTGTGTGTGTGGTGTGTGTGTGTGTGGTGTGTGTGTGTGTGTGTGTGGTGTGTGTGTGGTGTGTGTGTGTGGTGTGTGGTGTGTGGTGTGTGGTGTGTGGTGTGTGGTGTGTGGTGTGTGGTGTGTGGTGTGTGGTGTGTGGTGTGTGTGTGTGTGTGTGTGTGTGTGTGTGTGTGTGTGTGTGTGTGTGTGTGTGTGTGTGTGTGTGTGTGTGTGTGTGTGTGTGTGTGTGTGTGTGTGTGTGTGTGTGTGTGTGTGTGTGTGTGTGTGTGTGTGTGTGTGTTATGGTAAATGACAGAGATGTAGTAATTGTTTTTGTGTAGATTGTCGGTAAGGAGGATTGATGGTGTTGCTTATGTTTAATTTTCTAGAGTATCTTAGGTGAGTGTATGTTCATAGTTGTTTTGTTGGGTAATGTATTTTATTGTATTAAGTTCTTTGTACTTTTTTTATTGCTTTGTAATAAACTGTTTAAATGGTCTTGCATACCTTGCCCTTTTGTGAAGTTTCTCTCCCATATTAAACTAAAATTAATTTATTAAATTTAGTTGATTAATTCATATTTGAAAAAAACGTATTAACATCAAGTGTTAATCAGTACAAGTTTTAAAAAACTGTATTCGACCTTGAGTGGAGTACTTTACTAATGATTGAAAATTTGAACAAGTTATATATATATATATATATATATATATATATATATATATATATATATATATATATATATATATATATATATATATATATATATATAGGGAGAGTGCGAACTAATAGAAGGAATTGAATAATGTTCATAAAACCGAAAAAAACACAAGTATAATTATAGAATATTAGGGTACTTACATTTCTTCTTTTTTTACGCCTTTCTGCTGAAGCTTTAGAACAATTTCTCAAAATTGCAACATTGAAATCATGTGCAAGTTCTGGAGGTGGTGTGTATGCGGGGTACGCAATTAACAACGTTTCCATATATTTTAATGAAGCATTTTGATCACCTACAGTAAAAATCATAAGAAAAACTTTTTTAAAACTTTTTACCAGATTAAATAAAACACTTAAAATACTTTGAATTTTTTCTCAACCTATATAACCAATACATAGATGAAAGTGAATCTAAAACAAACAATATTACTAGTAATTAAGTACATTTATGATTACTATTAATCGTTAATAATGATTAATAGATGATTAACATAACCACCTTGATGATGATAGATTTGTTATACCTATGGGGAAGTTTTCCAATTATTGCCAGCCAAGAATCAGGTAGGCATAATAAATGTTGAGCAGAACCAAATGTGTTCTTGAAATTAAAGCATCAAACAGTGCAGATTTTCACTCCCAAAATTAAAACCCTACTTATAAAGAGAACTAACCTTCAAAACAAGTAGTTATCACCAGATACTCAAGGATAAAACCTTTTTGAAGTGATTTGTCTTCATCAGCCTTTTTTAAAGCTTCATGCAACCATGGAGTTGATAATTCATAGAAATGAATTGAGGCATAGTAGTAGCCAATTTCTAAGCAATCGTCAGCTGAAAAAACCTCTTGATTAGTACATAAACAAAATGAATTATTCCAATATTAAATATGTTTATGAAACAGTTGGGGATAGGCGTACCACAGGCTGGGAACCACTGCTTTAGACTACACATTTTGAATTTATATTTATTTAACTTCAGCAAAATTGCTTTAAAACTTATAATTTTAAAAAATTTTAGACATTTATTTTTAATTGTTTAAACAAATATTAAATAAGTAGTGTAGAAATTTGTAGTTTTTTTCTGTTAGTCATTTTAAAGAGATATCAAAAGGTTCAAGAAAATCCATTCCATCTCTGATTATTCCACTAAGACTATGGCACTTTTGCTCCAATAAGGCTAAAACAAATGTTTGCATCCTGATCTCACAATTCCTCTTAATTCAAAATTATAGAATACTGGAAAGTATAGCTACTAAAAAATCTAAAATATATAAATTGGAGGGATTCCGTACATATAGACATGTATTTCAAAAAGGTATATTGCCCTTAAAAAACATTTATAACTTAGCTCCTTCGGCACAAAAAAAATATGTTGTTTGTAATTCCATGTTGTACAAAAAAGTTACCAATCTAGAACTTTGAACAAACTATATTTTTACAAAAACAACATTTAGGCATAATAGTGAACAATATTTTTTTAAAATGAATTTGGTTCTTAATAACATGGTGTTGCATTCTTTTGCATCACTATGGTACCTGGGCTCCGTCACTGTGCTACTGATATTATCAAATTTATTGGGAATTGTGGAGTTAAATATAAACAGAATAAGTGTATTTTTTTATTGCTATTAAAACTGAAAACCACTGAAGTTATAATTTTAAAGCTAATTTCTATACTTCATTACAGTAGTAGTAAACAAGCCTAATGTTTAAAATAAAACTAAATATATTTACGTTACTTGACTTGAATATTGACATTGGTACTTTTGGAGACATGTTTTATTTTCCAAAACGCAAAGGAACATTTTAAGCCTTTGTGTTTTTTTAGGTATGGTATTTAAATTGTTGTACAACTTTGGTTATTTACATATTTAGTTAGGTACATATTTATTTATAAATTAAGCACAAATAAAATTTTTAAAATTATGTTATTATTCATCTTAAATTTTTTTTGTGATAATATTTTTTTTAATATCAGAAGATAAATATTTATTTAATGATTTTGATAGAATTGTATTATGTCTGGTTTGATTGAGGCCAATGTTGATAAACCCTTAACAACACCAATCTTCAACCAATTCAAATCACAATATTGTTCATTTACTAACATTAAAAAATACAAAATGTTCAAAACTAAAATCCTAATGCCAAAATTATTTCAGATTTGGTCAACTAAATGCCTAATCAGTAGAAAATGTTTAACAACAATTTTACAGAAAAAAAACATAACTACTAGTAAATGGCAAAAACGTTTGATCTGCTAGTTTTACTCTGGATTAATTTGTCTGGCATTATAAAATCATATAATCATAACAAAAGTAAGGCAATAACAAACTAGTTTACCTGTTAATACTGAATGCTCATCAACACCGGGGAAATTTTGACTCGCTAATGTAGCTGCGCTAAATTTATAAACATCCTGAAGCCTAAAGATAGCTTTAATTGCTGCTTTAAATTCATCATCGCCTGGAAGTTCGTCTTCCCCTAAAATAACTATAAAAACGATAATATCAAAAATTAATAATACGTTTTATTTTACAAGTAGTGTTTAGGTGGTAGATATTTTGTGAAGGTCAATCTTTTGAAACTGACGCAGAAAATAAAATATCTCTATCATAGCTTAGATTTCTGTTTGAATGCTAGCTACTCCCATTGCAAACAATGCTTTTTCCAAGATATCTAATCCAGGAATATATAATTCCTGGAACTGGATTTCAGAATCTACAGAGAGTGAAAGGAACCTTTGCTGGAAGTTGTAGCACTATTAGTAACAACATTAATACCATAACTAACTTGTATTTGTATTAGACCTAATTTGTTAATTAGATTCCTAATTCACAATTGTCACCTTTATTTCACTTCCAACTCTGAATTTCACTTCAGTTTTTCCCTTTAGTCAGTTCCCTTCTGTCCTCAAATAATTGGGCTTAATTCTTCTCAATCCTCTTCATAGCTATTTAGCTTTTTTGATTTATTTAACTAAAAATATAGGAAACCCTGCAGCAGAACAATCCAGTTTGGTTCACCTGTTAATTTGAATTATGATTTGTTTTTACACCTAATTACACATATATTTATAACTCAGTTTTTCTGATTTATTGTTTTTCTTCATTTTAATTCTTTTTTTCATTACTTGTTTTAATTACTTTAAAATTTTAATCAACGTGTCTGCCTTTATTTGAACAAAATTATTTATGACATCATTTACAAAATGAATTAACAATATCAGTTTAACATGCTTTTAATCTTCACCCTTCAAGATCAAAATTAAGCTTTCCTGTAAATAGCAATACAATTTCATGAAAAAGTCTTGTCATTTGGGTGTCATTAAATTTTTGTATACAAGATCTGTCAGTTTGTGTTCAATAAAATATAATATTTCAGTAAAATATTACAGTTTGTGTACTGTTAAGAGATTACAAATACATCTTTAACAATATTTATTTTTATAGCCTTGTATTGAAATTGTATTTAATATTAACACCCTTTTTACACGTCAAAGCTCAATTCTTAAACGTTTTTAGTCATTTAAAATAAAAGTAGCATATTTTTTAATTACCTGACCTATTATGAAGAAGACTGAGTGTCTTGGGCCATTCTTTTGTAAGTCGTTTGATAAGTGAGAAAGCATTGATTGGGTTGCTTACATATTGCTCCTTGTTCTGTACATTTGACAAGGTTTTGACAGCTTGAGCATATCGTCTGTAAAGCAATCATTTCACTCAACTAAAGAAATAACATTGCAAATAGAAATCTTTAGCATGAAACATGACTTTAAAATTTCAAAATATAGAATAAACTTTTTATACATGTTTTGTTCAAATGCTTTAAACAATTTTTAATTCATTGTAATGATGTAAAATAAAAATAGAAATCTCTAAATATAAATATAATGAGTTATTGGATTATTTTTAAAGATTAAGATCTATAAAGTGCAATCTCAGCAATCTCTTCAATACTCCCAACACTCCATTAATCTGAACAAGCAAAAAAAAAAGATATGTTATGTATAAGAGCCTTGGTGCCTGTTAGTGGAAAGACAGAGGGGGAAAGGAGTTCTATGAATTGAGAGGGGGAGAGAGAGAGAAAGAGAGGAAGGAGTTCTATGAAAAACAAGTAGCTGTGCAATTGGATTTCCTGTAATTGTTTTCTGTTGTTCTCTTTCGTAGTTTTCAGATTAATTCCTCTCCATTCATTAGGTAGGGTGGGAGTTTTACTTTAGCGTGTTAAAATGAGTGAAAAAAACAGTGGTCTTTGAATAACAAGTGGGCCATATCTTGACAAGGGAGAGATCCCAGGTCTTCCAGACTGGAGGTCTTCCAGTCTGGCCTGTGAGTTTCATGTTCATTTGACAATCACTGATTTAATGAAAAATCGTACACAAATTTTAAAGTGATTTGTTTAATTAATTAATTAATTTGTAACTGATTAATTTTTTAGGCTGTCAATTAAGTTTTGAATAAAATATATTTTTATATAATTAAAAAAATTAAAATAGATATGCGTATCATTGTTGTTGAATCTTTTTTCAGCATTCTTTCCTAATACATACGTAGGTACTTTCTGTAATCCAAACGTTTCAATAATCCGAGCAGCACCCTGCAGCAATGAGTTCAGATTCCTGAACTCCTATGCTGTGTACATCTGTATACCTGTGAACACGCTGTATATCTGTGTGGTATACATACAGATATCTGTGTATATATATTTTATTGCAACTATATTTGTTTTAGATTTTCTGTTGTTTATCATTTTAGGCTTCACAGAAAAATCATATTCATAACAGATGAAGAAACATAGGAGTTGTGTAAACTAAGGGGATAAATCTACTGACAAGCAGAAATCTTTAACTTTCACTTTATATGATGAAATACAAGCATACATTTTTATGGTTTGTCAGACTATTTGAAACAAAAAGGAACAAAAGCAACAAAATTAATATTCAAAAACTATAAATAAAAACCACATAAATTAGATTAAATTTTAAATTTTTTAGAATGTTTTGTTTACAGCAAGGAAAATTTACATAGTTTTTTAATACCTTGTAAGTAGGTCAAGAATCCTCTGTTGTTCTGTAATGTAACCATCTAAGGATTCAAGTAAATCCAATTCAAAATGTAAAAGGTCTTCCATTGTTTCAATAGATGAAAAAAAATCACCATCGTAATCACACTTTGTTGTAACAAAAAAACTTAACAAAAGTGAAACCAATAATGATCTGAAAAAGAGAACAAATTTAATGCTTTAAGGAAAAAATGCATTGAATAGGAAAGTTTTATTTAAAGAAAATAAAATAATTATTTTATCTAGAAAGGGAAGTTATTTAATGAAAGTAAACTGTTTCAAGGGAAATCTACTCATCTAATACAGGGTGCCGAACTGAATCTTGCTGATTTGAAATATCAATACAAAAAAGAGTAGTAAGGGTGCCATTATAGTTTGAATTTTCTTGTAAAATACATCATTTATATGAATAAAACTTTTTCAAGAGTCTATAAAACTCTGAATTTCTTTTATCGCATAATTTTAATAATTATATTTGTCAAATGACGGCCCTTATTATCAATGCATCGAATTAACCAAAGTTCTGTTCAACTCTTTGAAGCATATCGACGGATATATTGACGATCGCTTGGCGTATGTTTTTTTTTAGGTGAGTTAGAGTCCTCGAGCGGTTATTATAAACAATAGATTTCAGATAACCCCATAAAAAATAGTCACACGGAGCCAAATAGAGGGAACGCGCCAGCCAAACCGCCTCGAGGAAATGAGGCGCTCTGCGAACTGTTGTCTCAAAAGATTAATTAAATTTCAAGATGTATGTGCTATGGCTCCATCTTGTTGGAACCAGACATCCCTAACATCCATTTTTGTGTAATGAGCCGCAGTCACTATGACTGCTCGTTCACTTTCCTAAAAAAAAAGGACCAATCATCGCCACTCTTGACAACGCACAACACACAGTTATACATTCACTATAAAGTGGTTGTTGATGAAGTTCTCGGGAACCTCAATCACTCCAATAACAAGTATTTTGTTTGTTTACACACCCTGAAATTTCGAAGTGAGCCTCATCACTAAAGAAAATGAGTGGTTTCAAGGTGCGCTTCACATACATTTCGGCGAGCAATAAAATCATGTTTACTAAGCACTTGTGCCACAACCATTTTGTAGGGATATTTTAGTCATTATGGAGAATTCGTCTCACACTGCAAACCGAAATCCCCAGAGCACCAGCGTTTTTAAGTGCTGAACACCATGGAGAAAGCAAAAATGATTGCCCCACTCATTCAATGTTGTCGGGTGTAGTGACAGCCGTCAACCTCCTGATCCACTTTTAATCACACTTCTAATCACCCTTAATGTATCCACCCACGTAACAATTAATTTCCGGACCTGGAGGACGAATATTGAACCGAGCATGGAATGCTCATTGAGTGGAGACAATGGAACGGCCATTAGAAAAATAAATCTCGATAGCGAACGCATGCTGCTCCTTTGTCCAACACATGGCAGAAACTGACTAGGTGGGAACAAAATTCTATGTCCTTCCCTTTCTAATGATACTCTCCCCACTCTTTTTTGATCCCATTTTGGTGCTTGGCGCCAAATACAAATCAGCAAGCCACACCCTGTATTATAATTAATTGAAGTTTTGCAATTAATGCACTCTTATAACAAATTAAACACTTCAAACATTTGCATTTTAACACTTATAAAAATGTAACTATACTCTGGTAATAAGATATACAATCACTAGTATCCTTTAGAAACAATGTGATACTTCAAATGCTTTAACTTTGAAATACTTTACTTCTGTAGTGATGAAGTTTAGAGAAAGTAACTAAATATAGTTCCAACAACAATTAAAACATTAACTTTATGTGTTGTCTTAAAAATGTGTTAATTAACCTAAGTAATCAAATCAATAAAACCTTAACCTAAAAACAAAATTAGAATTATTTTCTCTAGTAATATTGTTCAAGTTAACTAACTACTTACATTTGTAATACAGAGAAAGTCAACATAATTCCGAAAATGTGCAGCTATTATTTAGTACTAGATAAAAATCTTATCAAATCTAATAAATCAATAGAATTATCTTCTGACTAAGTTGATTTATCTCTTCATAGCATTGAAATAATGAATTATTGACTGGGATATAAATAGTACGTAATAGTGCTGAATTTATAAGAAAAATCAAGAAATAATTTCATACAATAACCAAGAAATATATATTTCAAAAATCTGTACGTAATCATTTAAAATTTTTTAAAGAATTAAAGTTTTCTTATTTTTTTTAATTAAAAATGGGAAATAGAACCTACAAAAATATTTCTTTAAAGAACAAGAATTAAAATATGAATACTTTTAATTTTGTTCACTAAAGTTTTTAAGGAATAATTTTTACTAATGCACAATGTAAATAGCACACAAGGTTAAATATCGAGTCCTTGTTTCGAGCAACATGACACCTCATTTTACGCAGAAACATATACTGAACCAAAATGGAGGCCACTCCAACAAGTTAGCTTCATAGCAGACTAATTTTTATTCAACTAAATCTGTCCTAACCAGATACTTTGTAGCTATATTTTAGAACAGTGGCATAGCCAGAGGGGGTCACAGGGGGTATCATGCCTATGCAAAGCAATTAATTTCATCAAAAAATATTAACTTATAAAACAGGTCTAGTTTTTTAACTTAACAAGTTCCCAATGACCCAACAAATGTGTAATTTAAGTGCCAAATTAGCATTAATTATGATTTCTAGAGATAAAAATATTCAATATTTCCCCAAGAGGTTCCAACCCTTTGACTCCCCCAGGTCATGCCCCCCCTCCAATAATCATCTTTGCTACGTTCCTGTTTTAGAACCACTGAGTTTTTCCACATAAGGTACACAGTGTGTCAAAAAATTTGCTGGGTTTTTGAGCGAACGTTACTGAAAGACTGTTCAAGTTAACTAAACAATATAAACATCAAATTGAAAAGAAAAGGAAAAAGTTTATTCTCATACTTAATATGTTTCAATGTGAGGACGATATTTTAATTTGTCTAAATTAAAGCGGTATTCAATTTCTTGCCATGTGATTTGTAACATCTCTGGTGTTAAAGATGTGATTGCTGTTAAAATTTGCTGAAACAGATGTCTCAAATCGAGAATGTTTTGAGGATACATAATGTTTTTTATGTAACCCCATAAAAAAAGTTCAAAGGGGTCAAAATCAGGACTCTTGGGGGGGCCAGATAATAGGATAGACACACCCCTGCACCCCTGGAAATCTGTTGTTTTCCGAGGCAAGTCACTATCTCACTATCTTGCATTAAAATGACTCGTTTCAGCTTATTCAATGTCTTAGATTTGAGGAAACAAAAATTGTTCTAGCTTAGCAAAATTATGTAAAGCAATGATTTTTTTTCAAAAATGAAATTAATTATTACGATCATACATTACCCAACGCCAGATGTTTACTTTTGACGAATAGCATACATGTTATACGTAGTTGTGGAGTGCAGCTTCGTCTGAGAACAGCACTCTTTTATAAATGTTGGAAATGTCATCAACCTCGTTGAGCATGAAACTGGGAAACACGGTAGCAAAACTGACTTTTCAACTTCAGATTGATCTTAAATCATTTAGCTATCCTTAACAGTCTTTCAGTATCGCACGTTCAAAATCCTGGCATTCTTTTTGAAACACTGCATTTATATCATTTTCAGGCATAAATGGTATTGCAAATAATTATGTCTGCTGATGTCTAGGCTATGAAAATTAGGCCTATATTTAAGGAAGTACTTCAGTATTTCTGTGTTTATTTTAAACAGAAGGGCTAAGTTATAGTATATTACAAATTTTACAATATATTTTCAAAGTTTTCTAACGCACGTTGAACATCTAGTGAAACAACTTATTACTTGCGGGAGTCTTGAGAACAGAAGATGTAAATAATCAATACTTATTATTGACTCCATTTTCCAAATTAAATTCATTTAATGAAAGGTGTAGGCTGTTTTGCTGAGAAATAAGAATTGGGTGGAAGAATGATAATACCCCATACATAAACATGACTAAACATAAAGCAATGTTTAGTTAAAATAAGTTTTGTTTCATCACTGTTTTATAATACAAATATATTTGAAAAAAATTACGATTATGTTTTTAAACATTATACAAATATTAATTGTTGAAAGTTACAAATACAAAAAGCAATGAAAAGTAAATATTTACTTAATTTTTAAAAATGACCTTTTTTATTATAACCAAATATGACCACAACTATCATATCGTGGGCTTGAAGGGTGATTAAGTGAATAAAATAAAAGCTTATATACAATCAATTCCAGACAGTCAGGAAATGAGGAGGTTTGGCACTCTCTGAGGATTTGCAGTTCCTGAATGCTACACATTGGCTGGGGATAAGAATATGGATAATGGCTGGATTTAATGATGAGTTTCTGAAATTAGGTAGGACGTTATCGTGTTAAAAAACAGACAAGGTTGTTATTCTTCTGGACAACATTTGTTTCATATCATAAGGGGACTCGCTGACTGATTTGGTCATTTTCCATAATCCTTCTTTACATATATGTGGGTATTAGTGTAGTGGAATAGAAAGAGTAATAATACAATTTATATGCACGTGTTAAATTTATTATTTTTACTAATAACGTTAACACACTGCCTATTAGTATGTCAGCTATATGAGTGATCTAACACTCAAGAATTAATTCCTCGTGTCAATTGAGTTTTATTTACGCACAAAAATATTCTTACTTATAACACACTAAATATTATATGTGAGTGCAATTTTAATCATTATTTTATAAAGTAGTCAATTTATTATTTGTTAATTAATTATTATTTTGAATAGTTACTAGTAAAAACAAATTATAAGTTAGTTACGGTTTGAAGTTTGCGTTAGATTCTCGGCTCCCACTATTATTAATTACTTCGGATACACACAAAAATACTCTATTTACAAAAAATATCTACACCAAGTAGTTTTTAAAGTTAAAACTGTAAATGTTACTAACCTCACTCTTATTAACTACTGACGGTCAACCACGGATTACGGCAGATTTTCCATATTGGAAACCACACAGTACAACACACAAGAAACATAAGCTATTGACCAAAACCAAGAACCAACTAAGACGGGTCTATCTATCATGTCTAGATTGTTCGATACAAGAACAACTTATTTATATATCCTTATTTATGCTACAGGTTTTGAAAAGTGATGAATAATTCATAGACATCACAGACATTTAGTCTGGTACATGACACATCAAACAAATAAACTTTTTTTTATGTGAGCTACTAGTTTCCATTAAAACACTTTTAAATATTTTACACCTTCCTATAGTAGCACTTACTTATATTTGTTGAGGACGACCATTTTGGGAGATGTGTCCCATTGTCAACTCAGACCATAACTGATCTCAAGGTTTTCATAGGTTAGGGTGGGGGTGGGGGTGTGGGTGTACTTTGTGAGCATTGTGATTTATAATGTCGAAAGGTGTCTGAGTTATAATGTAATTGGGTGTTGAGTATGTGTGTAAGGTGTAGTTCGAAATGTTTGTATATTTTATACTGTTCGGTTGTGTAATGTTGGTCATTTCTATAATGTTTATGAAGAATTTGTAAGAATTACCAAAAACATATAAATGCATTAACAAACAATAATTACTAATCAAACTTTGCCGAACATCTCAAGTCTACAAAACATGACTATATAGACATATATCCTACCTACAAATTCTTCATAAAAAAAAACAGAAATACCCAACGTTACACAACCAAACAATACGACATATATAACCTACACAGACACGCAACACCCAATTTATTACAGTTACATTATAACTCAAACACACTCTTTGACATCATAACTCCTAATGCTAACAAAGTACACTCACACCTCCACCATAATATCCCACCCCCATCCTAACCTACAAAAACCTTGAGATCAGTTGCAATCAGAGTTGACAATAGGACACATCTCCCGAAACGGCCGTCCTCAACAAATATAAGTAGGTATTACTATAGGCAAGTTGTAAAATATTTACAAGTGTTTTAGAGAAATAAATTTTCTTGAAGCAAAACAAACAACAACAAAAATCATGAAGGAAAACTGACATATATATGATATAGATTAATGTCACGACATATATCTTTCCTCCAAAGGCAGAAATGGCTTAATTAAAAATGTACACAACAATGAAATATTATAAATATATGTATTTATTTGGAAAATAAATTTATTATGTTAAAAATTACATTAGAAAACCAATACAGAAGTTGTAGTTAATGATAATACTTCATGAAATACTGTTCAAAAATTCCGTAAGAGAAGGATAATTTTGTTCATTCCACTTTATGTTCAATTTAATATTCTCTACAGCACTCTTACGTCCTGCAGCACCTGCCCCTTCTTCTGGATACTGTTTCAAGAATGCTTGAAGCTGCACACAAATTTAAAAAATTTATTTTAGAAACAAGAGTAAATAAATTATTTGTTTGTTTGTTAATAATCTTAAATATTTTAACATGTTTATTGCTAATGACGTGCACGAAGTACAAACAGACTGACTCCTATTGACTGATGACAGATATGTGGGCAAGACTTATCATGTTTTCTTTGTTATTATTGTGAGGCTAGCTATTTGCACAGATTGCTGATTCCCTATGTCAGGATATTACTGATGGCATGTTTTCATAATTTGTTCCCAGCCATAATGATTGTATGTTTTATTAATAAAAAATATAGTTTTACAAATTTATAATACATTATTGACAAAGAGAAGTATTGTTTTTATTTTTCTTATGTTAGCTGTTTGAGAAGAAGCTATTTATGTTGACTTATGGTAATTCTTATAAATGACTTTACTGTGTAAAACTGAAAATAACCCTCAATGCTGCCACAGATAACTTGATCCTTCATTATTATTAAAGGATGTGATATTTTTATTATACACTTTAGATTTAAAAATACACACCAGGATCTTTATTAATAAAAAAGTTTCAACTCCTTTTGTAGGATTAACTATGATTGTTTCTTTAAAACACAAAACACTATTTTCTATTATATTCAGTTATAATATTCATGTTTTACAATCTAACAATAAAGTATTCAGTCAAATCGTTATGAAAAAATAATTTGTTAATCCTATGTATATAAATGTTAATACTATGTATAATGGACGAAATTAAGTGTGTGTGTATTATATATTCATGCAAAATTATTGAAATACAAGAATAATTGATTGAATTAACAATTCAAAGCTTTTTGTTGGAAAATAGTACCAACATCTTCAGGAATACTGAAGATTGAGGATTGACATTCAGGAATACTGAATATTTGAGTATTCCTGAAGATGTTGGTACTGTTTACCAACGAAAAGTTTTGAATTGTATAATTCAATAAATTATTCTTGTGTTTGTATTTCTCCTAATTTTTCATTGTTACACAAGAACACATATTTTTTTACAAACACCTCTACACCTCTACAAACACTTCTACAAACACCGGCTTCACGGACATAGCATCCACAGCAGAGAACAATCAGTGATTCGACAATGGTCAAAGACCAAAAGGTGCCTCATCACTCAAGGTAAAATTATTGCACTTAATGGTGGATAAAATTACTCAAAATTGGTAATTTATTAACTTCATATATATATATATATATATATATATATATATATATATATTGGTTGGTAAAGATTATTTAGATTTTTTGGACTAGGAGACTGACAGACTTACCTTGGTAAGAGTCCACACTGTAGTCTTGAAATAGAAACACATAAAAGCACTTAAACAATGATATATTTCAACCACACAGTGGTCTTTGTCAATCGAAGAGAAAACACAAAAGAAATATGAGAGAATGAAATATGGAATGAAATATATATACAGATTTTTTGGACTAGGATACTGACAGACTTACCTTGGTAAGAGTCCACTCTGTAGTCTTGAAATAGAAACACATAAAAGCACTTTGGTTGAAATATATCATGTTTAAGTGCTTTTATGTGTTTCTATTTCAAGACTACAGAGTGGACTCTTACCAAGGTAAGTCTGTCAGTCTCCTAGTCCAAAAAATCTAAATAATCTTTACCAACCAAAACTAACCTAAATATATATATATATATATATACATCATCATTCAGCACAATCCTCGGTTCACCATAAACCACAAACAGAACAAAATAAACTGTCTTTAATAACAGACTACCATCCTGGTCTACAAAAACTCAACAAGATATTGAGAGATGGCTTCAAAATTCTTCAAGCTTCCGTCCACACCAAAAATCTTTCACTGATCCACCGCAAATTTGGTACAAGCAACCTCCCAACTTGAAAAACATCCTAGTACATCCTAAACTACCAGACCCTGATGCAGAGAAACCACACAAACTTCCTCATGGCTCCTTCCCATGCAATAGACCTAGATGCAAGAAATGTCCAATACACCCCTCAGCAAATATTTTCAACAGCCAAACAACAAAAATGGTCTTCAAAATACAGGGTCATCATAATTGTACATCGAAAAATGTCATATACCAGCTACAATGTAAACTTTGCTCAGCACAGTACATAGGCCTGACCACGGATGGTCTGAATATCAGAATGAATCGCCACAGACAAGATGTTAAAATTATGAATATGGATAGACCAACAGCTCAACATGCTGCGAGTCACAACATCACAACTTTTGATGACTGCTATACCACAAAAATAATTAAATCACTACCCCCTGATTGCAATCCCTCAGAACTGAGAAGGTGGGAACTATCATACCAGTGGTATACCAAGTCCAGAGAATCCCCTAACCTCAACATCAGATAAATCCATTAATTTTTTTTTTTTTTCCTTATAGCCTTAGATGTCTCCAATCTCTTTTCACCTGACAGACTTATATAAACTATAATCACTCATATGCTCATGGAAACAATATATATATCTTTAATCTGTGCATCTGGGACATCTGATTTCTACTCTACAAAATCTGTGATTACAATATATTTTATTTCATTCTCTCATATTTCTTTTTGTGTTTTCTCTTCGATTGACAAAGACCACTGTGTGGTTGAAATATATCATTGTTTAAGTGCTTTTATGTGTTTCTATTTCAAGACTACAGAGTGGACTCTTACCAAGGTAAGTCTGTCAGTCTCCTAGTCCAACAAATCTATATATATATGCTTATACATATTTCTTCACAGATGGAAAAATATGATGAATAGTTAGTATTCTGAGTACATCCTGCAGTGCATAAAATCACAGTTCCGACGTTTCGCTAGAATCTTATTTAGTATTGATGAGGTGAACCCAACAACAGTTGAAGTGCGAATGAAGAGGGCAGACAATTGCTCCGCAGTGTGGAAATGTGTCATCGATAGATTTTATTCAGAAAGTTGAACAAAAGGAAAGGAATGAGAGTAATTAATTATTTGGTTCAGGCTCTTCATTTGCACTTCAACTGTTGTTGGGTTCTCCTCATCAATACTGGATGAGATTCTAGCGAAACGTTGGAACTGCGATTTTATGCACTACAAAATGAACGGTTGTACTTTGGATAATAACTATTTATCATCATTTATATATATATATATATATATATATATATATATATATATATATATATATATATAAAGAACTAAGTCAAAATACAAATACAAGAATTATAATTGAATTTACAATTCAAAGCTTTTCGTTGGCTAACAGTACCAACATCATCATTTTGACTAAGTTCTTTATTAATACACAAGAATACATATTGCGATATTTATATAAATATATATATATATATATATACATATAAAGAAAGATAATATTATAAAATAAATACAAACCTCTTGAAGTTTTACATTTGAGTCAAAGTTCTTAGTTACTGTTGGCAATAGGCGACCAAAAGATCTATCGTTGAGTGTAAATCTGCCCACTAAATAATCCCAATTTTCTCTAAAAGAAAATATAAACATTATTATCTTTACAAGGCTCCAATTTAAAACTACATTTAAAAAGCCTATTTCATATGACTGATTATGCCTAATTCTTATATAGGCTAAATATATATTTATATCAATTTGTTCCTAATTATATAGGCAGGAAACCAGTAATGCTACAAATATATACTGTAAAAATAAATAAACGCATATTATAGTCCGATCTGGTAATTCCTGTAATACGAAACTCCTACTAATCTGAATAGATTTTTGGAGAAGAAGAAGAAGTAGGAAAGTCAAGTGTGATACATGACGATGCAATTTATTGCTTTTAACACATGCATTGACTGGACAACGGAAAATAACGACATACTATACCATAAAGTCTTGCTGCTATTTTAGATCAGAAAGAAGGCTGTGAAAAGGCAATCAACGAGCCGAAGCAAATGAAAATTTCAGATTTTTTTTTAAGAAGTGAAGTTCCATAAAAAAGGGAAGTGTTTATATTCTGAACGTACAATATTAAGTTTATTTTTGTTTCATTAAGTGTGTTGTTCAAGTGTTTGTTATATTGTTCATTTCAAAACTTTTCATGATAAAATCCTGTTTTAATTAAAAAATACAGTATTTATGTTAAGTTCTACATTTTATGTTTTTCTTTTTTAATTAGGACATTATAAAATGCAATAAATTTATAGAGAAAATTAAATCATTAAAAACTGTTATTAGTTTTGTAAGTCCCTAAGTCTTTCTCAATTTTATTATTCAAGGTTATGTATTGAAATTACATTTACTTTTTTATTCTGTAACTACAAGACCAATTTTCCACTCTCCTAGAGAAGTAAATTAGAACTAATAAATAAATATTAAGATTGTAAACTAATTCATGAAAGGATTGAAATAAATTGAACAAATTACTTTATTTTAATTAAATAGTTTGGTTTCTTACTGTTCCTGAGCCTATCACTTATGTTACTGAAATACAGACCAATCATAGTAATCCGAATTCTAGTATCTGAAACTCCCACTAATCCGAAATGATTTACGAAAATATCGGAACGAGGAAGAAGTAAATGGCTATAGAGAGGTTCAAAGAAGAAAGGCAACATTGTTTTTATTACTTTGCAATGACCTCAGTATATCGATCCCTTTTAATTAGTCAGCCTACTGCAGTTGTTTCAACGTTGATAAGAAGATGGTAAAATCGTTTTAGTCATCGCAGTGTATTAAACTAGTTTTTATAATTGCGTCTTCTCTTAAAAAAAACACAAAACACTTTCATTGTGTGATAAGAGCGACCTTCTAAAATGACAATGCCGGAGTACCTGCTAAAAAATTAACAGAAGATTTTGGGATCGGAAATTCAACAATCAGTGACAGAATGAAAATATTTTGACATTTGTGTCTTCTATGAAGCAAAGTAACAGTGCGCAGAAAACAGTTAAAATGAGTGAATACGGTTTGGTAAAAATTGCTCTATACATCTGGTTTCTGCAAGAACAAACCCATATCTGGCCCGTTACTGCAGAAAAAGACGAGATTTTTTTTCTGAGCTCTACTCCAACAAGGAAGAGCTTAAAGCCAGTGATCATTGGTTTGACAATTTTAAAAAGAGACTTGGAATTTGGTGACTTTCTATCACAGGAAAAAAATTGTCTAATAATCCAGATGCTATAAAATCTTTCCGTCAACAATTTCTGGAAAAAGTTATTAAATTAAATTTATGTTCTGATCAGGTTTACAGTGCAGATGAAAGTGGCTTATTTTGGAAAGCTTTAACAAAGAAAACTTTAGTTCACAAGTACAAAAACTGTGCACCAGGGCGAAAAATGAGCAAAGATCGATTATTATTTATGCTGTATTATATAATATAAGCCATATCATAATATTTAATATAGTACTGTATAGGCATATATGTAGCGGTATTTCCATCATAGATATACATAGTGTGCATACATTTCAGTAATAAAAAAAAATTGGTAATCTGAAACGGTCGAACATTTAATATTTCGGATTACCGGGATTGGACTGTATACACAAATGAATTTCCCACTCACTCTTCAACTCTGCAAAGTCATCTAAAAATTATTTGGTATGTAAAATACAAAAAACAACATAACTGATTCTTCAGTCTAGTTGGGAGTTTTGCTGTATGAAATATGGAAAACCAGATGTTTTAATTTGGGCTTTTTGTTTTTATACAATTGTAAAATAAACCCATGTCCATCTCCTATTATCTGTGAGTATTTTTGAGAAAGAAGTGTTGAGTTTGGATGACAAAATTATTATATTTGGAAAAGAAATATGACAGTGAAAGTGGTGATAGTAACAGTGATAATGCACTTAGATATAGTGGCTCTAGTGTTATTTACACCATTGTACCCCTTGAATGTCAATATGCAAGCCCAATTTGGGTTCTTAACCTAAACTCAAACCAGAAATAAATATTAACAATGACTTCACAGTAAGAAATCCAAATATAAAATCAACTCCTCTAAAAACACTAGGGCCATAAAATATAGCTATCTCAACTTACTTACTTTATTTGGGACTTGCTTGTGAGAGAAATAAATTTATGTGCTCAACAAATTTTAGAAATGAAAAGGACTTCAAGAAAAATCCAACAATTTTGTACAAATGAAAAACAAGGATTTTGGATGAAGATATGTGTTAAGTCTTCATCATATTATTTTCTAATGAAAAACATGATATTTAATACAATATGTTCTATGCCTATGGTATATTTATTAGGATTTTGTTTAAAATTATTCTACTAAACAGTCAAAATGCAAGACTCTATACAGTTTCCTTTGTAAACATTTATACAATAAAACCTCTTGTATCCGGATCATCCGATATCCGAACGTAATATGAGAATAAATTAGGTATAGCGAAGCTTTCCAGGCGTTTCAGCGGCTTATCGAGTACAACGAACAATACGACAAAGCAATCGACCATCTAGTCTTTCGAAGTTGGAGGGATATTTCATCAAAGAAACAAGCAAACCTCCATTAAATCTTGTTTTACCAAAACTGACATTAATATACATATGTATTTACAGTACAGTATTAGCGAAGCTTTCCAGGCGTTTCAGCGGCTTATCGAGTACAACGCACAATAAGACAAAGTAACCGACCAACTAGTCTTTCGAAGTTGGAGGGATATTTCATCAAACAAAACAAGCAAACCGCCATTAAATCTTGTTTTACCAAAACTGACATTAATATACATTGTATTTAAAGTACAGTATTAATGAACTGCACATTCAGGCATGTAACTAAATTATATGCACAGTTCTCTATTGCTATTAAAATATAACTACAATCTTCAATTAATGTAACCTATTTACTTAAAACTATCATACATCTACTTCAAAATGGGATGGTTGTGGTTGTTAGTACATACGTACATCATTACATAGCCACATATCCAGATTGGGCTGACGCCAGATTGACCTGGATATGAGAGGTTTTATTGTGTGTGTGTGTTTGTATGTGTTTGTGGGTGTGTGTGCTAGTGTGTATATGTGTATATAAATAAAACTCTTTGTGAACTAAAATTATATAAAATATAAATACTAAATACACATAACTAGTACAGGAATACTGCATAAAAATTGCACTAGTCTTACCTTCAAAAAAAGGGGAAGAAGGCTGGCTTAGTCTTTTTGTAAAGCCAAACAGACTGTCAGTGACTAGTGAAGGAATAAAAACATTATTACTTTAATAAACGCAACTTTCATCTCTTAATTTTTACTTTGATTATCTACCATAAAAATATTTAAACAACTATAGGTACATAATTGTTATACAAATTACAATAAATAATTCACAAAGAACAACCTTTATCTACTAAAACAAATCCCACTAACCTTATCCAGTCCCATACTATTGGCACTCCTATTGGGTTGTTTGAAACAGAAGCCAAAACACTGAAGTAATCTTGTGATCTAACATATTCTTCATTCTTTGCTAAATAAATCAGCCTGAAAAATTAGTAAAACCAACTTTACAAACTCTAATTATTTTCTTCATTTAAACTTTTTAATGTTTGAAGATTTTTCTTCTGACGTTGATAACACATAAATGGAACATTAAAGTAGTACAAAACCACCTATGTTAGGACATACAGTAACATCACTGGGAACAAAAAGTTTAACTCTTAATATTAAATAATAATAATAATAATAATTCCTTATGTTTTGTTACAGTAAGTTAAAAATGTAAGGTGTAATGAAAGAAATGTTTGTATCATGCTTACAAATGTCATTCATCTCAGAAGTGTCCAGTATTACACCATATAATTTTTTTTTGTACTTTTATTTAACAATCTTATAATAATTCATTTGTAAACTTATATGTTTTGTTTGATTCCGCCCTAACTGAAAGTCTTAAGATAATAATAATTTTATTGTAAGATTTACAAAGAATGTTTTACGAATAATTATTACAAAATAATATCTAAAAAAATATACAAGAAGGTGTCTAAAGTTGTAATTTGTGGATTAGCAAAGCACTTAAGTAATAGTTTATAGGCAATTTAATACAAACTGGAAGATAACAGCTAGGTTTGTTATTTGTAAATTAAACAGACACTGGAAAAATTATTAAACTGAATGTAATGCAATTCAATTATTAAAATACAATGTATTTATTCAATATTTTAAGGTAACGTAAAAAAACAATCAATTGCCTTTAAACATATTCGAAGATATTTCCCATGAACATTAGGCAACTTATCACATTCAAGGAGTATATGGTTGATTCTGATAGCTTCTCCAAAGAACTGACATAGTGGTGGATCATCATGTCGCACTCAACATCCACGAGTAACCAAAAACTACCACCTTTTGGAAGACCTCCATAGACAAACAGTATCCTTGACATTATTCAGTTGATTGGGATATACAAATTGAGATTCTTTAATCCATTCACATACGAGTACTTATTTTACATATATGAGCCGTATCTAAAAAGTAAGTGTTCTGAAGCTCTCACAGTCAGAAGGATTTTATTCGACTTCTGTGTAGCCTGACTTCTCCCCTAAGAAACGAGGCTGATTCAAGGTCAGTACATTGAGAACTATCAACACGACAACATGTTTTGTGAAAAATCTCAGTCCAATCTCCCGCCAAGTGTGAAATACGTGACATCATCTGTTACCTCGTTTGGAAGGGAAATCCTCCAGTTGAGGTTCATTATGAGGTGAAAACTACAAATAGTGATAGAGCTATGAATCATACGAGTGTGTACAAGTGGTGTTGTGAGTTTAAAAACTGTTGTATGTCTGTACATGATGATCAGAGGAGCGAAAGAACCTTCAATTGTTAATTTAAAATTTTTATAAAATAATTAATTAATTAGATTTTCTGTGCAGTACAATACCTGGAGATGCTGGGAGGTCAATGGGTTAAAATTCTTTATCCAGCTAGTTATTTTGCTTACAATTCCAGTCATTCACTGGATGATTAGAGTACTTAAAATTGAAGTTGTCAGTACACTTAATACTTATTTAATTAATGTTCTTGTAATAGTAAATTATTTTTAAAATAAATTTTGTTGCTTACTTAGCCAGGATGGAAGGGTTCTGTATAGCAGATAAAGCATTACGTAGTTTTAACTTTTCTTGAGGCTCTGTTTCACTAACATATCTATCCCAAAGTACCATCCATTCAGTCTCACCACATTCCTTCATACCTGGATTAAAACAAGTAATATAAACAATTTTAAAAATACAATAATTTCTACTTTGGTCAACAAACAAAAATTTTATTTTAGTTACTTTTTATTAAATAATTACAACTATTATAAAAAAGTAACATAACCTATATGTTAAAACAGCTGTACTATCACATAACCTATAACATAAAATCAGCTGTTTTATTTAATCATATGTTATCAGTTATTTTGAACCAAATGGGAAGAAATAACTATATTGCATACCTTGCCCCTTTTGTGAAAAGTGTTTTTCCAAAATAAAAGTAATATTAATTATTAAATTTAATTAATAAATTAATATTTGAAAAAAACTCTATTAACATCAACTATCACCCACTACAAGTTTAAAAATATTACAAGTATTCTAGGTTAAATATTTGCAATTATCTGGACAATAAATACTACACATAGTAGTATTTCCCAAGTCTTTGGGTTTCCCTCATATTTACAGACCGTTTTAAAGTTTGCTCGATATTTTACAATGAATAGTGGATTGAAAAACGATAAAATTCTTTTGTGTACAAAGTCTATGGGTTTTCCCACGTATTTACAGATCATTTCGAAGTTTGTGCACTATTTTACAATGAATAGGTATTTTACAAAAAAATAAAAGATTAGCAGATAATTTTAACAAAGAAATTGTCAACATAAACTGTAGTTCGGTTAACATGAGAAAATAAGTAAACAAAAAAAATATTAATAAATATTACTATAATTCAAAAAATTAGAGAAAAATAAAGAAAACAATTAGAAAAATGAAAAGTGTAAAAATCTTTCAAAAATATGTTGCTCCCAGGAGCCATATCAGGTCAGGCACATATTGCTAATCAAAGGGTTAAAGACTGACCTTGATTTTTGTGGCACACTGTATAACACAGATAAATTAAATATCCAAATAAAACTAATGTATTACATATCAAGTAAAGAATTGCCCAAAGTAAATATTTTGCATTTTGATGTATAATGTATATGTTGTAAATGTAGTGTGGCCATTATTCTTATACATGGTTAAGACAATAAAGTGGAAAATATGAACTGATCTCACCGTAAGTGTAAACAATACCCTTCAGTTCTGCATCTATCTTAGTCGAGGCTCTGTTTTCAATCCATGATAAAAATAACTGTTTAGTTTTATTACGACATGCAGGAAGGCCTACGCTACAACCAAGTGACAGTAGTTGTACAGCTAACGTCCTAAAAATAAATATGTAAGAAATGAGAGATCATGTTTTAGATCTGATTATGATTTAGGCTTAAAAATATAGTTTTTTTTCATTGTTATTCACCTGTAGCTATTTACTTTTTTCTTTCAATAAATCTCTTTAATAGTAAAATCTGTATTTATTATTTAGACATCAAAGAGTATATTATACATATATATACATCTCACTTTATAAAGAGAGAGGTTTGTTTGGTTAAGGGATACCGTTAGTTGATTAGTTGGAATACAAAAGGTTTTTTCAAAAATATAGAAATTTCTAAACTGGGAATGTGGACAATAGACTGGCTGACAGGTAGATTGCTGAGGGTAAACCCGGAGTCTGAAATTAGCGTTTGTAGGCAGAATTCCCAAACCTGTACCTCTCCAAATTAAGCGTGTGCAGAGAACAAATCAAATTAAGAAAAGCTAGATTTAGTGGGGAAGATAGAAGAAAGGGAAGTGACGGAGGGGAGAGGACCTAAGGGTCTGAGAGGAATTCAGTTTTGGAAGTCAAGGAGAGCAGTCCAGGTTAGATGGTCGAAAAAGGAATTCAATCAATCAAAGGTTTTGGGCAATCAAAGACAAGTTGGACAAGGAGTTTGAGAGGAATTCAACCCTAGGAGCCAGAGACAGAAGAGGATAGATGATTTACTTTGCATCCAAGTAAATCAATGCAAATTTAAATACAAGTTAAATCATTAATTAATTATTTAAATTTTAAATTCTTGGACAATTTAAATTAAAGTGTAACCTTTAGAATCAAGTAACCTAAAGATAAATACATTTAACTTAGGTTGTGTCTAGGATAAAATTAGATAATTTGTAAAGAGTTCTTGCTGTTTATGTTACCATTGAAACTAGCTGGCAAATTTATCAAATATAAAATTAGTAGTAAACTTCTAGTAAATTAAAGTAAATTTGAGAAGCAATTCTTTGCATTTTTGTAGTTGTAAACCCAGAAAATCTTTAATTTATTGTAATCTGTTTATAATATAGATTTGGCACCCAACATAAATTAATTGAAAGTAATATTTAATAATAATAATAACAAAAACAAATAAATATTTTTATAATTCTATTTCTAATAATTTAATAAGTGTGAATAGTTTTAATGTTATTATATATTTTTTAGGTTAGTAGAGCTTAAAGCTTATTTAGGAATTTTTGGACTAAATAGGAGACTGTCAGACTTACCTAGTGGCAATAGTCCAAAACTGCAATCTCTTGGAAATAAATAAATAGACACATATAAAAACATATCCTCCTATTGAAATATTTTGATCATACAACGATCTTTAACAATCAAAAAAGAAAAGACTGAAGTGAACCACAGATGTGTATAAATATCCAAATGTCACAGATGTACAGATTTATAGTTTATGATATAGTACTATATGTTATTTGTATAAATATTGATTAGTTGAAACCAAATACTAATAGTCTGTCAGAAGGAAGGTAAATGGAGTTGTTAAAAATGTTAGAAGTTAGGGGGAAGGTAAAAGTAGTTGTATCTGATGTTGAGGTTAGGAGGTTCTCTAGATTTGGTGTACCACTGGTATGTCAACTCCCATCATCTCCATTCTAAAGGGTTGCAATCAGGGGGGGGGCTTAATTATTTTGATGGTATAGCAATCATTGAAAGATGTTATGTTGTAAAACAACAAAAATAATATAATATAAGAAATGAACAATAATAGTGGGATCCTAAAATCTAAAGAAACTTCAAACTGTAAGTAACTTTTAATTTCTTTTTACAAATTATGATTAAAAATAATAATCAATTAACACATAATAAACTAACTAAGGTACAAAATAATAAATAAAAAAATTGCACCAAATAAAAAACATTTTTATTTTGAAACGAAATATTTTTGTAGTGAATTACAACCTAATTGATGCAAGGAATTAATTCATACCAATAGTGTCCACAGCACGCATGTAATTAGATCAGCAATGGGTTAAATTTTTAAATGGGTTAAAAATTAAAAATGGGTTAAAGTGTAAATTCAGAATCAACTCACCAAATTCATTGAAATAACTAGTAAATGAATCAATTGAGGTTGTTAACTTCATTAAATACGAATGCTCTTAACTCAGAAAGCTCTAAAGTCAACTCATTGGCAATTAGAAATAATTATATATTTTTATAAAGTTACTTTTTTTACTTACTTTTTCAAGAAATTTGTTTCTGAAGCAATGTCCCAAGTAGTATCATTTATATGAGGAGCAACTATGCCTTGAACATACAACTGAAAAAAATAACTTCAGTAGTATAATGAAATGAAAACACAATATTCAAATTCAAGTTGTTATGAAATACAATTAATAGATTTATACAATAACAAACAAATATATAAATATTTTTTTAATATTTTATTATGAATAATAAAAGTGCAACATATTTTCAAGTACAAGCATAACAGTAAATCAAGTGCAATTTCATTTGAAGATATAAAATACAGTAAAATACTAGACTGAAATGTAACAGAAGAAATTACTGAAATGTATATAATATGAAAAATAAGTAAATTGTCAAAATTTAATACAAGAACATTGTATTAAAGTGTTCTTTGACACAATCACTGAGTAAACACTGCTTAGATTTCCAAGCTCGTATAATAGAAGCTTGTATACAATAGAACTCCTCTAACTCGTCATGTTCGCAACAGAGAGGGTGACAAATTTGAGAAAAAGACGAATTACGTAAGTGGTGAAATTAACATGTAATTGTGGATAAAACATACCACATAAATATGTATATAATATAATTAATGTTGTACATAAATTATGTCGAGCAAAATCTCAAGAGCATTATAAAAATACTAATAGCCTGTAGTATCCTTTTTAATTACAATTACTCTATTTTCATAAACAAAAATTTTTTTAAACGTATTACAGTATCTTGTAAAAACAATACCACTAGCAAAAAAATACAGTATACTAAATCTATTTACGTTTCAGTTTTAAAATAGTCTGTTACTTTCTTTTTAAAATTTAGATTTTCAATTTATCAACAAATTTCTCTGAATAATTTATTATCACTTTGCTGTCCAATTTTTTACTGTCGATGTCAAGCTGACGAATTTCGTCTCTTGCTTTGAATTTGTCTAGCTGTGTTTTAAATTGTCAACACCAAATTCCAAATTCTTTTGAAGAGCTTTCTGAATTAAAATTGGCCCGTGTAGTGGAAGACCTTAATTTCGTCGTTAGGAGAACCAAATGACCATCGCTTCATCAAGTTGATCGTGATTGGGTGTTATCATTCTTTTTTGTTTGTTAATATCTCCATCGGAAACTTCCATTTTTGCAATGAATTCTTCAGTTTTATTCCCATTTTTCTTGATGTCATTTACTGTTGTTCTAGGAATTCCAAATTCGAATGATTTTTTCAGTAATCAAATGATTAATGTCTAGTATCAGCCACTCATATCTAACGCCTATACAACATGACAATGTCTGATATTACTGTGATGAATTACAGAAGGTGACGAATTGAAGAGTGATGGATTACAGAGGTTCTACTGTAATTACAAACTCAACCATCATGTTAATTGGTGGAAAAACACAATGTTGATTTAGCCTCATTGTGAAATATTATTGAAATAAATTCTTATAAATCGTATTTTGAACTTATTGGTTTCAAGAGATCAAATGTTTAAAGAAGAAACTGGTCAACTAAATTTTTTTAAAAAATGATTATACAAATATTCCTAGAAAAGCAGTTTTCATAACAGTTTTTTTCTATTGAAAAATATTTTTGTAAATGTTTGTTACAAATATTTTCACTGTTAGCTGTAAACACCCTCTACTACAACAGTAATACTAATTGAATATTTTTATCATCTCAAAATTTCAAAGTTTAACTATAATTACAATATTTGAATTTTAACATGTTGACTGCTGATCCCTTAAATCATAGTATTATCTATGTAGCTGACATAATAATTATTTATATCACAAACTGCAACGGACTAAAAAGTCACATTTTACCATTGCAAGTGAAATTAAAAATTACATACATTTTAAGAGGTTTTGCAGGCAAAATAGCGAAGCCAAAACAAAATAAAAATGCTTAGGCATAATCTAAGTTTAATTTATCGAGTTTAAGGGATAGAAATAAGCCATTTTCGGGATATGGGGAATTTTTCCAGATTTGAAAGGGGAGAAAGTCTAAAATCGACCTTCGAGAGATCATCGACATTCGAGGGGACACAAAATGAAAAAAAGAAGGACAAAGTGAAGAGACAAAAAACGAGATGCGGAGCCTCCCGAAGGAGTTAAAGTAAAATTTAAAAATTAATCAATATTTCAACAACCGACGGACAGAATGTGAGAAGATCATGCAGGAAATAAACAAGACAAAGCTTCCAGTCACACAAGTGGTGGGAAACTTGTTATTTGTCTAAAGCAGCCGGGGGAAGGGGTTGACAAAGCCTGGGAACGTCAAAAATTGAGTGTAGCTAGAGACCACAAAGGGATCGGCGGTGTGCGAGTGCGCTCTGGTTGGTACAACTCCGACTGCATTTCAAACCGATAAGTAAATAGAAAAAATGCAGGGCTAAGAGGGAGGTAGACCGCTGAAATGTAGTGCCGTGTGTTTTAAAACCATTTTGGGGTGGGAAACTCTCCAAAAGTGGTTTGCTTAGTTAAACAGCAATGTCGTAGCGCTCTCAAGGAAATTATTCCAGAAAATTAAGTCAAATAAAAGTTTGAGTCAGTGCTAATACAAAAAAATTAACAGTGCTTAAAATTAAAGATATTATAAGTATATTATTTATGATTTTCTCTCCACAGTGTTTGAAATGTTTTTCAGATAATCCAAATTTTTCTGAAACAGAACACAGCTCAGCCTCAATCTCTTTTGAGTTTATTAGGTTTCATTGCACAAAATCGATAGTTTGTTTTAAAACAGTAAGGGAAAATACTAACCTTAAACTTAGAAAACTCTGGTTTCAACAAAAGCTTGTTCTTGATTCCTGCTAAGGCTCCAGATGCAACAGACCAAGGAATAACATGGCTCTCATTTTCCAAATATTTTGTCAAATTCAACGCTATGAGATATTTAATGTACCCAGCTTCTGCTAAACTGAAGGCATCATCTAGCAAGTTAGCTCTATCAGAAGCACTTAGCGCCTAAAAATTTTATTATTGATTTAAATAGGTATGTTACAATAACTGCAAAAAATAGGTTTTTTAAAATCTTAATATATAACAACTTCTAGACAAATCATATAATTTAAAATAAGTCTACATAAGTTTAAAAAAACTGTAAAAGTGAATATTTTTGTTTGTGGCAATTGCAATTACTGGAAGTAATTCATTTAATGACTAACCAGGTAATAACTGACAAATACATAACACGGACAAATTAAGAGTTTAAATTGCTAAGGTTTCTGTTCTCAACACACTCTCTTGTTCTGAGATAGATAAACATTTTATCTAACTAAATGGTTAGGCATTTTGATAATCCACACTAACATCAATCCTCAAAAATATAAGATTTTATCTCAGCTACGTCTTTAACTAGTAAAACCAGTAATATAAAAAAAATTACTAAAGTAAATTCCTACTTAGGTTAACAAGGAAAAATTTTGTTTCAGTCACCCTAGAGCACTATTTATGATATTGTGTGTTGACCTCGGCAACAGTTTAAGGTTGTACAAGGGAGGTTCCCACAACAACCAAATGGGGGGAAAAATTCATATACATTTTTGAGAAATATATTTCTATGTATTGGAAAGTTGGCTAAGTGCTCAAACAGTCTTTGAACATGACGATTCTCAGTTTGAATCCAACTGGACCCCACAAAACTTTATAATTTAATTAATGAATAAATATTTGAAAAATCTGTATTAAGAACTGTCATCCAATATAAGAAAAAAATGTACTTGAACTTGATCTGATGAATAAAAACATATTTTATTAACAATTGAAAATTTGTACAAGATATATATATCACGTGAGTGTAAGCTAATAGAAAGAATTTAATAAATTGGCAGAAAACTGGTGAGTACCCCAAACTAGGAACCCGCTAAAGTAAGATGGTTTACTCACTGTCAAGAATTAAACTTATCAATAGGGGAAAAGATATTGAGGGTACACACCAAAGCTTTTGAGAAGAAATCTGAAAGATTTCATAAATAGTCAAAAGCAGTTTGACCACTTTAAAAACAAGCACATCATTATACTCAGTAAACTATGTGCCTGAAAGTGTTAACTATGTCGGCATCTGAGATGGAGAGTTTATTGCAAGAGAGTGAAAGTATTGTCATTATAAAGTTTGTAACGCATTAAAAGTGTGCACAATACCTCTGCAAAAAAAATGATTCAAATTCCATCACAGTAACATAAAATTATAAATAAAACAGTGTGTAAATATATTCATTTAATTATTAATTAATTAATGAAATAGTGACAAATAATTTTATTAATTATATGACAAATTCTCCACAGGTGAATTTTTGTTTACATATAACACTTCATTGTTCACTGAACAATATTAGGAGAGCCTAGAAGCTAACGCAAACGTCAAACTGTAAGTAACAAATTATTGTTTTTAATAACAATACAAAAATTATAAAAAACTAAAAGGGTTAAATTATGAATATTAAAATTTATCCTGTATAAATATGTAATATTTATTTCTTTGTAGCTGAGAATATTTTGGTGGTAAAATACAACTCAATTGACAAGACAAATTTAATTGTTACCGCTAACTGCTGCAGCGAGCATCTTATTAGACTCTTAATGGTTAAGGCCATAACAACAGTTTTTGTAGTAGTTTTGTTTAACCTCTTACAAGACTTTATTGAAAAACCCTGCTTCAGATAATGTTTCATTTTTAACAGAATTGATGACACACATTCATACTCCAAGTAATCTGCTCATTTCTACGTCTTATAGGCATCTGTTACTGCAGTAGTTGGTTAACCCTTTGATTAGCATTCCTGTACCAGTACGTGAGATCGGGCAACGGCCAGTGGGAGCATTCCCGCATATGTACGTGCTACCATTTTTCTCAGATTAGTATTGCCATAAGTTTACAATTTGTTTTCCCATGGGTTTTCAGATCGTTTTGAGGTTTGTGCGGTATTTTACAATGAATAGACGATTAAATAGTGAAGAAATTCTTTTGTGTTCAAAGTTTATGGTTTTCCCCATGTGTTAACGGATGGTTTTGAAGTTTGTGCGGTATTTTACAATGAATAAGTATTTTACAAAAAATTTTAAAGATTAACAGATAATTTTTAGGAAAGAAATTGTCAGTAAATGTATGGTAAAGTTTGGTTAACATAAGAAAATTTTTAAAAAATATTAACAAATATTACTAATGTCACTATAATTAAAAAAATTAGACAAAATAAAAAAAAGAAAAAGTTTTAAAATATTTCAATAATATATTGCTCCCAGGGGCCATATCGGGGCAGGTACATGTTGATAATCAAAGGGTTAACTGATATCTCTTTCAATCTCACATTGTTGGTGGATCACGTCTTGTCTCCTTTTCTCAGAAAAAATAAATCAGTCTTGAAATATTGTAAATGCATAAGTCAGGTGGTTTTATTAAGTTTAATATAAATTTATTATGGTTAGAAGGTGTTTGAGTATTATTCAAAACTTTACAATTTATGAAAAAACGAGAATACAGATATAAAAAGACAATTCAAAGGCACCTTCATTATTAATTACTAGTACCATTAAGAATATTTGCATCAAAGTTTAAACTTGAAAGCTGTTACCATTCCTACTGAGTAAATCGGTAGTGTCAACTTCTGGCTTCTTCTTTCCCTATCTGTCCACCAACTAGTTGGACCAATATCAGTTGGATGTAGATAATTATAAAACTTACCTAAGATCATTAAGTTTTGATAAACACTTTTTTCTCTTTTTAATTAGGAATATTCTATTCTGAAATTGTCATAATATAACTTCTAGTATAAACATCTACTTTTATAGCAAAAAAAATTGCTTCTGCTCTGGTATTTCAGAGAATTAAAGGTATTGGTCTAGTTTAATGAACAATTTCAAACCTAGAAAATCAAATTTCTCTTTACCTCATAATTTTTCAGAAGAAGGTCAGTGAGAGTTTGCCAATCTGTTTCTGAATAGTTGACTCGATAGTACATCTTTTCATTTTTGTTTAGTTTTACCCATAAAGCATTGCCTAAATCCAGTGTTACTGTAAAAAAAATAATAATACTGTATTTTGTACAATCTATAAATACAACTTTTAATCAATTAATTTTAAATTAGTGTGAAATTTCTCCAAAATTCTATTCATATAATTAAATACTATTCAAAAGCCTACTATTAACATATTTACTATTAGTGTAAATTTATTTAACATATACCTCCATAGGTAACATGTAGTCAAGCTTAGATGATTTGTTACTCAATTAATGTCTACATAAGCTAGCAGTTAAACCAAATGTTAATTTGACTTTTAATTTTAAACACTGTAAACTTACTTAATTTTATCTGTATAGTTACAAGTTATAGTGATGAAAAATACATACTATAAGAAATTTTAAGAACTGTATTTCTCCCCATGATTCATGTCAAATAAGATCTACTTATAAATTTTGTATATGTATGAAACATTCAAATTGCTGACAGCAGTAAGAATATATTCTCTAACAGCAACAAGTTTGTTGCCATCATCAGGCCATTGTACATATGGATAACAAAAAATATTAATTATTAATAAATAATAGCTAAGATTTATATAAAAGCTATTATTATAAATATATATGACAGTTGCTTAAAGGTTTATAACCAATATCATTTGACAAATAAAAAATATAATCATTTAAAATGAAGAAACTTTTAGTATAACCAATTTCATTTTGTAAAATGTTTCATAATATACGTAGAATGTTTTTAAAGTGAGTACCGTTTTAAAATTTCACAGTTGTAGCGCTGCGGTTGGCAATTGGTGTATGAGAGCTGTGTACTGGTATCTGTTGGCAGGCCACAGCTGCCATTACAAATTCATTCATCACTCTTGAAGGTTGTTTACAACTGTTTAAAATGTTCTCCTCATATCAAAAGTGCTGCCGACCGTGAAATACGCAGTTTGATACATTTTCCTAATCTTAAAAGCTTGAAAGTATCTGACATTTATCGTGAGATCTGTGAAGTGTAGGGAGAAAACATTATGAATGATTAGATGGTAAAAAAATGGTACCGCTTTAGTAATGTGAGAGTAATGGCTAAAAGTTCATTTTTGTGAATTTGCGTTAGCATTTTCGGAGCCCTGCGTGAGCTAAACTTCCAAAACTTCACACGTTCTGTCACAATCTCATAAAACACATTTATTGACACTTAAGGAAACTCACAAGATAACAAAATCATAAATCATCTGTTGTCTTTCACTTATCCGCAAATGTTTTGCACCAAGTCATCATTATTAATGACCATCATTAATGACATTTTTAATTACTAACTAATACTTGAAGTACCAATTCATTTTACTCTGTACTAAGAAGTAGGAGGATTGAAACACATATAACAATAAAGTATATTGTTTTGTGAGTTTGTGTGCAGTTATTTATTTATAACCTTGGCTCACAAGCCAGCTCAATTACTACTTATAACCTTTTCAACATGTTGACTGCCATAGCAGTCACCAGTGACCAGGCATGTATTTTTGTATAGGGCACCCTTGACCGACAATTTAGACTTAACTATAGATGATCACACAAGGCTGTTGGGCACATCACGTTGTATTTAACTATATGAGGTGCCCTCATAACCTCTGTGTGTGTTCATTCCTGCAACTTGGCACTCAGAATTTTTTTTTACAAGAATATAATTATTGGGAAACTAGAAGTTCAGATTTTTAAATAAATAAAACCTCTAAACCACAAATAACATTTATTTAAACCTTATGTACATTTCGATTACCCAGCAATCTTCATCAAAGGTATTTAAAAAATACAACAAGGAGTTGTATTTTTTAAATACCTCTGAAGATGATTGCTGGGTAATCGAAATGTACATAAGGTTTAAATAAATGTTATTTCTGGTTTAGAGGTTTTATTTATTTAAAAATAAACATTACGCCACAGTTGCTTAATACAGTTATAGAAGTTCAGAATTACAAGGAAATATTAGAAGGAATAAGTTTTTATTTACACTTCTTTTTAGAACTACATTACGTTTTAGAATAGTTTTGGTTTGATCCTAAAAAGAAATCACCTAAAAAACTGAACAATTCAAAAATTAGAAACTAAAATCTTTAATTTAGAACGTCAACCTCCAATCTATAAAATTATATAAAATTCGTAAAAAAGCACAATTTGGAACATACTTGCATCGAAACAATGCAAACATAGATCACTAAACACTTTTAAATGTTTTAAGTGATTACTAGTAGCTCACGCGAAGATGGAATCAACAAATGCAAACATAGATGTAAGAATAATGTTCAGATTTAATACACATTCGAATTATTCAAGAACAAATATTTTCAAAAAAAACCAGTTATGCTGAAAATTGAAATTGTGTATCTATAAAATACGTGAGACAAATCAAGTAGCTATATTTATTGTTTAAAAATATCTGTAATACTGTGAAAATACGTTATAGTATATATGTATACTTGAATTTATATTTTGAAAAATACAATAAAAATGTTAACATTTTAAATTCATTCATAAGATTGACGTTGAACGAGGAATGCGTAGTAAGCCTGACCTGACTGACGAGCCTTGTAGTATAAATAATTATGCCGCACCATGACGGTCACCTATGTCAGACGACACTATATTAATTAAAACAACCTCTCACCACAAATTCAACAAATTTTATTTTAACCTTATGTACATTTCGACTACAAAGTAATCATCTTCAGAGGTATTTTTACAAATAACTCATCACGAAGATGATTACTTTGTAGTCAAAATGTACATAAGGTTAAAATAAAATTTGTTGAATTTGTGGTGAGAGGTTGTTTTAATTAATATAAACATTTACGCCACAGTTGCTTTAAGTTGTTGTCAGACGACACTAGTTTAAATGAAGAAACACTCTAGAAGACAAAATATGATTGTGTTTTGTTATTATTTAAACAAAAAGCACAAACATAATTGTGTTTGAACGTAATCAGAAAACTGCTTGGCAGCCACAACGTGTTAATAATAAGTTATAAATGAATCACCGCATAAATAAATAATATAATCACCTGATGAGTCTTCCATTTTCAACCACACAAGATTCCCTTCGCTGTTTTCTGAGGTTATATATGAAATTGGCACATCCCACTTATATCTATAAAAAAAGGAAAACTGTTTACATAACTGACGAATTCAAGATTCAGGTAAATAGACATTGACTCCCTTAGTAATTGTGAAATTCTTACCCATAAGGGGATTTTGTTGGATCATAGATGGCTTCTTTATCTGATAAGAATCGACTTTGACTAAGAACTAGTGAGTTTCCTTGTCTAGTCGCAGTTATGACAGGATATCCCATTTGTTTAGTCCAGGTATCCATAACTCTTGACAGATTTCCCAGACCTTGTCCAAATTGCTGCATGTGATGCCATAAATCGGAATTTTCTGCATTACCATACTTGAAAGCATTCAAATAAGATACCACACCTTTCCTGAAGTTCTCTTCGCCCATAAAGCTTTCCAACATGCGAATTACACTAGACCCCTATAATTAGGACACTATGTTATTCAAGCTATTAAAAACTATCAACATCAAGTGTCATCCACTAAAACTTTAACAAAATGTAATTGAATTTAAGCAGATGGATTAGAAGTATTTTATTAACAATTGAAAACCTGAACAAGATATATGTAAGGAGAGTGTGAACAAAGAGAAGAAGTTGAATAAATATAGACAATTTACCTTACTATAAGATATTGAGTCAAATATCTCTGTAATCTGATCTGGATGAGACACACTTTGTACAATAGGATGAGAACTTAAAGTGGCGTCCAAGTTCAACACTCCATGCAATTTGTTAATAAGAAACCATGAGTCCTACACCAAGAAATGAATTATACATTTGATTTGTTGTACATTTAGTAATGTTTTGTTTTTAAAATATACAAACGTAAATTTAAGGAATAATATATGGATAATGCTAATAAAAGATTTTACATTAAAAAGTTATAAAATTATTAAGGAAATATCAATTAAAGCCATAAGAAAATTATTTGAAAATAATAAGTATATATAGTATTTTGATGTTTACAATTTGTTTGAGTATAGAAATTTACAGAAAGCATTACACATTGTAATGACTATTATGTTACATTTATTATTTTTTTAAACCTTAGATCATCAAATTTATTACACAAATAACTGTTTGAATTATCTCTAAAAATGTGTTGTGTTGACAAATGAGTGAAAGTTTTACACTTTTTTAAACTAGCAAATCTAATGGTTGTCAAACCATATTTTAATTTTTTTTTATTCATAATATAGTGAATGCAAACGAATAAAGGCTATTGTGACTCCATATAAACTCACTCTTGAGAATAGATAAATTAATAAATATTAAGCTAGCTTTAAAGCTTGTTGGATTTCTAACTCAAGTCCAGGGACGAATTCCACTGGCAGATCCTGCCTAAAACTATCACCTGAGTCTGCAAAGGTAAGTTAAGCAGGTTCATATTTTGCATGACAAAACTGGGATTACCTCAGTAAAACGGCAAATGGTAATATAGTATATATGTTTCTGGGTTCACTTTAATATATATATTTTTAGCTGTGACTAAATACAGTAGAATTTCAATAATCCGGACTAACTGCAACCAGAACCAATCCGGAATATCGAAAATTCCGATTAACCAGAGAATGCCTAAAATACAAAGAAACAAAACATTTACTTACAGGAAATAACCTTTATGTAGTACAAATGATGTAGGACACATATATATAAACATATTAGAGGCGGGTCGATTCCAAAATTCCATCGATTCTGATACCAATTCCCGATTCTCAATTCCAAATACTACAAAATTACGAACCCAATAAGTTGTTATAGTGCCGGCATTAAAACCGAGATTACATAATAATGTGAGATTAGGTTAGAGCAGCGACAGATAATTTACCGCCCAATATGTAAACGTAACATTGTTAGAGCGGTGACAGATATTTTACCGCCCAATATGTAAACGTGTTAGAGCTGCAATGAATATTTTTTAGCCCATTGTGTAAACGCTACATTAAGTTAGAGCGGCAACAGATATTTTACAACACACACAAATCGATACTACTCTGTAACACATTTACGCACTATGCTGTGAATAGCGGCTAGCAAAGATTACGACATAAAAAAATAAGTACTTTTACGGTATGTAATTGATTACTTGGCTTACAAAAGCACAGTATTATCTCCAGAACTAATATTATGAAATCAATAATTACAATTTTAACGTCAAAACCATTTTAAAAAAATCAAAAATACCACAAAAACCGGTTCGGAATAAGCGGAGATCCGGAATAACAAGGTCCAAAATATCGTGGTTCTGCTGTAGAGACATATATGACTATAAAGAACTAACAATACCAATTTTAGCCAAACTCGTTATGCAGTTAACAGTAGGTG
>JBAIZL010000006.1:94868264-95010764 GCA_036971475.1 Prosapia bicincta | reverse complement strand
AGGCAGATAAGAGACACGATTTTATGGCTTGTTACATCCATTTCCCGAATAAGACTTATAATAATTAAGTGACTTAAAATTATATAAAATAAAATACTTTGGAATATGTAGCATAATCTCTGTTTTAAAACATTAAAGATTAAATTAATAGCTTACCACTTCCCATTCAGGAAACGCATTATTAGTGCCTTTGTACTGCATGAAACTTGCAAATCCTTCATTCAGCCAAAGGTCATCCCACCACTTCATTGTCACTACAAACAAAGCATTTGTTAATTAAAGAATATATTTTCTTTAAAATATCATTTTAGAATATCATTTTCCCTTTAAACAAATTAGTAATTCAGAAAAAAACGAATAACGGTAGTCATGAAATACCATGTAATTGTGGGTAAACTTGGCGAATAAATATGTATGTATGTAATGTAATGTAAATGAAATATGTATGTAATGTAATTAATGTTGTACTTACATTTATATCAGCTGAAAAACACAACACTAAAAGAACACTACTTCCTTGCAGTATAGCTTGTAATTACAAATACAGTATGTTACTCTATTTTCATGAGACATGTTACAGTACCTTGTAAGAACAATGTCACTAGCAAGAAAAAATAAGGTATATTAAATTTATTTACGTTTATAGTTTTTAAAAAGTCTGTCATTTTATTTTGTACTAAAAATTCTTCTCTTATGGAACCTATACTATGCGACAGTGCAGACGATGTTTGTTATTACTGAGACAAATACTGTGACGTATTATAGGTGACGAATACAAGAGTGATGAATTCGAGAAGTTCTACTGTACCTGTCTTGTAAATCGTGATTATTAAACAAACTAGTGTAATGGATTATAATAAAAAACCAAACGTTTAAAAAAGATATTGTTTTATTCTCAAATAATTAAAAAATTACACATTGCTTCTGATTGTTATGATTAAATAGAGCATCATAATGGTTTTAAAAAGTTCTCTTTTTAATTTATAACATGCTACATTTTTTTTGTTCAGCATATTGCATAAATATTTGTTTTATTTTAGCCAATGTAAAGTCGACCTAATTTAAAAGAAATTTTTGTTTCTAAAAAGGGGTTTTATTATTTTTAAAAATTTAACTATATTAAAAGAGTAAACCCCTGTCATGATTCAAATGTGTAAATAAACCAAGTAAGTCCAAGTGGTTGACAAGGTATGTTCAAAATTTAGTTTCTTGGTATGTTTTGATAGAATCAAATCAATAAATACACAAAACTGGTATGCTTCTCATTTAACGTTGTCTTATAATTTGTAAGAGATATGAACCTATTGTATTTTGTAATAAGTTAGATTTGTAATGTTATTAGATTTGTAATAAGTAAAGTTTAAAGTATAGTTTTGAAAAATATTTTCAAAATTAAATTCTTTTTTTAAAGTAAAAATAAGAACTTTAATATAACCTATCTTTTTTCAGAACGATTTGAATAGCGAGTCTGCCAAGTCAAATCGTTAGATGCAATTGGTAAGGTAAACAATTGACCAGGTCTTTTAAAGTTTAAATAATAATTTGTGAACAAAGTTTATTGTTTAAAAATAATTAAAGCACACATTTACAATTAACTGGGGGTTTACAAATTTTTAAAACTTATTTCTTTGCTATAGCTAAAGTGTAAAAAAAATATAACGAATTCACAGATTTAATAAGATAACATACACAATAAGAAAGAATCTGGAACTTTATAATTTTTTTTAAAGGGAGTTGTTATACATTAGGCACTAGGCAGTGATTTTAGGGAACTTGGTTCTAAGCAGCATAGATTTGTAATAGACCAAAAAAATGTTTGTTTTTGTTCAATATCATAATTAAATATATGTTAGTTGTAAGAATTTACTTAGTTCAGACAATTTTTTTATACATTGGTTTGGCAAGATCTCTTCAGCCAAGGATTATAATATTTCACTATAACTTGTGTATATTATAATTTTAACGTCATTGTTAATCCAAGAAAGAGACTCAGTAAATTAACTAAGTTGTGTGGCATTTTGTACTATTTATCATTTTTTATACTGAATAAAATTTAATAAGTTTAAAATCCAAATTTCTCAGTTCTATAAATGTTCAATACTCATTTATTCAGTTATTAGTTCGAATAATCAAATTTCGCTAATAGTGAACAGTAACATAAAAACCTAATCTAATAATAATAGAAAGTTAACAGTGTTACATATAAAACAATGATGTTAAAAATATGCTAAAAAAGGATACAATAATTCTATTAAGAAAAGCAATAAAATTTTTAGTTTTATAGAAATATAACGTTAAAAATATTATAAAATCAATTACCTAAATTTCCAAACCACATGTGGGCCAACTCATGTGCTACTGTCATTGCAATATTCAACATTGTACCTGAGGAAGTTGTATCTTGGTTATAGAGAATGCTTGTCTCTCGGAATGTAATTAGCCCCCAATTTTCCATAGCGCCTGAGACAAAATCTGGGATCGCTATCAAATCTGAAAAAAACATTTTTTTATTAATAGCAAGTATTTTCTTAGTTACTTTCTGGAGGGAATATTTCATTTAATAAAATATTGTTTCAATAATTTCTGTTTGCTTTTCTTCAGAAGAATATAAGAATGCCTAGTGGTCAACACTGAGGATATTATGGCTGTGGAAATAATAATGTGAAATTTGAATATATTAAGCATTGTGTGTAGAAATATGAGTCTTTGGAACTGAGAGGTCGAAGCAGGATATTATTCTCATTAACAGATTTAGTTTCCTAAAGTGCATCTTCTCTCTACTAAGGTATTATTTAATTTAATACTTATTATTATTATTTACTACTAAGGTATTGTTTATCTCTACTCAGAGATATATTTATCCCAAATATTGCAAAATAGATGATCATACAACATTCATCACAGTTGCTACAGTTGGAAATTTGTAAGTTATCATCTTCATTGCCAGATTTCATGTCAATATAGTAATCATTTCAATTCAAGTATATGATGGTAACAAGACTATGATTTCTAAAACATAGCTTGGATACAAAATGTTTCTTAATTCAAGTTTCTTGATTTAATCATCTTGAATTCACTGATTAAACTAATTTTACACTACTTAACTAAGTGAATACGTAATTGCTTACTTGCTGACGCGTTTCAAAACTATCGTTCCTTTTACGAAGCTAACCTTCTACTAGCGGCTTTAGGCTCTTTACAAACGGTATGACAGGGTTGGATTTCTGACATTAGGTGAGGTGTCGGCATCTTGTGTGATGTATTTGAAAAGACTATTGGCTTCAAAATGTGTGTGGTCATTAAGTATATTTTCCCTGTCTGTTGCGTAGTGTTTGTAGATTTCATATTTTTCTAACAACCTTAGAAAAATATGAAATCTACAAACACTAAGCACTTTTTAAAACTATTTGCTGAAACTATTTACAAACTTCCTCATGGCTCCCTCCCATGCAATAGATCTAGATGCAAGACGTGTCCAATACACCCCTCAGCAAATAGTTTCAACAGCCAATCAACAAAAATGGTCTTCAAAATACAGGGTCATCATAATTGTACATCGAAAAATGTCATATACCAGCTACAATGTAAATTTTGCTCAGCACAGTACATAGGCCTGACCACGGATGGTCTGAATATTAGAATGAATGGCCACAGACATGATGTTAAAATTATGAATATGGATAGGCCAACAGCTCAACATGCGCGAGTCACAACATCACAACTTTTGATGACTGCTATACCACAAAAATAATTAAATCATTCCCCCTTGATTGCAATCCGTCAGAACTGAGAAGATGGGAACTATCATACCAGTGGTATACCAAGTCCAGAGAATCCCCTAACCTCAACATCAGATAAATTCATTCACTTTTTTCCTAATAGCCTCATCAGACGTCTCCAATCTCTTTTCCCCTGACAGACTTATATAAACTATAATAACTCATATGCTCATGGAAACAATACATATATCTTTAATCTGTGCATCTGTGACATCTGATTTCTACTCTACACAATCTGTGATTACAACTTATATTTATTTGTTTTCATTCTCTCATATTTTTTGTGTTTTCTCTTTGATTGACAAAGACCACTGTGTGGTTGAAATATATCATTGGTTAAGTGCTTTTATGTGTTTCTATTTCAAGACTACAGAGTAGACTCTTACCAAAGTTAGTCTGTCAGTCTCCTAGTCCAAAATATATATATATATATATATATATATATATATATATATTAAATATGGTGATATGTTTTCTTGTATATATAGTTAATAAATTAAAAATATTTCAAAAACAAGAATACTATTAATGAATATATTTATTCAAAGCTTTTCGCCAATAAAATAGTATCGGCATCTTCAGGAAAATAATTATCTAATAAAATACTTTTACAAAATTAAAATATGATTTAATTTTGTAAAAGTATTTTATTAGATAATTATTTTCCTGAAGATGCTGATACTATTTTATTGGCGAAAAGCTTTGAATAAATATATTCATTAAAAGTATTCTTGTTTTTGAAATATTTTAAATTTATTATATATATATATATATATATATTTAACATAATCCATTGTTTTTCCGTTGCACTGACTTTATGAAGTTAATATATTACTATGTAAGTAATTTTATCCACCATTAAGTGCAATAATTTTACCTTGAGTGATGAGGCACCTTTCGGTCGTTGACCATTGTCGAATCACTGATGTTTCTCTGCTGTGGATGCTCGGTCCGTGAAGCCGGTGTTTGTTGACGTTACGCGCACTTTTTCTTGATCTGTGTGTATGATATTTCTATATAGTATGTCTTCTGTATATGTTGTTTGTAGATTCATTAAGTTGTACAGATTCATTAAGAATCTACAAACAACATATACAGAAGACATACTATATAGAAATATCATACACACAGATCAAGAAAAAGTGCGCGTAACGTCAACAAACACCGGCTTCACGGACCGAGCATCCACAGCAGAGAAACATCAGTGATTCGACAATGGTCAACGACCGAAAGGTGCCTCATCACTCAAGGTAAAATTATTGCACTTAATGGTGGATAAAATTACTTACATAGTAATATATTAACTTCATATATATATATATATATATATATATATATATATATATATATAACTTATTTATTTATTTAAATAATAAAGTGTATTTATTTATTTAATATAGTATAAACTTTATGCAAATTGATCAAGTTAAAGATGTGCATGTATAGAAGTATTTTAAAAACAAACTTGAAGATACACTTACCTAATTTGGGCAAAGGATAATCAATACCAAAATAATCAATGTAATAATCAACTGTTTTGGCCGCAAGATCTAATGCAAATTTCATGTTTTGTTCCTGCCCTTGTCTCGCATATACAGATACGGAAAAATTTTGTTTGGACTGAAGAGAAGGTAATTTTTTAAAATCGCAGACAATGAAACAAGCCAAATAGGTAGACATCTTCACTGATGTTTCAAAACTAACTGTTGTCATGCCTTTACTAGGACTATCAGGCACCTCTCTCTAAAATCATGTATTTAAAAAAACAATTTTTTCTATTAATAAATTTAAGAAATATTAATTTTACTACTTAGATATTCAATACTTTATATTTTACTAATTAATATTTTATCTACTTCAATTAATAACATATTGGTATAGAAAACTGTATTTCAATTTAAGTTAATAGTCAGTCTGAGAAGGAGGGGGTTTGGTGGCCGCCGAGGTTATGCAGCGTCTGTCACCGACAATGGCTGCAGATAGGAATACGGGAACAGGGCTTTTGGTAGGGGCTTGGATGTAGAAAGGGCATCTGCAAGGCAGAACGTTTTTTGGAAGGGAAAGTAATAAGGATTTTATTCTGGAAGACTACATACATTTATTTTAAACATTTGGACTGGCTGACTGATTCTTTTTTTTAATAATTTGTGAGTATAATTAGAAATAATATACAATATCATGAGCTCAGTGGTACAATATATTATAATAAACATATTCATACAAACCTAATAACACAAAATTTTTAAAAAAAACTAATATTAGTTACCTAAAATTAAACTCTTATGTACATTTCGATAATGGTTAAAATATGAAATTATTTATTCATAAAAACGTAACAATATTCACGAAAAGTAGCCATAAAATAGCCGAAGTCAGAACACTAATTCTAGCATTTGGTGGAAACTAGCTGGACCAACCTAGATGTGTTACATATTAATCACACAATACGCTTCTGAAATCTATCCAATGTGATTAGAACGGGTGTATAGCAAATGACCAACGTTTTAACTAAACAACATTGAAAAATGACCTCACGCAACGTTTAATTAACCAACTTACACGAAGTTCAAATGAACAACATTTACACGGAGTTCAAATAACCAACAGTCTGGACGTGCAACACACGAATTATTATCGCCTTGCCACTTTGCAGGCGCTCACAGTACGATTTGAAACATGTTGCAGCTACATGTTCTATTTACGACTACAGTTTATATGGTATATTTAGTAATCCTTCAGAGCAATAAAATGTATCTTTTTCAATCCTTTATTTATATAGTAACTGGTAATACAACTGACTGGTTTGAAAGGTTTTTAACAAAATGTTCTAGATTTAAGAACGTACTGACCATTAAATAACAAACAAAGAAAGTTCTATTTCTTTTTTTCACTCAATTCTATTATTACCTATACTTGTAAAATATAAATATTGTCAATACCTATTTATCAATTTAAAAACAATATATAATTACTTAAATATACCTAATATAAGAAGAAGTTATAGAAATTTATTTTTTAATTATATAAAAGATAATTTCGTAATTATATTTTAATATTGTCCTTTGTTAGGTATTTATTCAAGTAAACATAAAAAACGGAATTTTTAGAACCTAAAATGTTTTTGTTTTTAATCCCTTCATTTATTAACTGGTTTGAAAGGTGTTTTACAAATTATTTTAGATTTAACAACATGCGAACAGTTAATTAACAAATGATAAAACTACTCTTTGTTTTAGATATGTACACCTCAAGAGCCTCACTCTGAATTATCTGTGGCTCTTCCAATTGTGGATTCTAACTCTACGTTACCCCATAAAATCAAGGCTTAGTACATTTATTTGTAATCTCTGAATTTCAGACTAAAATGTTACTATTAATATTCAAAAAGAAGTACATCCATGGTTTTATAATAATTTGACTCGATTAATTCTGCATCAAACCAAACTTTTTTAATTAAAAATATGGTTTTAGAATCTATACAGAATTTTTCTCTTTTCGCAATAAATTAAATTACAAAACCTCTAATAATAAATTATACCAGAAATAATAACAAATACACAGAAAAATTTCCATTATTATTTTTGTATATTATAAATTAATGAAAACGTTTAACTCACCAATTGATTCATGTTGGAAAGTGCGATGTAATTCTCAGATGAAGGGCGTACAAGGGTAATACTGAAATTTGCTTTAAAGCTCGGTTCATCAAAGCAAGGAAAAGCTTGTCGTGCATATGTAGGTTCAAACTTTGTTGTTGCAATTTTTCTACAAAAAATAATTTAGAATAAGAAAAATTAAAATAATTTTAAAATTAAATATTAGGAAGACCAATTTAAAGATTAGCATTTCTGGAACTAGCCAATGTCTGAAACGTTTCAAAAAAGGTACACATTTAAACAAAAAATTAACTTTAGTTAATTCCAAGTTATAAATAAAATTATAATCAACTATTCAAGGACTATTATTCTATGTTTACATTCATTATTTGGGATTTATTTTTGCTGTAGACGTTTTTAAGGATCTAAATTTTTTCTCAAGTCAAGATTTTTCATTATTTTAATGTTTTCTGGTTTTCATTTTAGACTAAAATATCTTACTAATTTTAAACTACTTAACTAAGTAAATACGTAATTGCTTACTTGCTGACGCAATTACGTATTCACTTAGTTAAGTAGTTTAAACAGTGAATTCAAGATGATTACATCAAGAAACTTTAAAATATCTTCTTTCATTCGGATACATTCCTTTATTGTCTACATCCATCCATTTTCTTCTCAGTTTTCTCTTGTGTTCTTAATCTGTATTTTTTAATGGTTATACCTCACATCTTCCGATTGAATTACCAGGTCCTAAGAATAATTTCTAGCTTTTGATGTTTTGAAAGTTCAAACATTAGATCTTTTGATTTCTACTTTCTACTTAATGTGTTAGAAATGGAAAAGATTTAGTGGCTAAGCTAAATTCGGTAATTTATGCTTTGTGGTCTTAAAAAAGCCATTCTTCATTTCCGAAAGGTTTTTTTTTTCTATACCTCATAAAATATATTATGCTGAACATAATATTTTGTTGGCTACCTATTCCCATCTTTATCAGATACTTTTGTATGTACATATACCTGAACACATATTTTCTGTATGTGAGTGTTGCCAAAACATTGTCTATAGTTGTTTCTAGCAAATAAAAGGTAAGAAAACACAGTATAGACAATATTACATTACGTCTTATAACTTACGCACTGGATACGATCCCATGTTATGAATATGTTCATGAAACACAAAATCCACAGTATTAAACAGATATAGTTAGACAATCATAGCATCAAATAATATTAGACTAACATGGACAAATCACAGGTTTCTTCACAATTTGAAGACGTTAAAAGATCTTGTTTACGTACAATGGGGTTAGAATATTTTAAGATGAAACTTTGTACAGTAGATTGTGGATAATTCGAACGTCTTTAATTCGAAATTGCCGATAATTCAAAGTTTTTGGTTGTTGCCTTGAACTTTATGTTACCAATGTAAAATAATTATGAATAATTCGAAGTTGTTTCGATATGGGCTTTAATTTCCGGGCATTAGTGATTGCCTTCCAAGAAAACTCTGCGTTCTATTCGTGGCCATGGTGTTTGGTGCATAAGCATTGTTAACTAAGCGATCGACAGTTATAGATTGGGGCTCTGCCCAGTCACCCGTTTGTTGTTACAGTAGTGTGGCTCTTTTAATTGAAGATGTTCTCTCTGGATCTGTCAAATGAGAAGCCGATACGGACATCACCTCTGAAGAGTACGTTAATACAAACGAACAAATAGAAGTGTGTGGATATCTTTCTGATCAAAACATTTTATTGGAAGCGAAAAATATAAAAGTGTCAAAAATGTCGGATTTAGAAGAAAATCAAGCTGTAGGAAGTCCCCAATCCTTATGCCAGAGGCTTCTTATCATTTGCATGGTTTTCGCCAGTACATCGAAGGAATAACCAATGTTAATTACAGTGTTTTTTTGCATAACTGCTTATTCCTATGGTACATTTTTTAAAAATAATATAGACCAGTAGCAAGATACCTGAAAATGGTTGTCATAGACACAAAAAGAAAAACTGGAATGCTATTGACCAAAAGGGTATTTTTCAACTATCATAATTCGAACTTTTTCATTAATCCTTTCAGCTTTGAATAAGTTCTGCTGTATACACAGACAATATTTAAGACTGATAAAATGTCAAAAATATTTATTTGAAACCAACAAATCTAAACCTTCTGATGAAAAATTAAAAAACTCACTATACAAAATTCAGGACAATGGGTTAGTAAAAATCAATGAAAATCACTTTTTAATTATAATAATTTAATTCTTAAACTTTAAAAAAACAAATTTATCAAATATAAATTGTTAGTTGTATACAATTTATAAATATATTTACAACTACAGTAATTACAGCTGAAATATTTATATTATTTCACAAATTTTGTATGTAATACAAACCGGTTTTGTCCTGTAGAATCATCTTTATATAAACTTCTGTAAAATCCAACTATATTTCTTGTGAGGGAACCATTAAACACAAGTTGTAAATTGTAAGTACCTGGTGGTATTTGTTGTTTAAGCTCAACAATCCAGAACTCATGGGGAAGATAATCAAATGCTTGTTTAACTAAACTGTCATTCTTATCATGTTGTGTGAGTTCAGTATTTGTTATTGATAATCCAGTTTTGTGTAAAATTACATTTGATATTGGAGCTTTTACATTCAACAATACATTTACTTTCCCACCAAATGTTCCTTTATCTAAGTCAGGATTTAATGTTAAATCATATAATTCAGGAGTTACAACTTCTGGTAGTCTAGGATTAGTTTTCCAATCATGAGCCTGTAAATTCCAATAGTAATTATATTTTTCTATTTACATACAATGTTAACATTATAGAAATACTAAAATGTGTGTAATAGTTAAAAATTGATAATGCCATTGGTTTAGTTATAATTTTATTTTTTTTAAATATTTGCTTGTTCTGTTATTAATAAAAACATTATTTCAAGCAATAATTATTATTTATAACTGTATTTCCTTACTTGATAAATAATGTAATTGGTTAGAAACAATTAGAATACCCTTGTTGAGACAAGGTTTAAAAATCTGAAATTTGTATAGAATAACCTTGTATTAACCCTTAACCGACCTCATATGTCTGTTAGACATCGGCAAAATCAACAACGTGCAGATCTTCCCTCCATGTTGTTATTAGGCATTGCTACTCCCACTACCTTTCAGTCAAATGAAGTTCTTTGTGCTGTCAAATGGGTTTGTTTTTGTTCTATTTGTCAGACGCATGATGTTAATTGAGTTACTTTTTTATTGAAAATACATTTTTATTAACATTTGTTGATTCCATCTTCGCGTGAGCTACTAGTAATCACTAAACACTTTTAAATGTTTTAAACTTGCCTATAGAGTAGCACTTACTTTGCTTGTTGAGGACGGCCGTTTCGGGAGATGTTTGTCAACTCAGACCGTAACTGATCTCAAGGTTACGTAGGTTAGGGTGGGGGTGGGATATTTTGCTCTCCTAATACACACAAAATACACCCACACCACCAAAATATCCCACCCCCACCCTAACCTACGTAAACCTTGAGATCAGTTACGGTCTGAGTTGACAAAGGGACACATCTCCCGAAACGGCCGTCCTCAACAATCAAAGTAAGTGCTACTATAGGCAAGTTTAAAACATTTTAAAAGTGTTTACATTTTTATTGTGTTGTCTTTTCACATCTGTGTCATTATTTAGGGTAATTCATACTATAATAACGTTTTTTCTATACAAAATGGACGTAGTTGATGACAATCTACCTGGTGCAACATCTGGTGGTCCGTTGTGAAAAAGTTAAATATTTGTGGAAAATATTTCAAACATGAACTGGAAGAAATGAGTTTTGAAGTGTTACAAGAGCCTCCTTCAGAAACATATTATAATGTTAGGAATGAAAACTAAGAGTATACCATTCGTAGCAATCACAATTCTGGATCTGAGGAGGAAGCCGATGACACTGATAATGAATGTGGTGACAAAGAAGATGTGGACAAACCTCCTCCTAAATAGGCCCATATTCAGTATCTTCTTTAACGTCTTTCAAATCCAAATGAACATTTCTTCTAATGTAAGCAAACAAAAAAGAATGAACCATTTGAATGGAGGAAACATAACCCTCCTGCATATGTAACAAGAAGGCACAATATCATTATTTAATTGCCTGGACTCAAAAGCAAAAGTATTGGGAAAAAACCTTCTACTAACGAAGTATGGAGTCTACTGTTCATAAATGAAAAATTGGGGGAAATAATAAAGTGGACAAACAAGAAGATTACCTCTCTCTGAGTAAATTATTAAATATTAAAGGTTTTATCTCAGAGACCTAGAAATAATGGAGCTAAAAGCCTTTTCTTGGGCTTTTGATTTACACAGCCCTATTCGAGTCTAGTAATGAGTCAATTGATAGCATGTTTGCTACTGATGAAACAGAGCGGGACATTTTTCGCTGCAAAATGAATAGAAATAGATTTCTGTCTTTGTTAATAGATCTGCAGTTTGATGACTCTGATGACCACAAAGACAGAAGGATGATACTCCAGCTGCAGTGGTCTTTTTTATCCAACAAGTTCATAAAGAACTAACAAGACCTTTATTCTCCAGGGCTAACAATATGTGCTGATGAAATGCTAGCTCTTTTATAAAGACACTGCTCTTTCAAAATGTATGTGGCCAAAAAACCTGCCAAGTATGGGTTAAAGCTTTTATGCGTTACAGACGCAAGGACACATTATGTTTATAGTGGATACTGGTACACCTACTGTGGAAAAGAATCTGATAGTAAAACATTATCTGATGAAGAAAATAAGCTTCTCATTCTTTCCCAAACAGTGATAAAACTGGCAAAGCCAACTGAAGGAACACATTGTAATATAGCCGACAATTGGTTTAGTTTGATTGAAATTGTACAGGAACTTCTCAAAAGAAATCTGACTCAGGTTGGCACTCTAAAAAAGGATAAGATAGAGAACCCAAATTAGTTTCAACCACTTAAAAATCGGGAAGAAAAACCTTTCCATATGGATATACTGAAGAACTTACCCATCTTTCATAAGTCTAACAGAAATAAAAAAACTGTGATTTTTATTTCATCAACTCATCACACACCTGCTACTGATGGTGAATCAGGGACGCCTGAAATGATATCTTTTTACAACATTACAAAAGTGGGATGTGATGGTGTATATCAGAAATGTGCCAACTTCACAGCAAATCAAAGAACCCAGTGTTAGCCCATGGTGATTTTTTTTACAATTATTGATTATATCATGTGTAAATGCATACATTCTTCACCAAAGCTACAGAGATATTGATTAAACGAGTTCTTTTGAGTTTACTAAAACTTTTGCGAACAGTTTGATGTATCCCCTACATGGCTATGAGAATGGAAAGTTCAACAAACCTATCTCGTAAACTTTATTTTTCATGAAGAGAATACTGAAGATCAAAGAGGTCCCAGGCGATGTTCCAGAATGTTTTGAAATAAGAAAACCATGTTTAATGTGTCCCCTCCCACCTTCAATTGAGAAGAACTAAATACCCTTATCAGCAATGTGGAGTGGCCATATGCCTGGAGTGTGAAAAAAATGTAAAAACTGCTTTAAAAAATAGTGACCTTCAGATGTACATGAACATCTTCAGCCAAACCATTCTTTAAGTAGGCCTAATTAATAATGATATACTTATGTATTTTGTTGTTAAATTCAAATTTCACATGTTTTTTTTAATTAATGAAAAACTAAATTTTTTTAACTTACTATTTTTAAATATTAAACTACTCTGTTAAAAGTATGTTGGCGATAATGTGTATTAGTATTGTAGTTCATTAAAAGATCTTTGAACAGTATTTTGTATCATTTACTCTCAGACGCACAATGTTAGTTGAGTATTTTTCTGACACAAGGTTAACTGAGGGAAGAACTAAATACCCTTATCAGCAATGTGGAGTGGCCATATGCCTGGAGTGTGAAAAAAATGTAAAAACTGCTTTAAAAAATAGTGACCTTCAGATGTACATAAACATCTTCAGCCAAACCATTCTTTAAGTATTAATTAATAAGGCCTAATTAATAATGATATACTTATGTATTTTGTTGTTAAATTCAAATTTCACATGTTTTTTTTAATTAATGAAAAACTAAATTTTTTTAACTTACTATTTTTAAATATTAAACTACTCTGTTAAAAGTATGTTGGCGATAATGTGTATTAGTATTGTAGTTCATTAAAAGATCTTTGAACAGTATTTTGTATCATTTACTCTCAGACGCACAATGTTAGTTGAGTATTTTTCTGACACAAGGTTAACTGAGGGTTAATTTTATACAACCATACAAATTTCCTGTTTGAGATATATCTACAAGGCAAGTTACAGAGTCTTAAATATTACAAAAAACGCATTTTTAGCAGGTGACAACAGTACAACATTTTACTAAATATATTATACTTAAAGTTTATAAATAATTTAAAGTTTTGAATTACAATATTTTTAACAGTTTGTTCAGATTCAAATTAAATACTTTAGAACTAGTTATGCTTTGCACTGTATCTTAAATTCCACAAACCACTTTGACTTAATGATTTATTACACTGGAGTGTCAGTACTTGGCAATAATTGAGACCAGGTCAGTTAATAATGTCAATTTGTCAATTAGCAATCCTCTAGGACCAAAACAAAAATGGTGTTCAAGCTTTTTATTTAAAAGCTTTTTAAATTTTAAAAAAGTTGAATCAAAGTTGAATAGCATCTGGCCAACTATTACCTTCTTTCTATAACTAAGCCTACCATTTTCTAAACCTAGATATTTTGTTGCTATACTGTAATATTTGGTTTTTTTTTATTACGGCGGCCCCACTCCATATTTTGGATTATTGTTCAAAAGCACGAAAAGGTACGATATCCACAAAAAAAAAAATTTTTTCCTTTGAGGAAAATTACTTTTTTCGAGTTTAAAGTAGGGCAAATTTTTTTTGGCGGAAGCACAAGTTGTGAATAGGCGCGGAGTGATACTTACGTCACAGTGCTGCGCATAAGGTTGTACGCATTGTCCGCGGTACGTCACAACTTCTACAGTTAGGATAGATTGGTTTTAAATTTATAAAATACTGTATACCTATATTAAAATATACCGAAAAAGTGTAAAGTCAGGTTAGGTTTGGTTTTAATTTTATACATTGAAATTCAGTTGTAAAATCATGAAGCATGAAATTCAATGTATAAAATTAAAACCAAACCTAACCTGACTTTACACTTTTTCGGTATATTTTAATATAGGTATACAGTATTTTATAAATTTAAAACCAATCTATCCTAACTGTAGAAGTTGTTTCTCAAATATCTACACACGTAAGTTTGCGTGACGTACCGCGGACAATGCGTACAACCTTATGCGCAGCACTGTGACGTAAGTATCACTCCGCGCCTATTCACAACTTGTGCTTCCGCCAAAAAAAATTTGCCCTACTTTAAAGTCGAAAAAAGTAACTTTCCTCAAAGGAAAAAAATTTTTTTTTTGTGGATATCGTACCTTTTCGTGCTATTGAACAATAATCCAAAATATGGAGTGGGGCCGGCGTAATAAATTTCAACCTAATATTTTAATGTGGTATTTAAAATCAGATATGCGTGACATAAAATGGAATCCAAATATTTTACTTCAACAATCATTCAATTCAATGTAGGAAATTATATTATTTTTTATTTTTATACCCTAACCTATAACCTACCTGGACTTTTTGTACCTTATTTTAAAATAGCTATACATTAATGTGACATATTTCTGAGAATTAGGTGATAGCAGGGTGTATTTATAATGTGAGGTTACAATAATTAATGTAAGAATTAATATCTATACAAATATATAACAATAATTAATGTAGAAATATTAAACAAAACAAATTGAAATAAAGACAATTCGAGGTAGGAAATTTTACAATTGTTTAATGACTGTAACAGTCAAATAAGTTTTCATTTAGATTTTAATCTTGCACTATTATTATTGTCTAAAATTTTTATTTTCACTTAGCACTTTGCAAATGAATATTTTCAAGTTAACCTGCATATAACATCTTATAGTACATATAACCAATACAGATTAAGTCTCACAGTCTGTTTATTATGAATTAAACGCAAGTATTTTTTGTCTATTTGAACTCATATATAAACTAGTTTACTGGCAGAATTATTATTTTGCTTAAAGAAAATGCCCATTTATTTACTATAGAAAGGTTATTAAGTTGTTGCTCCTTAAAATATTTGTTGATGAAACTTACAACATAACCACTTCCAACTTACATTCCTTTGAAAAAATAGGTTTAGGTTATTTTTATTATAAGATTTAAAGAAAAGTTTCCTAAAATTACTTCTTAAATTAAAGTGCATAATTTATTCAGCAAAAATAAATTAAACAATATCGTTTCCCTGAAAATGACTTGCATAAAAATAGGTACAGATAATGCAAAACTACAAGAATCTAACTCTAACACTACTTGCCATATTGCCTTCTAATAAATAAATATATTATCAACTACATTAACAACCTATTTAAACCGGCAAATAACCAAGTTTTATTGACATTGGCAATTATAGTAAAAAATACCCTACTGATCCCACGTCTCACGCAATACATATATAAATAATCGAAACAATCAAATTTATTTTTCAAGTACATTAGTTTAAAAAGAAATACAAGTAAAAGTTAAAATATTTTACTACGAGTTCAAAATAAGTTATTTATTAGTCAGTTTTTTTATTTCTATATGTTCAATTCTTACACAAAACCTAACTCAACATTAATGTCTTTATATGTAATAACTACATATAAAAATATTATTGTCCTTGTTTAAACAGGTAATTACAAAATAATGCAAAATTTTTGTTTAAAAATTTTACTAAATCAATTCCACATTGTTGCTATATAAATATATATGCATCTATGTTTAGCCAGCTACAAATAAATGCAATTTTTCATTACACAGGTTTGTTCAAGCGCTAAAGTAAATATTCTAAGCGCTAATATTTATTGAGAATAAATATTTTAATTTATATTATAATTTTTAAAAACACAATATTTCCGTATAACTGAGGATAAAATAAATCAGTTTAACTTACCACAATCACATGTGCACTCGAAATGGGTTGATTCAATTCATAATTTAATCCAGTAAATTTGGTTTTCATATGTTGGCAAGATACCATGGTTGGATGGGAAAACCAAATACATAATACAGTCACATATATCAAATCTCTGTTTTGTGTAAACAGCTTGTGTGCACTTATATAAATTGAATTTGATTTTATAAAGTTTTCCAACATTACTATTAAAAGAACTATTGAGTTATATACATCCATAATATACAATTTCAAATACTATAATAATTTATTGCCAATTGATGGAAGGTAGGCCTATACATTTATGATTCAGCTTTAGAAGAAACTAAAAACATGATGAACAAAAATGTATCCAATATTAACTAAAATATTCAAATGAAGCTCTTAAAATAAAAACTTAAAATTTCAGTGAAATATAAAGTGCACAAGTTAATATAATCTCTGTACATTTGCTACTAAATTTTAATAGTTTTAGGAAAGGTATATGTTTTTATAAGTTACAGAATCGAAAAAACGTTTCTCAAAATCCTTAAATCTAGTTTTAATTAAAACAAATATTGGAAGCCTCTTAGCTTTGATGAAGTTTTCAAGAAATTTTTTGATAGCTTTTTATTATAATAGTATGTACCATACTATTCTGTTTGTCTGAAGCAATATGTAACTGAAGTTATCTTACACAAAAAAGTCCTAATCAAATTTATTGGCAATAATTCTAAAAGGTATCTTACCATTAATATTTACTATGAATTTTTCAGGGATGCTGTTACCAGGTTTGTAACCAGTAATTTGGAATGACTTTTTGAGAATTCAAGTTAAAACATGTTTAAAATAAACACTTTCCAAGACAAAAAAAGGATTGAAAATTTTACTCACATGTAAGCTCAGATTCCTTGTACTTAAAGTTTACTATTTGTACTTAAAAATCATTAACATTTATAGTATCATTCAAAATATTACTGGATAATGGCCCTGATCTATAAAAGCAGAAATGAAATCATCAAACTAATTACATTACAAATTCATTTCCCATTCTACTCACACTAAGATGGCTTATCAAAGTGTTCGCATATTGTGGCATCTTTTCAAAAGTAATTTTTCACCATGTTAAACAAAACTATATATTACAGAAAGCTTTACAATTACACTAGGCATGTAAAATGAATGCCAAAGACAGACATTTTTAAATAACTCAACACCATATATCTCTACCAAAATTCTATGCAAACCTAATAAAACAAATAACCAAACAGTAAAAACAATTCAAATACTCCCCACAAATACACAGCCAATTACACTAAGATTCCCAACACACTATTTAACATAATTGTCTCATGTAATTCCTCTTCCCACCTTATTTTCCTTTGAAAACAATTCAAACTAAACCTTTATCAGTTCATGAAAATGGAAATATCTCCTGAAATGGGCATCTTTAATTAGGAAAAAAATTATTGATTCTTTTAAGAAAAAAGTGTATGTTAATAATTAATACACAAATAATTGTGTATAATGAATAACGTTTGTACAATAGGCTATTTAGTATGTGCATTTCATCTATACATTTTACCATGGTAGACTGAACTAACAATTTGTAAGTCACACATTAGACAACATTGTTGTCAAAATTCATGACTTTGATCAATGTTTTATTATGAGGTTATATGATTATTTCTTATTTACACTCTGAACTTTGCTTTAAATATATTATACTGTAAGACACTCTTAAACATTGTAACTAATGAAAGAAACATCACATTATAATAACCTGATAAATAATCAGGAAAACAGTACAAGATAATATAATAACAGCCCCTAACAGTTTCATTTGGGCCTATGGTACTTCTAAGGATTGAAAACAATAGTACAATAATGGGAAACATCTCCCCAAAACAAAGGCCATCATTAAACAACTAATTTTTAGGCCTATTATAGATAAATGCAATCAAAATTTAAGTCTAAATGTAAAAAGAATAACAAAGTAATTATAAATTCTTTATACTAAATACAAGGCTCAATTTACTACCAGAAAATTTATACGGAGTGTTTCGGTTTTGAAATTTCCTATACAAAATTAAATAAATTCATATTCTAATGGGAAAGAAATTAATGTTTCAATGATTTTTTTTTCTTGTGAACCTCATTGCAGGAGGAGGAGGGGGATTCAAGGGGGAAATATTATATTGGCAAATGCCCAAATAACAAATAAAACTTTACGTTTTGTTACTTGTACATAATGAAAAGTATAAGGTATATTTACTGATATATCTCCCTACATATTACTATATCATTTTATATCAAACAATGCTTTTTGGGAGGGACATAAAACCCAGCGGAGTTATTGCCCCTTCCCAAAACATTGTGCAAAATCTTGTTTTTGCATAGACCTAACTACGCCCTAAAATGTCTTCCAGTAATTATAGGTTAACTAATTTGTCTAATTGTCTGTATACCCAAAATAAAGATGTGCAGAAACTATTCAGGCATCTTTATGCTCTCTATTACATTTATAACTCTGTTTGCATTTCTCACTAATTTTTTAAAGATATTACCTTCAATTGGAAAACCTTTCAAACCCTGAGTGAAACTTGGAAATAAGGATAATCCTAATCATGAGAATGATAAAGAGCTCCCCCCAACTAACCAACAACGACTCCCCCAATGTTAACAGGAATAATTGAATTGTTTGTTGTCTCTGCAAATGGTTGTCTTGCTATCTAAGTGTATAGGCCTATAATTGTGTTAATAAAAAATATTACCCTTGTTTGTATTAACTTGGCAAAAAAATAACTGATTTATTCAGCAGACGTGTTTCTCGCTAGGTCAGCGCATTTTTCAATGCTGTGAATTACTGACAAGACTGTTGCTCAGGTGTGTTGTGTTGGTGTGAGTCTGTGGTGTATTTTTGTTCTGTGGTGTGTTATTGTTCATAGAGTAGTTGTTAATTATGTGCTCAAATATACGGTTTGATTGAGAGTGTGTTTTGTCATTTAGAATGTGTTGTGGATAGAATTTATGGTGTTTATATATCTCATAGCTTTCTACTGTGTAAAGTTTTTTGTTTTTATTGATGTAATGTAGGATTTTTGATTGGTGTTTAAGTCAGTCTGTGAGTGTAGTGTGTTTTGTATGTGTACGGTGAAGTTAGATCTGGGTTGTGTCTTTCTTATCTGTTTTACGTGTTCTTCGTATCTTGTGGTAAATGTCCTCCCTGTTTGTCCTATGTAAAAGCTTAGACAGTTGTTGCATGTAATCTTGTATACGCCTGCCCTGTCGTGTTTATCCTGGTGTGTTTTTGAACTGTGTAGGTGTTTTTTAATAGTGTTGGATGTTGTGAATGCTACTTTGTATTTACGAGTGTTTGCAGAACTGTTGTTTTGTTTTGTTATTGTTAGGTCTAGGAAACAACACACATTCAAAATGTACAGGAAACCCACCACTACAGACAGGGTTATACACAACACGTCCAATCACCCCACACAACACAAACATCCTGCTTTCCACTCCACAATACACAGATTAATCAACATACCCATGAGGAATGAAGACAAAATAAATGAACTAAATATAATAAAACACAAAGCCCATAAAAACGGATACAAACACATGTTGATAGACAACATAATGCGCAAAAAAAAACGTACACATACCACAACATAAAACAATAACACACAAACACAAAAATATATAACCCTTACATATCACGACACCACATCACAAAAAATAGCTTTCACGTTCCACAAACTTAATTACAAAGTAGCATTCACAACATCCAACACAATTAAAAAACACCTACACATTTCAAAAACACACCAGGATAAACACGACAGGGCAGGCGTATACAAGATTACATGCAACAACTGTCTAAGCTTTTACATAGGACAAACAGGGAGAACATTTACCACAAAATACGAAGAACACGTAAAACAGATAAGAAAGACACAACCCACATCTAACTTCACCGTACACATACAAAACACACTACACTCACAGACTGACTTAAACACCAACCAAAAATCCTACACTACATCAATAAAAAAAAAAAATCAACACAGTAGAAAGCTATGAGATATATATATAAACACCATAAATTCTATTCACAACACACTCTAATTGACAAAACACACTCCCAATCAAACCCTTTATTTGAGCAGATAATTAACAACTACTCTATGAACAATAACACACCATGGAACAAAAATACACCACAGACTCACACCAACACAACACACCTGAGCAACAGTATTGTCAGTAATTCACTTCATTGAAAAAAGCGCTGACCCAGCACGAAACGCGTCTGCTGAATAAATCAGTAAGTAGTGGTTTTTTGCCAAGATAATACAAACAAGGGTAATTTCTATAAAAACCTCAAGACGTACAACACACAAACTGCAAGTTAAAAAAAAATATTATGATTAGGGCGTTTTAATATAAATTCACCACAGTTTGTTTATTCCAGAAAAGAAAATGGAAGTGATGAGGTCACCGACATAGCTATTAACCTTTGGGTTTAAGTTCGATCCCGGGAAAGACTAAGCATTTTTTTTCTATTCTTAACAAAGCTCAATTCCGAAGCCTTCCATGTTCCATGTTTAATTCTTCTCATTATAAAATAATTAAGTAAAAACCAGTCAAGAGCCAACAGGAGGCCAGAGTAGTTGAGTACGCATATATTAACCGATTTTGACAGGCTACACTTTTAACAATAAATTGCATTAAATCCAATGCCTGTAGCTCATATTTTTGTCCCATAGTAAAAGTAGTTTACAAGTCTTACAAAAACCATGCTTTTGCAATTAATTGTGTCAAGGTCATTAGAAATCGACCTCCGCGGTACAACCTTTCATTGAGTAAATTAGAAAATCAAGAATTTACCGTCACAAAAAAGTAATGTTCAAGATTGCGAGTATACAACTATAACTCGACTGAGGGAATTTTCTCTTATATTTAACCATTCAGTAGACTTCCTATTTAAAGAGCGTTATTCAATTAAGTTTTTCGAAATCAATAACTTTATATGTTTTCCTAAAAAAAGGCAAAAATGACACATTACCTAAAACGATTGGATTTTCAGGTTAAGTCTGGAAAACTTTATTCAATGCGCAAAAACTGTGTCGTTTATAGAACACGGAAAATTCATACTTCTATTAAATTGCCAGTAGAAGTATAGGCCTATACTAAAACTTGAAGAGTAAAATGTATTACTAATGAAGATCGCTTACTGCGATCCGTTTGTCATCATGGAATTTTAATAAATTTACTTTAATTATAAGTTCGGCATTCGAAAATTTATTCAGATTAAACATGGAAGATTCGTCGAATGTCATGAAGAACAAAATCAGAGAATTTTATAGGTTTGTTTTTATTTTACCGTCTGAAGAAAATTTGACGAACTTTGGGAAAACGTTTCACCGTGCTAAGACACAAAATTGCCACAAGTGGGTTAAATTAGTGTTTCAGCTCCAGCAAAGCCAAGAGGTCATTGACGGATTGATTTAAGAATTGCTATATTTTGAAGGGAAGAAATTTTCAGGGAAATTCAATGTTATCCTATCAATGCCTTTACAATACTTAGTAGCCAATGTCAATGGGAGGGAGAATCGCATACAAGACAAAAGCATTGCATCTACCAAACGACATATTTCCATACTGTTTAATGCTAAGATTAGAATTTGTATTTTTGGGCCCCCACTCGAAAATGTAAAATAAACATTAGCTATTCTTCGAAAATTTAGAACTGGGCCTTTTAAGTTTTAATTCTTGACGGCCTATAGCAATCAATATATACAAACGCGCGTAGGAGACAGAATAAAACAATACCAAGGAGTCGGTTGGTATTTTATAATTCTAGGTTAGGTTTTAGTAGCCTAACCATAAGTTTGAATTAGAAGACTGCATTATTTCCATTTTTGATAATACTGCCCATCATATAGTTGTTAGCCTAATTAAGGAAATCGTATACCATGAAGCAAAATTTAATACTACCTACTAAAACGTTATGGTTTAACAACAAGCAGAATTTTTCTTAAATTAATTAAATCTGAAGAATACTATTCCAAAGGAAAAAATCGAGTCAAGAAAATTATGGTGAAATATAATGCAAAACGAAATTGTTTTTCGCTAAACATTAATTATTTTTACTAAATCGGAGATCAAAATAGTCTATTGGTCGATTTTGAATGAACGTCGAGACATTCGATAGATGGGCACAATTTTGATGCGTCTCTGTACGTTACATGATTGTTAAGATCATGAAGGCCTGTTTGATGGAAGAATTATGTTGATTATCCAAAATCATCTACTGCTCATTGCAAATACTCAGTAGTTAGAGTCGTGGTAAGTAAAGTTTAGTCGCCGAAATACGAAGGTAACTGTATCCTACTATGTTGCAATTATAAAATACAAAGAACGTTGTAAACACGCCAGCACGTGCAATGCTGCCATAACAATTTTATACATATCGTGTATTCTTTATTTTAGGCTCTAGCTTTACTATAGATATGTTTACTATTGAAATTAGGTATAGTTTGTATTGATGTATTTCAAGAGAGAAAATAATAATAAGCCTACGTCTATTTCCAAAGCAATATATAGGCCTATATTTGTGTGTGTGTGTGTGTGTGTGTGTGTGTGTGTTTGTGTGTGTGTGTGCGGACCTACATAAACTACTACATTAAATAAAGTTTAAAATGTTCAAATAGGCCTTCCTAAGTAGGAACCTCCCTACTATTTGTTCTAACATATTGAAATAGGCGTTCAATATGAGAGACAGCTGACGGAAAGAAATAATTTTAAAAAGATATAAAGAAATATCACGTTCCTTGTTTAGAAACCATATGAAAAAGGTTTTGTAATTAATCCTCGACTGTCATAACAATATACATAACTTCATAGGCCTGTACGATTTTCAAACATGTATTTATATTTTTAATTCTATAAATTTCTCAAGTGTTTCTATTTTAGCAATCCTACAAGCTATTATCATCGTAATTAATATAATTTTGTTAAATACATTTTTTAAATTAAAACTAGATATTATTATATGTTAATATTTCGGATTTATCTTTCAAGGCATTTATTAAAAAGTGTAATAAAAATGTATATAATACGGCCTCCCCTATAAACGCCACTGCCATGACATTCAGAGGGCTTTGCTGCAATAACCTAAAAAATAGTCTAGGTTAGGTTATAGTACCAAAATCCTCGAAGATAAATACATGGTCATAGAAATCCATATTACGGTGCGGTTAGATATAAATTTGCAAACATTTTGGCTGTATTCATTGTTATTATGGTTTAGCTTTCATTGCCAGTCATGTCAACCTTATATTACCAACTCATGGAAGTTTACGTTTACAAATAGTGTTAAAAAATCTAAAGATTAATAGGAGCTCTTTTATACAGTTCTTTTTAAAAACCAAATCACAGCAAAAAATAATACCCTAAGAAACATTATGTTTTTCTATGTAACAACACATAAAATTATGTGTGCATAGGTTAGGAAATATACACTGCCTTAAGTTGTTTGTTTGTGACAGTGCTATCTAATTAGTAGCCTAATATAAATAAAATTAGATAAATATTGCATATTTTGATAATACAGTTGCATATCATATATGACAAAGCTCCTATACTGTAGGCCTATTCTATAAAATTCAACTTTATACTTTTATGCCTATATTAAAAGAATTTATTAGTTTCTGAATTAAATATTAAAATAAAAACTCTTATCAAGAACACGAAACACTAAATCACACTAATCACTACACTTATATCACAAATTACACGGTAGATAAATACACCCGGAAACTACGAATGTTAGCAAAACACTACATCAAACTGAAGACTAACCACACCAAGTCCATTCCTTACTTTCTACTTTGAACAATAGGTTCTATCTTGAAGCTTACGTCATCAGTAGGTATCGTACATAATGTTTATGGACCATAGACGTTAAGATTATATGAGTCAACAATGAATAAATTACATTTAATGTCCGAATAGTTAGCATACTTTATTTAGGTTAATGAAATTCAAGTAGGTTTACGTACGTAAATCTCTGTTTTTGCAATACGATTGCATAATAGGTCACTACAAAATGACCTGTGTTAGATAAAACCGTTCATTATGTCAGTGAGCAGCCGCTAATGCGTTTCTCCTTATCAAATTTATAATATATTGTTCTGACCTTAAGTTATTCATAGAATACATCCAAAACTAATGCTACTATTATATGAATGAGACTCATTCCTTAAATGTAACCACGAGTTTTAAAGAGTCGACCGGATTGAAGAAGAAAACAAATTAGGTTGTGGCACTCGTGAAAGTGCCGACAGAAGTGAAACTTTTATAGCCAAGTCTACAGATATTTTGAATCGAGAAAAACAATTCCGTCTTGAATTTTTTTCTGAAAATCCGAATGCGGTTCGGATAATAAGCGACCCAGATAGTCTTGAGGTCGGATAATTGGATATCTACTGCATTTTTTTTCTTCTTACAATCGGACCATAGTAAGAATTAGCCTATGTGTTTTCCGTAACCAATGACAGATTTGTTTGTTTGCCAATAGTCTATTGCATTAATTAATTCACATTTTAGATTAGCATAGTCTAATTTTATGTTAACGTGTACTTATATTTCACTAGGCCTAATATTTTTAAATTAATTATATAACTTGTAGGTACATACCTGTAAGAATGTCTCCCAGAGATGAATAAGCCACCGTTAAATAGAATTTGAATGTAGATTATCAGCCAGAATCTTATCGGGAGTTCATTATGTAAAACTCAAAATGCTTTGCCTAATACGACTAAAACATTTGTAGGCCTACTCTTGAAGTGAACACATAATTCACAACACGAAAATTACAAAATACGGAAAACATAACTATTTAATTACAGAATTGTAAAGTAAATACAAAATGTTATGATAAATTTATCGTAACTTTTCTTTTAATCTCATGTCGATTTTAGTGTTTGTGATTGCTAACGTCCAGTGATGACTTCGTGCTCCTCCATTATCCCAGTGGACACGCACGTCCGCCGACGGACAAAACGCCTACCCTATGACACGGAAGCGATTTCATGAAGAGTGGAAGTAAAGAGCACGTGATGGACAATTTGTTGCACATACCTGTGTTCTAGCATGTGTTACGTTTTACATTATGCCCATGTACTTTAGGTGAGACGAGTCGAACATTAAAAATTATGTTTCATGTCTTGAAAGCTGTTCATCCATGTTGGTAAGAAGAGAAATACACACAATACACTGGGATAGAAATATAATAGTACATATAAAACGTAAATGAGAACAATGAATTATAAAATATATAGTTGGCACCAAGATTCGATATGACTGCAAGAACACTGAAACTGGCAAGTGAAGGACGTGAGTAGCAGCCTAAACCCCTCCATCCCTGACTGGCAAGCGAAGGATCTAAGTGAACACCTAAACTTCCTCCTTCTCTGCTGGAATGTGTAGGGCATGAGTAACCATAAAATCTCTCTTTCTTTGACAGGCAGTATAGTATTCTCTGGTAGCATGTGTCACAAGTGAGTGGCCACCTAAACCTCCTCCTTTTCTATTGGCATATATTATGCATGAATGGCCACCTAAACCTCTTCCTTCTCTAACTGGCAAGTGACGGACGTGAGTGGCCACAGAAACACCCTCTTTCTCTGCTAGTATGTGCCTGCCGTGAGTTGCCACATAAACCCCTCCTTCTCTGACTGCCAAGCGACACAAGTGAGTGGCCACCTAAACCTTATTCTCTGACAGACAAGTATCGGGCGTGAGAGGCCACCTAAACCCCTCCTTGTCTGACTAGCAAGCGACACAAGTGAGTGGCCACCTAAACCTTATTCTCTGACAGACAAGTATCGGGTGTGAGAGGCCACCTAAACCCCTCCTTCTCTGACTGCCAAGCGATACAAGTGAGTGGCCACCTAAACCTTATTCTCTGACAGACAAGTATCGGGCGTGAGAGGCCACCTAAACCCTCCTTCTCTGACTGCCAAGCGACACAAGTGAGAGGCCACCTAAACCTTATTCTCTGACAGACAAGTATCGGGCGTGAGAGGCCACCTAAACCCCTCCTTGTCTGACTAGCAAGCGACACAAGTGAGAGGCCACCTAAACCTTATTCTCTGACAGACAAGTATCGGGCGTGAGAGGCCACCTAAACCCCTCCTTGTCTGACTAGCAAGCGACACAAGTGAGTGGCCACCTAAACCTTATTCTCTGACAGACAAGTATCGGGCGTGAGAGGCCACCTAAACCCCTCCTTGTCTGACTAGCAAGCGACACAAGTGAGTGGCCACCTAAACCTTATTCTCTGACAGACAAGTATCGGGCGTGAGAGGCCACCTAAACCCCTCCTTGTCTGACTAGCAAGCGACACAAGTGAGAGGCCACCTAAACCTTATTCTCTGACAGACAAGTATCGGGCGTGAGAGGCCACCTAAACCCCTCCTTGTCTGACTAGCAAGCGACACAAGTGAGAGGCCACCTAAACCTTATTCTCTGACAGACAAGTATCGGGCGTGAGAGGCCACCTAAACCCCTCCTTGTCTGACTGCCAAGCGACACAAGTGAGAGGCCACCTAAACCTTATTCTCTGACAGACAAGTATCGGGCGTGAGAGGCCACCTAAACCCCTCCTTGTCTGACTAGCAAGCGACACAAGTGAGTGGCCACCTAAACCTTATTCTCTGACAGACAAGTATCGGGCGTGAGAGGCCACCTAAACCCCTCCTTGTCTGACTAGCAAGCGACACAAGTGAGAGGCCACCTAAACCTTATTCTCTGACAGACAAGTATCGGGCGTGAGAGGCCACCTAAACCCCTCCTTGTCTGACTAGCAAGCGACACAAGTGAGTGGCCACCTAAACCTTATTCTCTGACAGACAAGTATCGGGCGTGAGAGGCCACCTAAACCCCTCCTTCTCTGACTGCCAAGCGACACAAGTGAGTGGCCACCTAAACCTTATTCTCTGACAGACAAGTATCGGGCGTGAGAGGCCACCTAAACCCTTCCTTCTCTGACTGCCAAGCGACACAAGTGAGTGGCCACCTAAACCTTATTCTCTGACAGACAAGTATCGGGCGTGAGAGGCCACCTAAACCCCTCCTTCTCTGACTGCCAAGCGACAGAAGTGAGTGGCCACCTAAACCCCTCCTTGTCTGACTGGAAGTCTGGCACGTGACTGGGAATTACAATTTCAGGAAATGTATATTCACAAATGAAAGGTTTACAGAATAAACGAACGTTTTTATTATTCACGTACATTCCAAGTTTCTTGTTCTAGAATCCTAAATCTTTACCAAACTTCTATTTAAATATGTTGTGGTTTATCGAATTCCTTCTGTATATTACTAACCCTCTTAACCTAACGGTATTATAAACGGTAATGCGGAGACATATTTTAGTATTTTAAATTTAATAATATCTTGAAATATCGAAATCCCGTTTTAAACATTTAATTATGACGCCGTATTTACAGAAGTTCAAAAATAAATGTATGACGAAACTCAGACTTAACCTTCAAATATATTTTTATATTTCCATAATAAGGAGAGTTCAGCTCTAAGGAATATTAGCTAAAATCTCTTGCTATATTTGTTTATACCGAACGGATATGTGCGTGAAGTGCACTGTATGCAATGTAAATACGTATATACGTAAATACAAGTGCACCTTATTGGATAAACATTGTATCCTAGACACACAGCAATCTGTAGATTAGCCAAACATGAATTTAATAAAAAAATTATCAAAAATAAATGCACTTACAGAATGAATAAAGTAAAGAAATATTTAAACAAAAAGTTAAGAATAAATTAATAGGAGAACAAATACAGATTAAATCCAAACGCAATACCATCTAAACCATGTAAAATTAAATTGAGTGTTGCATTAAACATTATATAAGATAATATTGAAATAGTCTTTTAGTGTTTCAGTTGTTGTTTTTGGTATAGTTTTTAGATTTGATGTGAAACACTTGTGTTTGAGACGACTACATAAATTGGTAAAAAGCTTCGGTTTAAAATAAATTTTTTTGTCTAGTAAGCGTTAATATTCAAATTATTTAAAGTAACAATAAAACTAACAGATGGGATTCCTACAGGCTTACTTATGAATATTAAACGTATCTCTCTCTCTCTCTGCGCGCGCGTGTGTGTGCGTGTGCATGTGCGTGTGTGTGTGTAGGCTTATATTAATACAAGTTACAAACAATTACCTTTCCACTGATGTACCATTATCCTCCGTATATGTGTAACGACTTTCGTAGAAGCCAACGATGCTTGCTGTCAGATTCCCATTAAACGTTGTACTTATCTTATACAAGCCTGCTTTAATACTGTTTTTTGGCGAAATTACCCAAAATTCGTTTTTATCATAAGGAAAAAAATTTGACAGAGGGACGATTTCGTCGTTGTAATCAGTCAAACTGAGTTGTGTAATACTTAAATACTTCCCGTGAAGAAGTAGATATTCTACTTCATTTGTGACATTAATGTCAACCGTCGATGTTCCTGTAAATACGCCATTCTGCAAGTCTGGATTAAGGTATACAGTGTATAACGCAGGGCGTATGTCTTGTGGTAGTAGTGGGTTCTTTTCCCATGGCTCAAGCTCCTGAGGTTCAGGTGTCAATGGTGAAGCCGTTGTTGTATTATCTGGAAAATTGTAATTATAACAATGTGAGTAAATGTACATTATAAATCATATTTGATTCTATTGTTAACTACTTATTGTATCAAACGAATAGGTTACGTTTAATCATTAAAATAATTGGTACTTTGCTATTATACCGACCACACACCAATAGAGAATGTACAGTAGGTTGGAATAACTATTAGCTTATATCAACCGAAGTGGTATGTATGTAAAGACAATGAAAATGTAAATCTGTAAAATTAATGCAAGGTCATTTCAAGTACATTCACGCATTGCTTAAATTTAGGCGACAGCTCTTTAGCCTGTAACAACTGTAACAATCTAATTGCTCCCTCATCACTACCAGGCAAATCCCAAATTTTGATCCTATGACCAATCACTGCAACACACTTCTATCCATCAACAATATTCTACAGCAAGGAAAATCAGTTACAGTGAAAGACAACTCGACGCACCTTCTAGGCCAGGCATCCTCACTACGCGGCTCGCGGGCTGCATGCAACTTTGGGAATGATTTTTTGCGGCCCTCAAACAGTTAGGAGCTAAATTATTATGTTCAGAAAATAATATGTGTTTTTGGATCTACATTCAATAGGCTGAAATTCATGAAACACAAGGACAGATCTGGGTTAACTAGTGAGAACGTTGAAAAGGTTTTGAGAATTTCAGTTTCTTCCAAACCTTCACAAAATGCCATATTAAAGAGCTGTGAAAGACTTCGCCTATTGGGTTCCAAGCTTTACCAATTCAGGTATTCCTGGAGATAAATAAAATACATTTTCTCACTTTTTTACATACAAAGCTGTAGATTTATTTTAGTGACGTAATAAAATTATGATGAGGGGTACACTCACAAAATTTTTTTTGTTGAATAAAAGGGTTGATTCATGAGCCAAGAATATTTAATTTATAAAAAATTCGGCAACTTTTCGACAGCTATATTGTTGTCCTCTTTCAGGCCTGATCTCCTTCTTTGTACTATTGTTAAAGATAATAAAACCAGAAGACAACTCCCCGCCTACATTTTTAAGCAGTTCAATAGTAGAACGTTCAATAGTAGAACAAACTACCACTAAGGGTAGACTGTTAAAATTTTTGTAAGTTATTTAATACCACTTGTACTTGCGGCACTGAGGAAAACTTGATGCATACTATTTGGCTGTCTAAGAAATCCTAGTGAAAATCCTTGGTCTAGACAGTTACTTTCCGTTATCGTGTCTAATGGGGGGGGGGGGTGGCAGTCATAATACATGACGAAGGGAAGAAGAAGGGTGTTCATATATGATATAAACAAAACCATCGGAGTTACCATTTCTTCGGCAAGCCGTACACGTTCTACCTTCTTTGTTTCCTGAAGGTGTGTGGTCGGTGTAATACCAACTAATTAATACTAAATAATACCAAATAATTAAAGGCAATTCATTAATCGTTTAATTGGCTAATATCTACATAATATTACAGTAAACTTGTGCTAACGGACACCTCTATTTTACGGAAGCCTCCATTTTACGGACAAATTTTCAACCCCTGTCACGTGACAGAACCTATAAATCCCTCTCAGCAACGGAGACTATACTTGCTATTCTCAGTCATAAAATTAAAATATTTTTTTTCCAATGAGCGCAAAATTTCATGTTGAGAATAACAAAATATTCACTTTCCGTAAACAGAAGGAAAATTCCTTCAGTATGTTTGAATCATCGTTCTTCTTTATGTACAGTGTATTGTACTTATTTAGAATCTGCCTCTTGTTTACGCATTCCAGTTTCATGATGACTATCATCACCGACGCACGAGAAGAGCCCTAGTGTAGAAATGGGTTTTCAGTTCTGCGCATGCGCCGTAAATGTATTCCTGACCTACAAACCTAACCTAACGATACGGTAGTTTTTTAGTAGACCTAGTTATATTTTAATAAGTAATATGAGTATAGTACTTAGAAAATCTGAGGTCATTGCCAAATTTTGTTATCAGTCCATAAAACAGTCACAACTGATCAAGAATTCAGATGCGAATTCAGTGATAGTCTGGCTATTTGGTCTAAACGTTCTCTGTCACAGGTTTCTCAATTACGGTAATTTGCTTTTAAATTTGCAAAAAGAAGCTCGTAACAAAAAGAAATTAGTAAAGCCAGATTACAGACTATTTTCTGTCACAGGTTTCTCAATTACGGTGATTTGCTTTTAAATTTGCAAAAAGAAGCTCGTAACAAAAAGAAATTAGTAAAGCCAGATTACAGACTATTTTCTGTCACAGGTTTCTCAATTACGGTGATTTGCTTTTAAATTTGCAAAAAGAAGCTCGTAACAAAAAGAAATTAGTAAAGCCAGATTGCAGACTATTTTAAAAGTTGAAATTTACGTTAGTAGTTACACCTATAAATGTGTTACGCAATAAAATAAATTTCTTTGAATACCAATAAAAGATTGAAACTTCTTTCGTCCCTTCATAAAATTTTTACAGACAATTCATATTTTTATTTTTGGGCAGTTTATTCGATACATCTGAGTAAGAGAGCTTTCCAAGCAATGTATATTTGAAGAGTTACGGAAAATACCAGCCGTTTGGAGATTTTACTGACTGTGTAACGTATAATTATAGAGGCGTTTCTTAATTTATATTATTTTTTCCACCTAAACATTAAAAAAACACGCGAATATTTAGTTTTAGTATGATTCTAAATGAGGGCATCGATTTTTGGAGATGTGTTCCATTTTAAACTCAGACTACAACTGAGTTGAAAATGAAACATCGCCCAAAACTGCCTGCCTGATTTAGACAAAAAAAATAAGTGCTACTATATGATAGTGTTTACACATATCTTTAGGCCTATGTCTTAAAATGTGTAAGTTAAATCAATAGCCTACTGCTAAACATTAATATTTGTTGTTAGATTCTTTAATATTTGTATTCATATCATATGATTTTGAAATAAATGTTTTATCACCAGAGATTATAAATTGTTAAGTTAGCACAAATAAAATGTTAATAATTAATCAATTCCTAAAGTGATGTTTCAGAGGCACTACACAAATATTTTATGTGTAAGAATTAACATTTAGATATACTATAAATAAAGTGCTCAAGTGATGGTTATTAAAAAAAATTCATTGAAAATGACTTATCTATGCACGTTTTATTACTATACAAAAACTATCAAATTAATACATCTACAGTAAACTCTCACTAATCTGGCAGATATGGGGCTGGAATACTGCTGCGTTACTGACAACGCCGGATTACTGAATGGTCCACTAAAAATGTATATTAAACAATATTTGTGTATTGCCCAAAAATAAATAAAAAATAGGGAAATAGTGCTGTACTTTACAGTAAAAGGTTACCTTATCTTTAGCGGTATTAACAAAATTTTAATATGTGTCCTTTTACAGTGCAACATTGTTGACTTGCACTTCAGTAATAATCACTGTACTTAGCTACTGCAACAACACGGTTGGAAATCATTTGTACATCACGAGCTACACAACTAGAACTTGGAGGCTTGAAGGTCACTCGGTCTGACATCGACATGCAGTGAAAAATATACGTTTATGTTTATATCTTCCGTTCTTGAAAAAAACGCCGGATTACTGGAGGGGCTGCGACCGGATAGACGAAGGGCTGGATTATAGAGAGTTTACTGTAGTGTTCTACGAGTAGCCAAAACGTTATTATATTTAAAACTGCCTTCGATGTAATGTTTTCAGGTAGTTTCATTTTGTTGTCTTTCTGCATAAAACATTTTTCTTAGAGCATATTTTCTTATCTGTAGGCCTAGTGCAAGTGGGTTCATTGGAGCACTAGATATAGCGTTATTTTTAACGCGGCAAAGTGTGGATTCGGTCTATTTTGAGAGATTAAGTTACTTTGTCTATTTCCGATGGAAATAAGTTCGCTGCCTCAATGTGTTTCACTTCCTCCATCTGTAAAACCAACCCAACGATCGTGATATAAATTTCCAGTCTTCCTTCTTTATATTTTCTAATAAAGTGTACTGTGTTACCTTACTTCTAGAACAGAAGCTATTAGGTTTCTAATCCCATTTACTCACTACCAGTGCATTGGATTTTAAAATACATACAATTTAATTCTTTTAACCATATGTCATTTTAGTTTAATTATTGTATATACACATAAAAAACAAATAAACTATCTAGCATTAAACATTGTCATATTTTAAATCAATTTATTAAAACCTTCCAAAAGAATTTTGGACCTACTTCGTACTACTTTTTTAGGAGGAATAACCTGAAAAGAACAAACTAAAGACTTATCAATTGTCATTATGGCCCCTGAATTTTCAAATTCATCACAGTAGTTAGCTGCTGAAAATATTGTAACGAGTTGACCTCCAGCGAAAAATTCGTACCCATTTTGGACCACCTGATGTGCTCTTACTATAAGGTCGAAATCAAATTTTTCGTTGAAATCAATCACCACAGATGAGCCAAAGACAAATGACACTCCTCGGTCATTCATTCCCCAGGACTCGGTAGATTCGTCCGGGTCTGACCAAAGCAAATCGCAAAGTAGGCCGGACTCGGGAACAAGGCAAGGTCTAGGCAGCTTTCTTATCTGTTGCATGCTTTTGAGGTGCGGACTCAAGCCTCCGTGGCAGCAAAATATCCTTTCCCCTACTACAGCGGCTACAGGTAGACAATTAAAACAGTTTGTGAATGTTTTCCAAATTTTGATATTGTATTTTCGTTTACACTCATCATAAAACCCATATATTTTGCTGATGCTTGAGCACTCATGGTTGCCACGTAATAAAAAAAAATTTTCAGGATATTTTATTTTATAGGCAAGTAGCAAAGAGAATACTTCGATCGAGGATTTACCTCTATCTACATAGTCCCCTAGGAATAAATAGTTTGCTTTTGGGGGATAGCCTCCCAACTCAAAACATTTACATAGCTCTTCAAACTGTCCATGAATATCTCCACACACATTAATAGGTGGACTTAATTCTAAAAGCATTGGCTGGTTGAGAAATATTTCTTTACTTTGCAAGCACAGACCTTGAATTTCTGATTCTTTTAAGTTTGGTTTCAGGTGTGAGGAATTTGTTTCTCGTACATCTAGCAAACGAGATATTATACTCTCTGAATTTAAATGACTTATAAAAGACATCGGTATTATTATTTAAAAATATGAAATCTACAACTAAGCCTACTACCACTTGAAGTTAATATTTTTAAAGTATAAAATTAACATTGTCCTTTCAACATAATAAACAATGATTTTTTTCCTTAAAGTCAATGTTAAAATTTCATAACAAAGAAATGATCAGCTGTCGAAAATCAGAAATAAAAGCGAATTCGTTTCACCACTAAGTGTTTAACCTTTATGTTTATAATTCTTTACTGCTTCCACTTATGTTTATAAGATATCACAACATAATAAAATTTATTAAAATTCTTTATAAACTGTCAGAGTATAACTTCACTTTGGATTTATAGTAATTGATCACAGGTTTAATAGATTCAAAACTTACAAGCATTAACGCTAGCAACGTATTTGTCAACATCGTGTCGTTAACACAGATCACGAAAAGTGTCAAACTGTGTCGATCACAATATGATTTAACAAGGAATACATATCGGGAACATTTTTACGGCGAAAATTGCTTCTAAAATAAACTTCAAAACGCCATACCTAATTCATAATTTTGCAGTTTAGAGAGTTATCGTTTTTGAACAATAAAATACTCGTTTTATAGGTCATTTTGGAGTAGTTACGATAAGGTAAATTGAACAAAATTCTAAAGAATTGTTAAAAAATTGTTATAAAAATAAATAGTTATTGTCTTAACCAATGTTATCCCTAAAAACTCCTTAATCTAACCTAAAACTCAGCCGATAATTATATGAATATATAAATGTATTTAGGCCTACTTACACACACAAAACTGACCTCCATGATCTGAACCTTAATAATACAGCTGACTAAATATTTCGAAGAAAGCTCCATCTCTCAAACAAATGTTTGTAGAAATTCAAAAGCATAGAGATTAGTTTGCGTATTTATTGCATCAAATAATTTGTGTAGTAAATATACCCAATTAAGCCCCATTAGGAACGACCAGGACAAATTTATCCCAGGTTTAACATTAAGAGGGGAGAAATCACAATAAAAATCAGATTAGCTAAATAAAATATAAATTACAAGCTAACTAGTTAACGCGAACCCAAAATAACCAAGTGAGAATAAGAAATAGTAACAAAAGTCCAGGAAATTAGAGAAACACCTAAAAGCAAAGATAATAAAGTTGCACTGAGTACGAATATTGGCCAAAGACATTTTTGTCGGAAAAAGAATAGAAATAGTTTGAAAAAAACTTTTTTATTATGTCAGCAGTAGATTTTAGGGATCCCAAATCTGAAGTTATCGATTTTTTAGGTTCCGCACCCCCTTTGAAACACTGACTTGAGGTAAACTCCCCTCTCATTTATATTTGGTCAAAACCTGTTTAAGTCAATTAAATATCACATAATTCTGTATAACTTTTAATATAAATATTTATATAATATATTTAAAGCTACAACTAATAACTCTGCAATCCTGATCGACTTGAATCGAGGCGGGATCATCATATGTCTTAACATAGATTTAAATATAATTTATACTTTTTATATGTTAACTTGGCAAAAAAAAAACACTACTTAATGATTTATTCAGCAGGCGCTTTTCGCGCTAGGTCAGCGCATTATTCAATGCTGTGAGTCACTATCCTGTGTGACAAGACTGTTGCTCAGGTGTCTCACATGAGCGACAGTCTTGTCAGTGACTCACAGCATTGAATAATGCGCTGACATAGTGCAAAACGCGTCTGCTAAATAAATCAGTAAGTAGTGTTTTTTTTACCAAGTTTATTAAAAAAAAGTCTAATTACAAAATCCTCAAGATGTACAACACAAAAACTGCAAACAGATATATAATGTTTTATATATATTACATCAGTCTACATGCTGGTACACCTAATTGAGGACATACATCTCTCGTCTGTAAGAAATTCCAGTGTAGTTACCCACCCCCCTTAAAAACCGTCTATATCCCTACAGGGGGAAGTACCATTTGAGAATCCCTGTTTTAAATAATAAAAAGAAACAAAAATATTGCCTAACGAATTAAAAGTAGAAAATCTGAAGTTTTAATACTTCAGCAGTATTTTTTATAACAATGTAAAAGTAAAGTTTCATCATAACATAGGTAGGTTTATATATTAAAAAGTTTTAAAACTTTTCTGTACATTGCTAGGCGTTTTTATAGCTCGATAAGTCAAAGTTTTTCATTAGCTTCTTTCTAGATGATTCTTTTATAGATTTATTCATTCCATAAGGCAAAGAAAATGCCAATCATTTAAGACTCCAGTAATAGAAGTTCAACTCTGTATGTGTGTGCACATGTGGATTTGTGTTGTACAGTGGTACACCGAAAGGGGGCCAAAGGGGCCTGGGGCCCCCTGTCATCCATATAAATGAAAAAAATTTACCTGTATCATCCTTCATTGGAAAAAGTATAGTGCGCATGAACCGTATATAAATTCAACTACCAGGATTGACCAACAAATAAGTGTTATGCATTTTTTACTTTTATTTGTGCCTGAAGTATAAGGAGCATTAGTTAATTAGCAAATTAAAATCATAAAAATATTTAAATGCATCAATAATAAAAGCTTTAGGAATATCCATTAAAAATATACAGTTGTTGTGTTTGTGAACTAACAAAACAAAGTATGCATTGGCGTAACTTGACTGATTTGAGGAAATATTACAACCGAATAGATGTTTCACCTGTTTCTTGATTTCAACTGATGTTCTTGGCCCCCTCTTAACATAATTTTGCGTGAACAGCTGGTGTTGTGTGTATACACATGTGCATGTGTGTGTGTGTGTGTGTGTGTGTGTGTGTGTGTGTTTGTATGTGTTTGTGTGCGTGGTTGTGTGTGTGTGTGTGTGTGTGTGTGTGTGTGTGTGTATGGTGTGTGTGTGTGTGTGTGTGTGTGTGTGTGTGTATGTGTGTGTGAGTGTGTGTGTGTGTGTGTGTGTGTGTGTGTGTGTGTGTATGTGTGTGTGAGTGTGTGTGTGTGTGTGTGTGTGTGTGTGTGTGAGTGTGTGTGTGTGTGTGTGTGTGTGTGTGTGTGTGTGTGTGTGTCTGTGTGTATGGTGTGTATGGTGTGTGTGTGTATGGTGTATGTGAGTGTGTGAGTGTGTGTGTGTCTGTGTGTATGGTGTGTATGGTGTGTGTGTGTATGGTGTATGTGAGTGTGTGTATGGTGTATGTGAGTGTGTGTGTGTGTGTGTGTGTGTGTGTGTGTGTGTGTGTGTGTGTGTGTATGGTGTGTATGGTGTGTGTGTGTATGGTGTATGTGAGTGTGTGTATGGTGTATGTGAGTGTGTGTGTGTGTGTGTGTGTGTGTGTATGTGTGTGTGTGTGTGTGTGTGTGTGTGTGTGTGTGTGTGTATGTGTGTGTGTATGTGTGTGTGTGTGTACAGTGGATGGATAAGTGTAGGATTGATCAGCAGTGGTGGATTGATCATAAGTAGGTAAAAGTAAAATAACTTTATATATAAAAATGTCGGTTAAAGCAAAACTTCATTGGTAGTATTGCAATTATCTTAAAAAATCAAAGAATGAATGTGACAAAGAAATAGTGAAAGACGGCACATAAAAGAGTTATAATATGTCTAAGTAATAGTAACATTGGTGCTCAAATTCAGTTCCAGTTCAAAGTCATTAGCAATGAATACAGCCACAAAATTGTATTTTGCAGCCACCATACTTTCATGCGAAGTTAAGTAACATTGCTGTTTGACCATTACACCAAGTAGCAAAATTATCTTTAAATATTTACAGCAATATACTTCTCAATAATTTTAAATAAAGCTGTTTTATAATTATTCAAGCTCTTTTTTCTCTTTTTACTGGTGAGGTTTTTATTGGCCACCTATGGTTTCTACAGTTAACTACAAAACAGATTTCGCAAAAATATACAGAAAAAACATACTCCTCATACAAAATTCACTTTTAAAGTCAACAATAAAATCTGAGAGAGAGAGAGAGAGAGAGAGAGAGAGAGAGAGAGAGAGAGATAGTGATTTGAAATGTGTTATTCCCTTAGTACATTACAGCACAAATGAAAAATTCTTATAATGTAGATAACAGTAGAGCAGTCTAGAATGATATAATGACGGATTGCAATCACCTCTATGAATATAGTGGATTCTTTGACACTGAATTTCCCATTACTGGATTGAATGTAGCAAATGACCAGCGCAAATTAGAACCATTAGCAGGTGTGGATAAAATATTTGGTGAGAGTTAATAATGTATGGGAACAAATTTTAAACAAAAACAATGTTTATATTATTCAATACATGTTATATTACTTTGATGTGGCATCTTAATGGCCTTCCCATTCTAAAACAAGGAAACATCTTTTGGATTTTGCAAGCTAGAAGCCCATAATCCTAATTTCCATTGACAAATCTGTTAATCTATGAGAAGAATGATCAATAATAAACTTAAAACTCATATGGTTACACAAACTACCATTGCCTTACAGTTAATTTAATTTTGACATTGGCTGCGATTACTGACAGTGTCTACTAATAATCGGTACTAATATAACAGTCGAGTAACAATGTTTACAATTTTTTAGAAATTTATTTGTAAAAGTCTATTCTCTAGGAAGACAATTCTCATCTGCATTCTTATCCAGGTTTCATGGTGTTTTAAAAATCATTTTAAAATTTACATTGTTTAAATTTTGTTTTAATAATAAAATTATATCGTAAAATGATCAAGAACTAATAATGATCCTAAATGAGACTAAATTGTGGTTGTTATGGGAGTGATCATGAAGACCGTTATGAAGTAGAAGATAGATTACTTAAGGTGTATCTCACTTATGATAGTTCTAATAAAATAGACCCAGAATTAAATCAAAATGTTTTAGAATACACACCACCCTTACCAGTATTAGAAGAAAGTATAGAAAGAAAATTCAGAGTTTCTTTTCTGTTTCTGAACAACAATCAATATTATATAAAAGTTGCTTGTTGTAATCACCTTGTTGATTTTACTGACTAAATTATAAGTAATTGTTAGGTAACTGAGTGAAAACTAATAACTTACTGACACGTTTCAAAACAATTGTTTCATCGATGAAGCCAACCTGCTACCCAACATTGAAGCGATTGTTTTATGATTGTCAATGAAACGATTGTTTCAAAAGACATCAACAAGTGAGCTATTAGTTTTCTGTTGAATAAAAATGCAGTTGTTTCATTAGTCAAGAATACTTAGTTTATTAAAAATTCGGCAATGTTTCGACAACTACTTTGTTATCCTCATTCAGGCTTGATCTACTCCTTTCAACTATTGTCAAAGATATTAAAACCAGAAGACTACTTCCCTTCTACATTTTTAACCAGTTCAATAGTAGAGCGTTTGTATTTCAAATGTTATTTTTACCAGAGAGAATTATTGTTTTACATTGCAAAACATTTATTATATATTTATAAAATACCATTCTGTTAAATTATCATAAACTTGATATATTGATACTGGAAAAAATGCGTAAGATTATTGTCTATGATTAGTATAATAATTACTTTGGTTCCTTTAAATGGTTCTTTAAATTAATTACATGTAATTAAATTAGAGATCCAGCAACTTTGAAACTTCACCGAACATCTCATATTCACAAACTATAACTACACAATCATACCTATAATCATCAAACCTATAAATTCTTTACAGGCAAAACAAAAATAATCAACAATACACAATCGAACAATATGAAATATACAAACATTTCAAACTACACCCTACACACATACTTAACACCAATTACATTATAACTCCCATACCGGTATAGTTTATTACATTATAACTGACAATACTCTTTAAAAATACACCTACATCTCTACCCTAATAACCCATCCCCAGCATAACCTAAAACAACCAGGAGGTCAGTTACAGTCTGAGTTGACAAAGGGACAACAATCGTAGAAGTATGTTACAACATCAACATAACTACATGCAACGATCATAACTAACATATGCACAAGTGTATTTAGTTAAATATTTTATTTTTTTTGTTTTGGCATGTACTTTGATTTTGTTATCTAGGTCAACTAATAATAACTATGGTACTTTATCAGCTTTTACATGGATGAGATTGTGATGATTTATGAAACAAAAGTATAATTTTTTTTTAATGTACAAAAATCATTGTTGTTTCTGCTTTTTGTGTTTATTAGTTTTTATGCTCCATTTAAATTATATATATATATATATATATATATATATATATATATATATATATATATATATATATATGTTTTGTATAATGTATTCTTCTTGGTCATTTATGTTAGTTATATTGATATTTTTGTATCTAGCAGTATAGTTGTCAAATATTACTAAAAATGAATTCATCTGGTTGAATTTTGTGTTTGAGTTTTTATTTTGATAACGTCTTTTTTTTAATAAACTGTATTTTTGTAGCTTTCACTATTGATTTGTGGAATTGTTTGATGGTTTTAAATGGAAAATGATGAGAAACTTGACCATTATTATTGAAATTACTGTCGATGTGTTTTCTGCTTGTTCAGTGCATTTTTCAATGGTTTGAGATACCTTCTGAACTAGTTGGTTTTGGATGTTATTTCTAATGTCCAAATTTATTATTGTTACTGTTCTCTTTCTCTTCTTCCCCCAAACCCACAATGTTTTCTGTTCTCTACATCTCTAATTGACAATCATTTCCCTCCAGCTAATGTTTCAATGTAATCCAGCAATTTAATATCCAGCAATCTTTTAATATTGCTATACTATAACAATTTTTTTCTATCTAGTGTATTGTTCATTGTTCTTATTTTGTCCTCGCTATGCATTTTATCTAAAACTTACTCAAATGGTCCATACCCATACACAAAAACCTCTAACTATAAATATTTTAATTCTAGTCTTAAGTATATTTTGGTTATCAAGTAATCATCCTCAGAAACATAACACAATTTACTTTCTAACTCTACATAGCTTCCTTATCGTGTAGAGTTAGCCAATAAGTTGTGTCACGTCTCTGGGAATGGTTGATAACCGAAATGTGCATGAGACTAAAATAAAAGTATTTGTGGTTAGAGGGTTTTTAGTAGTAATTATTAATAAACCACAGTAAATTATTTCAAGTAATTAGGGACCAATGATACATTTCAATTTTAATAATCTTGCTCTGATAATTTCTTTTTATTACATATTTTTCCAAATTATAATTGTACTATGAAGAATTATACATTTTGTAATTTTAGTCACATGTCTGTCTAATATTATTGTATGGATAGTCAGCCAATGTCCTTTTATACTTCTTAATTTGGTCCACTCTAGGTTATATTTTTTCTTCTTGAGTTACTCTTTTTGAAAACGTAAATCCTAGGTACGTTTTCATGTAATTTTGTTTTTCATATACTTTACAAATATTTTACCTCTCTAATTGCTGTTGCCTGTCGCATTAAAATGGATTTCAAACCCATTAAGCTTCCTTTATTTCTTGCAACATAAAACTTAAATCCTCTTTACATTGAGCTACAATATAAATTGATAATTATCAATATAAATTCACAGATATAGGTGTTAATTTCTAACTGGTATTTACATTCCTTCACATTATCATTTCCATTATGATGATCTTCTTTAAAACAAGTAATATAAAAAAAACTTTAAGTAAATTCCTACTGAGGTACAAGATAAATTTTATTTTAGTTACCCAAGAGCACTATTTATGATATTGTGTGGTAACCATGGCTACAGTTTAAGGTTCTACAATGGAGGTTTTAGCGATAACCAAGTGGGAGGAAAAAATTCATATACATCTTTGAGAAATATATTTTTAAGTTTTGAAAAGTTGGCGCAGTGCCAAGGCGCGCTAGACTTCAAATATGAAGACTCTCAGTTCGAATTGGGATCCACAAATTTTATAATTTAATTATTGAATAAATATTTGAAAAAAACTGTATTAAGGTCAATTGTCATCCACTATAGGTTGAAAAAAAATATTTGGACTTGATTGGATGAATAAAAACGTATTTTGTTAACAATTAAACATTTTTACAAGATATATATCAGGAGAGGGTAAGCTAATAGAAGGAATTAAAAAATATCTTAAATGCTGTGGTGGAAGATGAGCATCTCCATGACAGCCCTTTAAATGTCCTGAATTTGTTTCTCAGGCTTAGTCCAATTTTTTCTTAAACTGTAATGTATATATCTTGGTTATTTCAATTGTTTGTTCTAACTGAGATTTATGCTAGATTGTATAAATTTAAAACAGAGCAACCTTTTCCAGTGTTTTACTCCTATGAAACCTTTTTCAACAAAATTAAGATTACTGGTAGTGTAGGGTTAATAAATGATTTGGAAACTTATAACTGAAGTTATTAAAAGGAATCAATCAACAAACTGACACAATTTATTGTAGGGAGGCTTGAAGTTAATAAGTTAAAGCACATAGATTCTCAGAAATATCTTACAAAAAAACCCTGATAAATACAAAAATATAATTATTTGTATAAAATATAAGTTTGAATTTAATCAATTGAACATTTGACAACAGGTGATAAAAAATTCCTTTTAGATTAGATTTTTCAACTATTCTGCTATCTGGAATAAATTTCAAGTTTGTATTAAGCCATTCAGCATATCTTGATATTTTTAATTTTAATCCTAAAGACTTTTAAAATCTCATTTTTCTCTCTTATGCATTTTGAAACAAAAATAAAGTTGGATTGCCATAATGGCTCATCCTCCCCATTTACCTTTTAATGAACTAAAAAAAACATTATTTTTATATCTAACTGTTGACTAAAGGCCCTTACATAGCTTTACCTTATCCTTACTCAATCTAATGTAATTTGACAGTTTTTGCTAGCTTATTACAAAGTCAATGTGAAATCATATTTACAAGTGCTTTGAAAGATATTAACCTTCACGTTACAGGTTTTTATAAGTAAGGTTTAATTAAATTTTGTATATTTTATTTATTTTAGTGTATAATGAGTTACGGATAAAATACAGATTTTTTAAATGGGCTATTAGAAAATTCTGAATCAAAGCATTCAGAGGTAAATCGTTTGGTGAAGAAAGTGATAATGTTGAGTTCTTTTATTATGAAATAAAATATTTATTTTAAAGTGTTGATTATGTGACAAATCTTATGCTAATTTCTACCATATCAAAAATACTCTTCACTAATATTCTACTAGTTCAGGCGTAACAAATATTAGAATGACTTTTCTAGGTTAAAGACTTTATATTTTATAATTTTTAAAAAAACTAATAGTTATCACATATTTAATGCCAATATCAAGTCATGCTAAAAACGTCATGATATAGATACTTTGTCTTCTAAGCATGGGCGGAGTTAAGGGAGGGGAGGAGGGGCATTGCCCTCACACTTTCTGGACAGGTGTAATACTTTTGTATAATCTAAAACTGACAATGAACTCATTAAAATACTACAAACATAATAATAGTGCTGACAAGAAATATACTCGGCAGTATCAGTTGTAATTTTGATTGTATGCGAGTTATTTTCTAAATATGAATGTAAGTTAAAAGAAAATACAAACTTTATTTTAATCTTACAAGTCATGAGTTCAAATGAAATTTTAGGTGTTTCAGACGAAGTTTGGTTTAACGTTATTATTCTCATAGAAAAAATATCAAGTTTATTTTTGGACTTTGCGAAATTCGAAAAAAACTAAAATTTTTTATTTACAAAGTTATAAATCTAAAAAGCCCACCTGAATTATGTTCTATGAGAAACATTTCATTGAATACCATACCTTAACTTACCAATAAAAAAGTAGTTTAAAATGTACCTCATAAAGTAGTTTTTGGCTCAATGTCGACCTTTTAAATGTTTTCTATTTTTTGTGGGGTACCTAGAACTCAAGACAATCTTGTGCCCCCCTAGAACAAAACTTGTAACTCCGCCCATGCTTCAAAGCCAAATCCAGTTTAATCGTTTACTAATAAATAGATTATGAAATCAGTAAATAAACAAATCAATTAATAAATATACTACAATTATGAATACACAGTAGTAATTACTTATTAAAAAAGTACAATAATAATATAAAATCGAATAATATTTAGAACCATTTGTGTTTTATTTTTATTCATGTTTATTGATTAGAATAAGTTTTAAAATTATTTCACTGTTTATTCTAAGGAAAAGATTAAACTACTAATCTTTTAATGAGTATTAAGTTAGAAAAACAAGGTCAAAAGATTAGATAACTTCAAATGAATGGAGTTTTGTTAAATTTTCATGATTTTAAAATGGGTGAAATTTCCCTTTGTAATTGTTAAAATGTCATGAAACATTGGAAAGATTCATTACCAAATGTAGCAATTGCAAGAGCAAACTAAGTAACTGAGTAATTTAGTATTTGGACAGTTAAACAAAAATCACTTAAATGTCTTTTACACAGCGGTAAAATATGGTGCCAATTAAAGTATGAATGAAACAAATGTTGGATCCAATATCAAAATAAACTATTAATAATTGTATAACATATCATCCCACATGCACTATTTTGCTTTCTATGATAAGGTAATAAACGTTCGTTTGAAAAATAATGTTTAAAATCATGCACACTGTATTTTATTAAGGTTACAAATGTTTTGCAGCTAGTTTTAAATTCAGGAGTAACTTCATTGTAAACATTTAATAAAGTAGCTATATATTATCAGTTCATCTATGTCAAAAATAAAATATCATTATTCTATTTAACAGTATATGCATAAACCATTAAAATATTTTGGCATTTTAAGTACAAATAATAAGGTTTTCATATTTGTTGATTCCATTTTCACCTGAGCTACTAGTTTTCACTAAAACACTTGTAAATATTTACAAACTTGCCTATTGTAGCAATTACTTATATTTGTTGAGGACGGCCGTTTCAGGAGATGTGTCCCATTGTCAACTCAGACCGCAACTGATCTCAAGGTTTACGTAAGTTAGGGTATTAGGGTAGGGGTGGGATATTATGATGACGTGGTTGTACTTTGTGAGTATTAGGAGTTATGATGTCAAAAAGTGTGTGTAACTTATAATGTAATTGTGTATTAAGTATGTGTGTAGGGTGTAGTTTGAAGTGTCTGTATATTTCGCATTGTTCGGTTGTGCAACATTGGTTGTTTCTGTCTTGTTTATGAAGAATTTGTAGGTTAGATATTATGTTTTGTGGAGTTGAGATGATCGGCAAAGTTTGATTGGCAGTTATTGTTTGTTAGTGCTTTTATATGTTCTTGGTAACGTGTGTAGACGGACCTTCCTGTCTGGCCTATGTAAAAACTGGGGCACGAACTGCAAGTTAGTTTATAAACTCCAGAGGCGTTGTAAATGTAGTTGATTTTGTTGTTGGCTTTAAATTGTTCATTGAGATTTTTGTGTGTGGAGTAGGCTATTTTTGTAGTTGTATTTTCGTAGTGTGTTGGTTAGATTATGGGTTTTGGATAATCTGTATGGCATTGATAAGTATTTTATGGGATTGTCATGTTGTGTTTCATTTCATTAATTCTTGTTCAAAGCCTGTGTGTGTGAGAGAGAGAGAGAGAATTTTAAAGTATGCAGATAACATCAATATTATTATATCATTATGTTACATGAGTATTACTAAAAAAATCAGATGTAAATAAATATTATTTTTTATACCTGTGTTTGAATTATCACTTTCTTTAGAACAATCATAGTCATATCTCATTTTAAAAAGATTGTAGACGACCATAAGAACAGTTAAAACAAATAAAATTGCACACAGCACTGACAGAACTTTTACTTTACATTCATACTTCATGATTTATTGTAGAATTATAAAATTTTTAAAATAATTAGCATTAGTAAGCATGTAAAATCACACAGACTATTGTAACTGTTTGCCTTTCACTGTTACTAAATTATCAGAATAATTATAGGCTTATCTTCACACACTTCAATGTTTTTAGGTAATAAGATTAAACAATTAATTCTCTTGTTAAACCAGTCATAAAAATATGTACTTAATTATCTATGTAAAATCCATGTTAGCTATTAATATTTAGGCCAACAACATTTTACATGTAAAGAATAGTATAATTTTAGAAAATATAAAATAAGAAATTATTTAATAAGCTAACTGTGGATATACTGTATTTTACTATTATTTTATTAGTTAGGTGAACTTCTTACAACTAAATTCGTTTTTGCTGAGACAATAAAATATTAATTGACTTTAAATATATGTTGACAGTTATCCTCCTATCTTACACTTTACTAGATCCTATTTCACGCGAGTAGGACCTGGGTGTTATGAGAGGCGTTGCAAGGTTTAGTAAACACTATAGCTTTTTTGTTGCTAACTGAGAAATATATTTATATTTGTTGATTCCATCTTCACCTGAGCTACTAGTTTTTACTAAGACACTTGTAAATATTTAGAAACTTGCCTACAGTAGCACTTACTTATATTTGTTGATTCCATCTTCACCTGAGCAACTAGTTTTTACTAAGACACTTGTAAATATTTAGAAACTTGCCTACAGTAGCACTTACTTATATTTGTTGATTCCATCTTCACCTGAGCTACTAGTTTTTACTAAGACACTTGTAAATATTTAGAAACTTGCCTACAGTAGCACTTACTTATATTTGTTGATTCCATCTTCACCTGAGCTACTAGTTTTTACTAAGACACTTGTAAATATTTAGAAACTTGCCTACAGTAGCACTTACTTATATTTGTTGATTCCATCTTCACCTGAGCTACTAGTTTTTACTAAGACACTTGTAAATATTTAGAAACTTGCCTACAGTAGCACTTACTTATATTTGTTGATTCCATCTTCACCTGAGCTACTAGTTTTTACTAAGACACTTGTAAATATTTAGAAACTTGCCTACAGTAGCACTTACTTATATTTGTTGAGGACGGCCGTTTCGGGAGTTGTGTTCCATTGTCAACTCAGACAGTAACTCAGATTTGACAATGGTTACGGTCTGAGTTGACAATGGGACACATCTCCCGAAACGGCAGTCCTCAACAAATATAAGTGCTACTATAGGGAAGTTTGTAAATATTTACAAGTGTTTTAGCAAAAATATTTCTCACCTAGAATGTAAGTTCAGTATATAGTATACTACACAGTTTTTAAATTAGATTTTTTTATTGTGTTACTTGTTTATTGTATTAATTTATAGAATCACTGGCCTGCAATTACTGGTGTGGATGACTAGTGATCATTACAAATGTGACTTCTAGTTGAGTTACGCCATGTACTGGTGCACATTTAACAAGGGTACATTATGGGTACATAATGAGATTCAAATTGTAATATGCTGTGACTAACAGATGTTTGTAGTGTTATTAGCTTTATTTATCAAATAAGTAATGGAGCTTTATTAGAAAGTAATGTAAAAGAAAGAAGAATGAGCAAGAAACAAAACTCACCAAATGCTTGAAAATCTTACACCTTATTTTTACCTATTAGGTACACATTAATTCTTCACAAAACCATTTTTTTAAAAATATGACACTAGATAACAAACATAAAAATAAAACATGTCTAATCAGAATTGGAAATGTTGAAGATCATAAAAATGTGATAAATTCATTTGACGATGTCTTAATAGATTGTTTAGAAGGAATAACTCAAGGAAACAATACTTGATTTGATAAATTCAACAGTTTCTTATAATGACTATCCATATAAACTGAAGCACATACTTACTTATCCCACACACATACTTATCCCACACACATACTTATCCCACACACATACTTATCCCACACACATACTTATCCCACACACATACTTATCCCACACACATACTTATCCCACACACATACTTATCCCACACACATACTTATCCCACACACATACTTATCCCACACACATACTTATCCCACACACATACTTATCCCACAGATATCAAAGAAACAGGTGTTTTAAAAAACATATTTTCCGAAAAAATCATTAAAGCTGGGACCACAACAGGTGTCTCGAGAGAATGGTTGAATTATTCTGCTTAAGGTGGACTTGAGTACTGTAAGTAGTTCTGACTATTTGTAGACAGTATATATAGTATTTGATTTCACCATTTTATCACTATAATTGGGTTAAGCACACAGAGAATGTATTGGGTTGTGGCAACAAAAATAACGTATTTCAAACATTTTCACATGACCAAGTTTGTATCACTTTAGTACTATAGAAGAGGTATAAAACAATTTGTAGTAGTTTGTCCAATATAGAAAGATAACGTAGATGAATTATTTTCTGTAGAAGCAGCCAGTGCAGATAGCAGCAGACGTTGTGGAATAGAGTGAGTGAATCATGCTAACTGCACCCTACTAGCCTGTATGCGAGGAATGGCCAACTTCTTAACCCTAAAGGGCCACTTCAATATTTTCAGTGAAGACGAAGGCCGCACAACTAGTTCCACACCCCCATTAATAAGCCAAAAATAGGCTATACGTATATCGTATAGTATGGATCGAATATAAGATAATATGAATCAATGAACATCACGCACAAATTTTCATATACATTTAGCATCAAGCTCAATGTACAAAAGATCAAAATAGGTATAATATTTAATCATGTTGTTTATGCTTATCAGAACACAGTATTAGAATAAAACTCTAAATTGTTTAATTTTAAAATCATCTATAAGTATGTAGGCCTACCTACGTCACTTATTGAGAACATTGTGGACGGGCACAATTGTCCAACAGTTCATCAAAATCAATCTGAATTGAAGTGGTTGCAACCTTTAGCAGATTTTGAAGATGGTTGTAAGTTAGTCTGTTGTGGAGAGTTGATTTTATAATTTCATTGTTGAAGAGGTGCATTCACAAAAGTATGTGTTTCCAAACATAGAAAGTATTTTCCTACCGAAGTCACATAGTTCAAGATATTTCTCCTCAGGCACTTGATTCCAAAAACCCGTAACAGTTTCCGACCTTGTCTGAAAAAATGGGTCAATTTGCAAGTCACAAAGCTCTTATTTGGGGGTAAGAGCCGTGTCCAACCTATATCCTTCAACCTATTACAACCCATATTTTTTTTGTTTTACATTTATTATTAAATCAGCAATCTAATGTTTTTAACATTCATCTGGGGCTGCATAAAACCAAGTCGCGGGCAGCTATTTGGCCATCCCTGCTGTATGCTAACATTCGGCATATTAAGTTATTGACTCACAATTTCATTTAAAGTCCCAGTATATTTACAGTTTTTCTAATGGTACTTGGCTTAAAATAGCTAAAAACTGTATCGTGGAAATTAGATTCATGTTACGTTTAAATATGGTTAGTATCTGTTTCACAATCCAGATGTCATGGCTATGAGTCATAGAAGCTAAGACTCATCTGGTATTAGCGGAAGTTGCCATTATAGGCAATAAGAGTCCACACAAATGTAACACAGAGCTTTGAAAAAACCGTTCTCGTTTCAATGTGTAAAAATTTATTTTAAAATAAAGTATGTCCATTGGTACTTTAAACAGATATGTTTTTATAGGCCTAAAAATCAACACTCTAAGAATGGTAGTTTGATTCCACTCATGTTAGAACATATTTGTGTAGATAGGAACAGCCTGACCGCACCATTACTCCCTACTTCACTCTAAATGTCAGTGTTACTTCCGCCATTCCTTTACTTCTTACAGTTGAGAAGTCATGTAGTGACTTTATCAATCATGCCTTCTATCAATCAATAAAGCCTATGTACTCCTCTTCAATTTTTTAAAATATGCCCACTGAGACTTTCTGTTGTCATAAGTAATTTCATTGAACTTGTCCACTGTCGCTCTTTCATAGATTTCATAGTAAATTTTATATTCTTCTTTATATATGACTTAATCATTTCCCAGATCAACTCTATTGGGTTGAGGTCACAATGTTACAGTGGGAGTCTCAATCCTGAATATTATTTACTAAGTAAAAACTTTTAATGGTAAGAAACAACTGTTTTTAAACTTTGAAAACTATGCATTGTTGTATTTAATTCTATAAAGTACATTAAATTTTTATGAAAACCTTTAAATAAATAAATAAAGTTATGACTAAAAACACATTCAAGTGTATATACTGTTATCCCCCTTCCCTACCACTAACAGACCTGGTTTCCTATTTCCTTGGTACACACCTACTCTTGATTCCTCGTGTTTGGCTAATAAATAATTTTAAACTCTTAAAAATTGTCCGACTATGTATTTATTTGTTCATTCATTACATTTTCTTTCTTTAACTTTGCTTTATAAACTTACAAATCTTCTAAAATATTCAAACATCTTCCTTTATTAACATAATGTAAAATTTTCATAGTATTTTTCATTTCTTATAGTATATGGCTCTCTTTAAACATATGTGTAGCATAATTCGATTCATTTTTCTCATATTTAATTCGAGGCCATTCATATGTTCTTTAAATCTGGTTTCAAATTTTCGTCCTGTTTGTCCTATGTATGTTGCTTTGCAATTGCATTGCATTTTATAAACACCGTTTTTACTAAACTTATTTTACCTATATTACCTGGAATTTTACTATCAAACAGAATTTAGGTTTTGATAATGGAGTCATTCCAAAACGAGTCAAAAAAGGAAAATATTACAATGTTAGGAAAGGAAGAAAAAGCACTGGAATATATACAAATATTTCTAACAGAAGTAAAGATGAGTGTATCAAGACTATCAGTTTAAAGTTATTTGTCATAATCATTTTTATTTTCCTCTTTAAATTACGAGTAATTATTTAAAGAACTAAGTAAAAACTTTTAACTCTGTGGTAATGACTTTTACACTGTTGTTTCATTGATGAAGCCTAACCTGCTTCTAGTGAAATGATTGTTTTGAAACAGCATAGTATAAGTTAATACTATATTATGTAATTAAGTGTTACATATAGTAACTAAGTGTAATATGTAACTAAATGTAATATGTAACTAAGTGTTACATTGGTAAGTTAATTAATGTGTAACTAATTGAATACTTAAGAGCTTACTTGCTGATGCTTTTCGAAACCGATGGCCTACCCATGGGAAGTCCTATCAGTAGTGTCTTTCTACAACACATAGAAAACATCAAAATACTCACAAACAATACACACGCACACAAAATTATTTACTGGCACAGATACGTCGATGATATCTGTAAAATAGTAATAAAACTATACAGAGGCAACTCCTGTCAATGCGAACAACTCCTCACCTACACTAATAAAACACACCCAAAACTCCACTTCACTTCAGAAATTGAAACCAACCGATCCCTAAACTTCCTCGACCTAACCATAACAAAAAGCCACACACAAAAACACAGCTTCAACATATACAGGAAACCCATAACGACAGACACACTTATCCACAACACCTCAAACCACCCTATCCAACACAAACACGCAGCCTTCAGATCCATGCTCCATAGACTTAAAGAAGTCCCAATGACCACAGAAAACATAAACAAAGAACTAGACAACAATAAATATTTAGCATACACATGGATACAACACCACAATAATAGACAAACTATGGCACAAAATACAAAAAAAACACTAAAATTAACTTTACAGACAGGGAAAACAAATACATCATATTATCATTCATAAACAAAACAACAAACAAAATAGCCCGCAAATTTCAAAAAACAGGATACAAAATAGCATACAAAAACTAATAACAAGTTACAATACAAAATACAACACAACACCAACAACAAAGAAGCACTAGGCGTATACAAAACTGAACTGCGACGAATGTAACAAGTTGTACATTGGACAAACAGGTCGCAGCTTTAAACAAAGAGTCGAAGAACACAAACAGAACACACACTCAACATTTTACAACCACATAAAAAAGATACAGGACAAATATACACAGATATTTACCAAAACCTAGAAATCCTACACATCAACAAAAAAGGACCACATCTCAACACACTAGAACAATATAAAATTTACAGACACATAAAAACACAAAGTACAAACATATTAAACGAACAAACACAATAAAAATCACACATACTCTTTGATACTATCGAAAACCTACCTTTAAAACCGTCACCGCTTGACCCAACATCTCCAAGCAGAAGACACTGATGAAGGTCAGCACATAGCGATCGAAAACGTTCTGTCTCAGTAAGTTTCAACAAATTTACTAAATTCAAAGTTCGAATAGTCATAAACTATTGTTTAAGTGATTAGTAAGATTCAACCGAACGTAATGGACTATAAAATTCAAGTTTTAAAAACAATTGATTCTTTTATAAAATGAGGCTTAACATCGTAAAAGAAACAATTGTTTCAAAACATGTCAGCAAGCGCTTAAGTATTTACTTAGTTAAGTATGAATTAATTATAGTTAATCAGTGATTTCAAGATAATTACAACAAGCAACTTTTATAAGGTAATAGTTTTCACTTAGTTCTTTAAATAATTACTTAGTTTAAAAATAAAAAGTGAATTGAATTCTAAATAAATTATTCAAAAACTTCTGTATTGCTTTAAATTATTCAAACTATGAAAATGTTAATTCCAACCAATAATTATGGTGGTCTGGAACATCCAGTGATGTACTTGCTGCACATATTTCATAGTTACTTTCAATTTTTGCTAACCATTGCCTAGTTATCGGACCAAAATTAATTTAAAATACCAAACAAATCTTAAAACTCAAATATGAAAACATAAAGTAGTTAACTAATATGTGAGGTAACTTAAATGCACACTCAAACAAACCCATTTATAACGGACACATTATTTCAATTAAAGAATACAATGCAAGGTTGAGTTGAATGAACGAGATAATAGATGGTTGCTTGATTGCGGATATGTTGCCAAGTACTAATTAGTAGAAAAAGAGGCATAGATCAGAATACTAATATAATCTACTGAACTAACACAGTGTTAAAGCTATGAGATTTGGCTAAACTATCCAGGGAGAACCTAGGTGTGAAAAACCTCTGTAATGGAAATACTCTACCACACAAAAGGAAATTACTTTGATCCAATCACTGTCATAGTGCCTACAATTAGAAAACTCTGCGTATCAGGAAATTGCGTACCATCAAATGAGTTATAGATTGTAATGAAATTGCCCTAATTTATCTTGTGTATGCATGTATTTTATATTGTTTACTTTTACTTGGTAATTTGTCAGTTTATAATCTTTAAAACCTGTTAGTTTCTTAACCCTTTGTAAAACAAGTTAATTACAATGTCTGAAATCAGAGAGTTCATGCTTAATCTTTTGGCATTGTCCCGAAAGTACATCAGTACTTGCATATTGCACTTTGTAAAAAGTTGTTATTCTTTTTTTTAATTAAACATATATATTAAATATGATTTGTTTATAAATTACAGTTTTATAAACTGATATATAGTTCTATAAGGTAATATATTTTTTCAATTCTTAGTAATAATCACTTTTACATTAGTTTATGACTATCCGAACTATAATTTTGTAGATTTTTAAAAACTTACTGAGACGTGGCGATCTTCATCATTAGTTCACAATCTCCATCTATACGTTGTTCAAATTTGCAATCATTATTAAAATATTTTTATTTAACCACTCAAGTTCAATTATATTTTTTTAAACTTGTATTGGATGACACTTGATGTTATTACAGTTTCATCCAAATAATTTGTTAGTAAAATTTAATTAATTAATTTTAACTATTAATTTCGCTTTTAATTTTGGCACTTAATATTGTGATTCTGTCACATTTATATACATATTAGTATTAATTCTAATTATTTCTTAAAAAGTAACTAAAATAAAATTTTTCTTGGTTGACCTACATAGGAAATGACTTGATTTTTTTTTGTATTGCTTGTTCCATTAAGTTTTCTAAAGCTTTAAATTTAAAATGTTTTAATATTTTTTGTTGTTTATTGCAAGCCATAGCTACAAGAAAACTTTAATAAGCCATGAATTGAGAAAAAACATTAATTTTTTCTATCTACATTTTAGAACTAAATTCTTGAATTTTGTAGTCCATTTCGTTCAGTGAATCTGAATTAATCACTTTAACAATAGTTTATCACTATCCAAACTTTAGATTTTGTAAATTTGTGAAAACGTACTGAGACAGAACGTTTTTGATCACTATGTGGCGACCTTCATCAGTGTCTTTTGCTTGGAGCTGTCGTTTTAAAGGCAGGTTTTCAATAGTACGGTATCAAAGAGTTTTGTATTGTTTTTTTTTTTTGTTTAATATGTTTGTACTTTGTGTTTACAACAAACACAATACAAATCACACATACTCTTTGATATTATCGAAAATCTGCTTACCCTTAACCGAAAACCTTTAACCCGACATCTCCAAGCAGAAGACACTGATGAAGATCGCCACATAGAGATCAAAAACGTTCTGTCTCAGTAAGTTTTCACAAATTTACAAAATCTAAAGTTTGGATAGTCAAAAACTATTAATTAGTTAAAATTTAGTTAAAATGATTAATTAGAATTAGGATAGTTCATTTTAGATTACGGGATTGCAATGTTCACTCTCATTATTCTATTGTTGTTTACCACTCCCACAAAAATTCCACTGTCTTATTACTAGCCTTTTTATTATTCTTCTATTTAAGTAACTGAACGGATGTTAATGAATGGAGCAGCATTGCGAAAATATATTTGATAAGTACATGAAATTTAAGAATCAAATAAATATGACTGTAATTAATATGCTTGAGAGGTGTAAATTGAAATGTTTTATACTGTTCCATTGTATAAACGTTATAGTTTATCACATTCTTTTTCACTTCTCAGTCTAACAGCTGACATGAAATAATCATATAAATCAAAATACACTTTTTTCAAATCACAATAAATTAATTTCAAATACTTAATAAGGTATTAATTAGAAAACTATATTTTTTTAGAACCCCTCAACAAAGTTATTATTCTACCACCAAAGGATCAATTCCTTATAGTATAGTGTGTGTTACAATTTTTATAAGGCAATGTTAATATACAATGTTGGTAGTCTATCAATGCAGTACGAATCCCTTGTAGTATAATGTGCGCCACATAAATTGGTATTAAGGGGAATGGTAGTCCATGTTGTTAGTAGTCTACCACTGTACTACCTATTCCTCATAGTATAGTGTGCGTCACATGGGTAGGTGAGTAAGGAAATGGTAGTATATAATATTAGCAGTCTACCAATGTAGTAACAATTCCTCGTAGTATAATGTGTGCCACATAACTTGATGCGTAGACTAATGGTAGTCCAAGTGATAGTAGTCTACCACTTTAGTAATTATTCCTCATAGTATAGTGTGTATTACATCGCTTGATGTATAGGGAAATGTAAATACATAATGTTGGTAGTCTATCAATGCAGTATGAATTCCTTGTAGTATAATGTGCGCCACATAAATTGGTATTAAGGGGAATGGTAGCCAATGTTGTTAGTAGTCTACCACTGTACTACCTATTCCTGATAGTATAGTTTGCGCCACATAGCTTCATGTGTAGGGGAATGATAGTTCAAGTAGTTAGTAGTCTACCACTGTACTACCTATTCCTGATAATATAGTTTGCGCCACATATCTCGATGCTTATGGGAACGATAGTTGCGAGTTACTCCCATTACACTTCCTTTACATCCACTCCTACAGTCAATTCAACTTGAAAGACACTGTTGTTATCAATAATGCTGATTGATTGGACTGGACCTGTTGTGTGGGAGCCTAACTGTATTGTGTCTGCTGTTGGTGGTAGTAGTGTGGTGTGCAAGAGTCAAAGAGTAGTAATGTGGTGTCCAGCTATGTGGTCTGTATGGGGCCTAGGCAATTCTAAAAGATACCACTTGACACAAAATTATAATAAAGTTGCATTCAGCAAACACTTTATTGGGGGGGCCAAAATTGCATAAAGTAGCTGTGATTATGTTAACATACACAGGATGTTAGGATTAACAGAAAAACAACACATTACTACTTAGCAAAACCAATAGTAGGCTATACTTATTGTTCAGAAGAGGGGTTTCACATTTGGTCTGAGAATTGTTGGCTCCGCAAGTCTGGTCCTTGACTATTAACAGTAAATAATGCACTGACCAAGTTAAAAGGCGTCTGCTGAGAAATATCAGTAAGTAGTTGTTTTTTTGCCAAGTAAATTAATAAATTAGTTGTAAAAATACTTCAAAATGTAAAATTCATTATTTGCAGGTTTTAATTAAAATATGTTTTCCGCATTATTCCTAACATGTGTAAATTCCTAACTCGATTTTACTAAATTGTCAAAAAAGAAAACATAACTCTAATCACCAACTTTCATTTACATGATCTTAACTACTTTAAGGAATCATGAGAATGGACTTACCCAAAATGTTTTAGAAGTCATATACCCCAGAAAACACTCTATTTTTCCAATAGCCCCCCTAAAAAATGTAGGGTGTGACAGAAAAAAAATTCTACTAAATATATATACCGTATGTATACTTGGCAAGTTCAGTGAATAATTTCAAAGTAGGCCTAATAACCCAATTCTATATTCCATAATATATACGCACAGAATAGAATTATGGGAGTTACTTTTTCAGCTTCACATTATAGCGATTAGCACAGTATAAAATCATGGGAATTGCTCTTTGAGCCTAACATTATATCGATACGTTAATTGTAATTTTACATAACTTCACAGCAACGTAACAAACTATAATTTAAAAGCAATCTGAACTTTTAAAATCAAGTAATTATGGTTTCCAGTTCCTTAGAAAAGTTAATAATGGCCCCATTAGTTAAGTCTAAAGTAATATTTATTCTCGCGGCGCAGCGCCACCTGCTTTAACACTGAAACTTTTCTCATGTACAATCCATTAATTAAAACAGTATAATGCCTGAAGTCTGTAAACTGATTTGTATTCCAAGCCGAGAGATCCTCAGTAAATACAGCGAGATTACATATTACTGTATCGATGGATTTTAAATAGTGTAATTATTATTATTAACCAACAATTACCACAAATAAATGATTCGTTATGCTTTGTTGCAAAAGTTTTTATTAGGTAATAATAAAGCTGTAAATTCTGGCTGTGACCTTCACTGCCTTTATCCATTATTGCTACACGAACTACACGAAAATCTGTAGGCTACTATCGTCAATTCAAATCAGTATGGTAAACTGTATACAAAGAAATAAAGATGCAAAATAGTAAATTACTATAAACTTTGAATATTCTATCGATCTATAACTGTGAACATTTAATATATTTACAAAACTCAATTCTGTACAAAAAAATTCCCACTTCAGGAACGACCTGTAAATGAGGTAATTTAACACACACAACACACACACACACACACACACACACACACGCACGCACGCACACACGCACGCACGCGCGCACACACACACACACACACACACACACACACACACACACACACACACACACACACACACACACGCGCGCGCGCGCGCGCGCGCGCGCGAGTGCACACACATACAAACAATACAGGCCTTCGTGTTTGCGTGTGAAGGGATCGTCTCATTAGCTAACATCTAGGCTAAGACAACAGGGTATAAATATCGGGGCCACACGTGTACATGACTGTATATCTTTAGTATATCCAAACATCCAAGTCGTAAAGTAAATATAATGTATATGATAAATAGAGTTAATATTTATATACATTATTTAAATACTTTTTGCTTTAAAATATTACAAGAATTTTGAACATGTTTAACTAACAATGTTTAATGAACGCTTTGATGTAGGTTTTAGGTGCAAAAGTTTCCATAGAAAAATAATCACAAAAAGTTATACCTAGTGATTTTGCTATCAGAAATTTTAAAATTTAGGTGTCGGTCCTAAAACTGCCTACTGCATTACAGCTGCACATTGGACAGAGACTAAACGTTAAACTATTCATTGTCCATCAAGCATTTCAAAATATTTTTGCGTTTTACTATAATAATTTTTTTTAAAAATTTTATCACATCCTTGATTGGTAATGACGAACGACATATTTATACATACCAGATTTATTATTGGATGAATTATGAGCGAGTGTATAAACACTTGCGTTAGTTTTAGTCTGTCTTGTATGGGTATAAGCAAAACAAGTTTATAGTTCTGAAATTAATCAAATAATTGAAATTCAGAGACGGAATTTCACCAGTGTTTGCGTAAACAGGTGTCAAGCTAAAAAGCATGCTAGGATGCAAACCAATCTATATGCCACCTGTTATGTGTAGAGAGTTAGCTCTAGGCAATGCTATGTGCAGGCTCATAGATTTGTTTGTAGCCTGGTAAAAAACTCAGAATTAACTTTTACCTTACGCGCCAAAATAAACACTACCGAAACTGAATCAGCTGTAGTCGCCTTCTCGATTAGCTGTGCCGACCTTTGTTGCCGCGTAGGAAACCTCAGGAGATTTTGTCGTGCCGGAAACCTGTCTTTTTGTTAAAAGTTATTTCAACAAAATGGTGCAACCAGCCATACTGCTTTCCTTCAAGAAACTTTTAACAACCGCCTCAGCTCACTTAGAACAAACTTTCCTTACCCAGCCCTTATCTTACACCACCTGACGAATATCAATCTGGGGAATCATGAAGGAGATTTTCCGTGACGACCCACCAGTTACCGTCGTCCAATTACAGGCAAAAATAAAAATGTGTATAACGATCATGAAACAACCTATCTCCACCATCATGATGCAAATCCTTCAAGAACGGCACGAGCGTTGCCTCAAATTGAACTGAGGTCATATAGAACATCTTTGTACTCGAGTATAATCGATTCAGCTTCTTCTTACTTACATGTGTTTGTAAAACTATCTAAATTAAATAAAATGAAATATAATTATACCTTAAAACAGTTTCAGTACTGCTTATTTTGGCTCATAAGATACTTACATGTTATTTTATTGATCCTTTGTGTTATTAACAAAAATTTGCACTTAATATTTCCTCATCATGTTTCTTTACGGGACATGCCAGACATAAAATGTTTAAAAAATTTCATTTGATTAACGTTTATTAGGTAAAATATTTTAAAAACCTTTGACATTCCTGCAAAAATGAACTTATACGCTTATATTGTCTGACTTTATGTAGGACTTTACAGCAATTGTGCCAGGCAAACTATTTAGCCTACATTTGCTGCCCTACTTTTAGAAGTGTATCTTCTTACGGCGCAGCATATTAAAAATTTACGGTGTATCGGTAAAAAGTGACGTCATCACTTAAGAATTCACATCTCTATGTGACGTCATCACATCTCTATAGCTTCTAAACGAGCGTGAAGATCTTTAGCGTCTTTTAATTTATTAGGTCATGTTTAAACCATTTTCAAATGCAACTTCGTACACCAGAAATATCTTTATATATCTAAATTATGCGACAGCGTGTTATTTCTTATACTGGCTGTGATTTATCTAGTATAAAGCGAATATTTTGGGGAAGGCTGGTGTGGGGGAGAGCTTGGGCAATGGCCCTGAAGATATTTAGGAAATATGGTAGATTTAGTGTAAACTCTAAGCGTCTTCTATCTGAGGGAAATAGTTATAGGCCTGCTCTGTGACATTACACTATCATACGACGTAATTAGCTTCATTTACTACATACTAAAATCTTTTAAATTTTCTGGTTTTAAACTTACTGAATATACATAGCTCACATGTGAGTTGTATATATTTATTGTGTTTATAACATTAACTCACAATCAACTCGAATATTATGTATAATTTCAGGTTTGTTAGTACATTACTTGCATTTTTTACACATCAAGAATCAGGTACGCGAACATTCCAGACGCCCCATTTTAGTTTGTACCCGAAAACCACCTATTTATTACATTGTGCTTTGGCGTAGTCTATTTATTTATGATTATAGTATGTTATTATAGTGAATAATATGGGTCTGTAAACATATTCTATTAATTAAGTAGATTTAAATCAGGGCCGAACTCAATCATGGAAATGGCATTTTACTTTACATCTATAGTATTATTTTAAACTAATTTTTAAAAAAAATACTTAACTAAGTGAATACGTAATTGCTTACTTCCTGACACGTTTTAAAACATTTGTAACTTTCCCGAAGCTAACCCTCTACTGGCGGCATCGGTTAGGTGTAAAGGCTCTAAAGGGAATGGATTTATGACTGAGGAATGGGATGGGTTATTTTGGTTGTGTGTCATATAATAGAAAAGACTGTTGGCTTCAAAATGTGTGTGATCATTTAATACGTTTTCTTTATCTGTTGCATAGTGTTTGTAGATTTCATATTTTTCTAAAGTTGTTAGTTTTTGTGGGTGTTGGGTGTTTTTTAGGTGTTTTGCGTAGCTGGATTTAGGGTTTGTTTGTTTTTATTGGGGGGGGGGGGGTAATGTGTTCTTTGAAGCGTGTATAGAATGACCTGCCGGTTTGGCCGATGTAATAGCTGGGACAATCGTTACAAGTTAATTTGTAAATACCTGAGAGTTTGTCTTTGTCAGTTTGTCTTTGAAAAGGTTGTATGTGCTGTCTTAAAGTGTTTGTTGTTTTGTAGGATATTTGGTAAATGAGTTTTTTTGACAGTGGAGGCTATTTTTTGTGTGTTTTTGTTGTGGTAGGTGAGGGATATGTGTTTGTTGTTTTTTGTGTGGTTTTCTGCGTGGCCGTTTGTTGGTGTTTATGTTTAATTTTCCTGATAATGTTGTCTATGAGTGTGTGTTGGTAGCCATTTTGTTGAACGATGTATTTTACGGTATTAAGTTCTTTGTCATAGTCTTTCTATAGCATTGGTATATTGATTAGGCAGTGTAACATATGATTGAATGCAGCGTGTTTGTGTTGTGTGGGGTGATTAGATGTATTATGTATGACAATATCGGAGTTGTTGGTTTTCTGTATATTTTGAAATTATGTCTAGTGTTGTGTTTGGTGACAGTAAAATGAAGACAGTTTATTCTATTGTTTTCTTCTAACTCGAGAGTAAATGTGAGATTTTCGTGTATGGTATTAATGTAATTGTGTAGTTGTTTGATTTGCCTTTTGTTGTCGTTGTATAATATTAAAATGTCATCTACATATCTATTGTTATAATTTCTTTTAATGTGTGTGATTGTTGTTCTGTAGAATTTATTGTTGTTCGATGTGGTGTAGGAATATTTCTGCTAGGTTACCTGAGATGGGGGAACCCATTGGGAGGTCATCTTTCTGTGTGTATAATTTGTGTTGGTATATGAAGTAGTTTTGTGATGTGATGAGTTTGGTGAGTGTGATGATTTCATGTGTGAGTTTATTTGGAATGTTGTTTGCTGTGAGCATATTTTGTAGTATGTGGAGTGTTTGTACTATTGGCACATTGGTGTATAGGTTTTTCATGTCGAATGAGACAATGGTGGAGTTGTGTGGTATGTGGATGTCTTGAATTTTGTGAATGAGGTCTATGTTATTGTGTATGGATGTGTGATTGTGAAAGTTTATGTTGTCTCTGATAAGTTTGTCTATGTATTTGGCTAGAGTATGTGATGGTGCCTGTGTGTGATTGATTAGTGGACGGATGGGCGTGACTTCTTTGTGGATTTTAGATAAAGCATTTAATGTGGGGGCTTGAGGTTTTATTTGTTTGTAATATTTCTTGAGTTATATTTTCATGATTTCGGTGCATTTCCCAGGCATCCTAGCAGAAATATATGTTTACATCATATCGAACAACAATACATTCTACAGAACAACAATCACACACATTAAAAAAATTATTACAATAGATATGTAGATGCCATTTTAATATTATACAACGACAACAAACGGCAAATCAAACAACTACACAATTACATTAATTCCATACACCAAAACCTCACATTTACTTTCGAATTAGAAGAAAACAATAAAATAAACTTTCTAGATCTTACTATCACTAAACACAACACTAGACATAATTTCAAAATATACAGAAAACCAACAACTCCGATATTGTCATACATAATACATTTGATCTACCCCACACAACACAAACACCTGCATTCAATCATATGTTACACTGCCTAATCAATATACCAATGCTACAGAAAGACTACGACAAAGAACTTAATACCATAAAATACATCGCTCAACAAAAGCGGCTACCAACACACACTCATAGACAACATTCTCAGGAAAATTAAACATAAACACCATCAAACGGTCACGCAGACAAACCACACAAAAACAACAAACACATATCCCTCACCTACCACAACAAAAACACACAAAAAATAGCCTCCACTTTCAAAAAACTGAATTACCAAATATCCTACAAAACAACAAACACTCTAAGAAAACATATACAACCTTTCCAAAAAGAAACTGACAAATAAAAACTCTCAGGTATTTACAAATTAGCTTGTAACGATTGTCCCAGCTATTACATCGGCCAAACCGGCAGGTCATTCTATACACGCTTCAAAGAACACATTACTCAAAAAAAAACAAACAAACCCTAAATCCAGCTACTCAAAACACCTAACACACACACACACACACACCGACATACACACTAATTTAAATGTTCTACACACATAAAACAAAGTAAAAAACTAACAACTTTAGAACAATATGAAATATACAAACACTACGTAACAGATAAAGGACACTTATTAAATGATCACACGCGTTTTGAAGCCATTTCTATTATATGACACACAATCACAACAACCCACCCCATTCCACAATCATGAATCCATTCCCGTTAGAGCCTTTACACCTAACCGATGTCGCCAGTAGAGGGTTAGCTTCGTGAAAGGAACGAATGTTTTGAAACTCGTCAACAAGTAAGCAATTACGAATTCACTTAGTTAAGATTTTTAAAATTAGTTTAATCAGTGAATTCAAGATGATTACATTAAGCAACTTCATTATTTTATAGTTAAAAAATATTCACTTTTCCATATTTGGGGATATATATATATATATATATATGTGTGTGTGTGTGTGTGTGTGCGTGCGTGCGTGCACGCGCGTGTGTGAGCGTGTGCGCGCGCGCGTGTGTGTGTGCGTGTACTGCGGCGGGCAATATTCTCTTGGAATACATGCCGCAAAAATATAAAATTTAAAACACAAAGAGTCTAAATTTCTAGTAAGTAAAACAAACCAAGCCACCGTGGGAAGGGTTTGAAACTTAAATTTATGGCCGTTTGCAAGGGGAAGATGGTCAAAATTGGCCTAGAGTTACCATCGACATTTCCAGAGATAAAGCAAGACGAGAAAAATCAAAAATAAAGAATAATAAAATTCCATCAGAAGCACCCTTAAAGAGTTATACGGCTTGATCGAAAAAATGGATTAAATCGATCGGTCTATCAATTCTGCGTGCCGTTACGCACTAGTACAAAAGAAGTGCGCGCGCCGATCAGGCGACATCGAGTTAAGATCCTTATTGGTTGTCAACTCGTGGGAACGGACTGCAGGTGGGGGTGTTTTCCCGGGTGGTGCAGGCCAAGCGTCTGTTGAAGCCCCAGCTAAACCAGGACTCTCGAAGGGTAAGGTCGGTGTCGGGCGTAGCTCCGGTAAAACAATGAACAATAGTTTTGTTACCGTAAATAGTTCAAAAACTATGAGTGGCTAGGGACAGTTCGTTTCGTTGAGATGTCGTGACGCTGTATTTCGTGTATGGGGCCCTTTCGCATTTCAAGATCGCAGCGAAAGGGGTTTCCCATAAATTTCCATCAAATTATGTGCGAGCGTCGTTAAATGTGTGTGTTGCAGCCTTACTAGAAAGACAAGGCGATGTGAACAGTGTAACCTAGCAAATAGTTTTAAAAGTGTGAGTCTAAATTTCTAACAAAATTAAACAAAATTTAACTAAATTGATAAACGTTTTTGAAAGATTTTTCTATTTATTTTCTGTGTTAAGAAATGCCCAAGAACAGTGTTAAAAGAAGGGCTTAAAGCTAAAATTTTACTGGTAACCGTTAAAATTTAAAAGAGGTGCGAATAGCATCGAAGAAAGAAGATGGAAGGATTTCAACCAAAGGGTGAAGCGAGCGGATCTACCTGAGGCCTAGCAGACACACAAAGGGATGGAGGATTTCAAAGATGGCGGCAACGCGTGGGAAGTCATCCAAGTATTCTTACGTGGGAACAAAGCAACAGCCAAGCCGGATTTTCCCCACCCCGTTGGAGGACAAAGGGAGAGACGGAGAAGAGAGGGAGAAGATAGGCAAGCCATGCTTTGTGTGGAATCAGGTCAGATCTAAATTGTTTTCCCTTTGCAAATTAAAATTTTAATTTGAAGAATTTTTTCTAAATTGGGAAAATGTTATAAAATTTAAATAAATTTTCAAATCATTAACAGTAAACTTTAAATTTTACAAGTAAATGCTGGTGGCTTTGTTTTAAAGAGTGGGGGGTTTCAAGATGGCGATGCCATAAAGGCAGAAATTATGTTGTATTTTATGTATGTAAGGGAAATAGAAATTTTAGATTAGAACTTATGTAAAGGGAAAGGGTTTTAAATAAGCAAATCAAATAAAAGGATTTAAATTAATTAAAGAGTTTAAAATATTATGAAGGTGTAAAGAAATTAAATAAAAGATGTGTTGAAATAAAGTTAAATATAATTTGCTAAAAGTAAATATCCAAGATGGCGGACAAAAGGCCATTGTTTACTACAGCTGATTGGAAGGCTATGCTTTAGTTTCAGGTACTCCTATAAACAGGAGTGTTACTTCATATAATTAAATTAAACTAAATTGGTATTTTATTTAGAAGGAGTCATTACGACATATTTCCATATGAAACAAATTGACATAAATTGTTTTCATTTAAAATAAACAAGGGTTCTAACAAATTGAAGCTTTTTAATGTAAACCTTTGATGGTATTTAGAAAAGGGTGAAATTATATATGTGTATAAAATAAATTGAATCAAACCAAGGTTTGAGTAAGAATAAAGGGACATGATTTTAATATGGGTAGATTTTAAATTTTTAAAAGGTACAATAAAAGGGTTAAGTTAAACAAGAGATTTTAAATTTGTAAGTGGGTCTAGCTAACCAATTTTAATATGTTAATATAAGTTTTCTTTTTTGAATTATAAGTATATATATATATTGTTTATTTCATGATTTATGTGTATTTAAAATAATATCTTGGTGGTAGAGTAACTTAGAAAGAAAATTGAAATTTTTGCAAATTGGTTTAAAAATGTAAGTTCTATAATAAAGGCAAATGGGCTTGTAGCCATTTAGCAAAGGTATACAAAAATTATTAAATATCAATTTCCTTCAGAAATTGCATCGATAAATTTTAAATAAATTTTAATTAAATTTCAGTATGTATAATTGTCATGAAGAAAGGGTTAATTCAAATGAGAACCAAAGGGTTACATATTTTACATTAAAAGGGTTTAACTATGATTAAATAAGTTGTAAACAAAACTCAGTATTTATAATTTAAATGAAGAAAGGGTTAACCAAATGATAACTAAAGGGTTTTTTGTTTTTATATAAAAAGGGTTAAATAAATTTTAAAATTTGTAAATTTCTTTGTAAATGATCAAGGATCAGTTCAAAAGGGTTTAACTAGGTTTTAATAAATATTAATAAATTTCATTATGTGGATTTTCATGCCAAAAGGGTTAATCAAATAGTGACCAAAGGGTTAAATATTTTCTAATCAAAGGGTTAAATGAATTTAAATAAATTTGTAGATTTTGTAAATGATTGAGGATATGGGTAAACAGGTTAAATATGTTTCAGTAAATGTTTTATTAAAATATGTATTTAAATATTATAATCTCAATAGGGGAAGGTGTTTGAATTTATTTAGCAGATGTTTTAAAGACTTTTATAAATTATGATTTGATGTTCAGTAAATATTTTGATAATCTTGTAGGAGATACGGCTATATGTTTTATATGTAATTTTTGTTTCAGTATGTACTTCATAATTGGTTTTTATATAATTTGATATGTTTTATGAAATTGTTTTTAGGTTGTTTGGTAAAATTGATTGAAATTTTACCTGATAAAGTAAATAGAATTTGAATTTTAAAATGTTCATTTTAAATTGATAAAGATATAGAAAAAATTATATCATTTAAATAGCTATGTAAAATATGGCCATAAATAAAGTAGTGGGTTTAGAAAGTATAAATAAATTGAACAAAATGTGAAAAGTAGGGATCTTTCGGAGTGTGTTGAAAAGTAAGGCTTTGCTTGAATCCAAAAGGTTAAAGCGAATTTCTGTAATTTGTAACAATTAAATTGTCAGTAAAAAGTTAAGTAAACAAAACCATATATTGACGTTTAAAATCGCAAGGTTGAGAACCTGGGAAAATGAAATAAAATTATGACAAGTTGTAAAGGGTTATATTTTCGACAAGTAAGATTGATCGTCAAGTAGAGCAAAGTTTTACGCTTTGGCATACTCCGATTGAAAGAAATTAAAATCGTAAATGCTTAATTTAAATTTTAAATGTCCACTAAAATAAGCAGAGTTGGTTTCTTAACTGTGTTAAGAACCAACATAAATGATATTTTTAAGTCAAATAAATTGCAGACTGTGCATTGTAATATTAAATTTTAAACTTCTTAAAATTAAAAAATAAAGATTTTTTAACTAACTTGCAAACAAACTGAGTATTATTTTTAAACAAGTTTCTTACACTCTCCTACAGTTGATATGGTCATTTCGCCGTTTAGATGTCTTTCAAAAGAACCCATCCCCCGGGAAGACTTACCCTTTAAGGGTAGAATCCGCAGCAAGTTAGGTTTTTTCTTTTTTAAGTCCAGTGACTTGTTCTCTGGCAGATTTTGGCGAGCATTGCACAGCGTTCGTGGTTTCGGCTGCGAGCGGCTCGTTTCAAAATTCTTGCTCTGCAACGGGCGTTGGTGGGCGGGCTTGCGCGCGCGTGCTGGTCAACAACGGTGGGGTTGACGGCGCCGTGTGTGGGTGCTGGCTCGGCCCGTTGCAGTTAGTAAGATGGCGCCCTAACGAGTGGGACCGACGGGTAAAGTTGCGGACTTTCCCGTATAAATATTTCGGTCTCTATTAAAATCATAAAAAGACATGGCGAAATTCGACCTAGGAAGTGTAAGAAATAAAAAATAAAATGTTAAAGAAAAGAGTTAGATTGCAGTTCTAGGTTAAAACACTGGTAAATTAATTTAAAAATAAGATAAGAAGATGAAAGTAAGAGTTAAATAGTTTAGAATGAGAAATAGTTTTAAAAGATTTAAGAAAGTAAAGTAGGGGTAAATTAGTTGTAAGTAAAAAGAGGCAAACACATAGACGAACGCGCACATAGGAAACACACGCACGACATCCAACGACACTTTTATGTAAAGTAAAGGATTTTATAGAAAAGTTTAGAATTAGGGTTTAGAAAGAAGGAAAGGATTAAAAACAAAAAGGAGATAAACAGAACAGAAGCCATGGCAACACAAAAGCAGCAGGAAAGAAGTGAAATGGAGAAGCTAATGGCGATGCTAAGGAAAGAAAGAGAACAAGAAAAATTAGAAAGAAAACAGGAAAAAGAACAGGATGAGGCTAAAAAACAGCAAAAGGAAGAACAGGATGAGGCTAAAAGACAGCAAAAGGAAGAACAGGATAGGCTAGAAAGGCAAAAGAAGGAAGAGCAAGATGAGGCTAAAAGACGGCAGGAAAAAGAACAGGAGAGATTAGAAAGACAGAAGGAGAAAGAACAGGATAGGCTAGAAAGGCAAAAGAAGGAAGAACAGGAAAGGTTAGAAAGACAAAGGGAGAAGGAAGAGTGGAGGTTAGAAAGGGAGAAGAAGGAAGAACAGGAAGAGATGAGGAGATATAAAGAGAGAGAACAAGCCGAGTTAAGATGGCAAAATGAAGAAGCGAGAAGGATAAGGGAAGCAGAAGAAAAAGAGGGCAGGAGAAAAAAGAAACAACAAGAGAAAGAACAGGAAAAGAAAGAGCGAGAAGAAAAAGAAAAAAGGGATAGAGAAGAAATGAAACAATTCCAAGAAAGGATGGCGGAAAAGTTTAAAAGTCATAAGGACGACATAGCCCAGCACATGGTGAGCATGGACGCAAGAGTGTCGACTTATGAGAGCAAAGTCGATCAATTACAAGTAAGGATCGAAAAGGAGGAAGAGGAGCAACTGGAGCAGGACAAGAAAATCGTGGACCTGCAAACAGGCCTGCAGAAAGTGGAAACCAGCGTTAAAAGAGTAGCTGACAAAGTAAGAAGTGCAGGAGCACAAGCGACAAGTGTTAGCTGGATAAAACCACGGGCCTGGGATTATCAGGAGCTTGCAGGAGCAAAAAGGATCGAGTATTATGGAAAAGATAATGAAGATCCGGTAGCGTTTATAAAGAGCATGGAGGAGCTCTTTGATGAAGTAGACCCCATGTTAGAAGAGGAGACCAAACTGAAGATGGTGGTCAGAAATTTAAAAGGAACGGCAGAAGCCTGGTGGAAGGCCGTTATGAATCCAGGAGACCAATATGGACAGTTTAAGGCTAAGTTTTTAGCCAGATACTGGGGTTTTGAAGCGCAAGAGAAAATAAGGCGGCAGTTAGACACTGGGAGGTATTATGAGATGGGACCCTACAGCAAGTCCGAATACTTCGTAGTAATGGTTAACAAAGCCAGAAATTTGGACCCGCCGATACCAGAGCGTTACCTCGTGAACAAGGTGATGACGCATTTCGGAAGGGAGGTCCGGAATGCTAGCCTTGGCGTTCATAGGGAGTCAGTGGCCAGTGCCATTGATTTCCTGAACGGCGTGGAGACGGACAACGGAAGCCGGGGTATAAATGGGAGAGAGGTGCCGCCTAGGTACCAACAGAGGCCACCTCCAAATATGAGGCCTCCTCACCCAAGGAACAACACAAATGGGAACCCCAGGCCGGAGAGAGAGACCAGACCACCTCCAAGGCAGAACGTGGAACAAAGAAATAGGACAAGGAGTCCAAAAAACGAGGCGGGAGGGTCTCGTGCGAAATAGAAGAGAACAGACAACATAGAGACAGACAATGGCGAGCAAAAGGAACCGAGACCCGGAACAAAGAAATAAAAAAGAGTATTAGTAGTATGAAGAAGAATAGAAGGATAGTAAAAGAAAAAGAGAGACAAAAAGGAGTTAAATCTGACAGGGAAGCGAGCAAAAACGTGCAAGAAGGAGAAGGCAAAAGGGAACAGAGTGGAAACAGGGCGATGGGTGGGGCTGAGCCCAAGGATGCTGTAGAACAGCTACCCAGTAACAGTAAAGGAGGAAGAAAGGAAGAGAATGAGAAAAATAGTAGGCAGCAGGAAGCTGCAAAACAGGGAGGCCCAAAGAGTTCCAGTGACCTAGCCAAGATCCAAGAAGGAAACGGAAATGCAAGCCAACTAGAAGAAACTCCGAATCAGGAAAATAAAGGAGATGAAAAGCCAGAAAAGATAAGAGCCACAGCTCAACAGCCAGACATAGAACAAACAAGGAAGTTAGGAGGTCTCAATATGGAGATACGAGACGACCTGCTCGAGGAGGAAGGTTTGTTGCCCCGACAATCCCAGAATTCTGAGGAATGCCCTGCACTCATAGGCGCTATCTGGCAACAGGTAGTGCGTGTTGAGATTGACACCGGCGCGGACGTGTCCGTTATACAGGGCAACCTGTATAACGAGCTGAAGCGCCAAGGGAAAGAATTCTTGGAATTGCCGGTAAGCAATACGGGCATTATTATGGCGGTGAAGACACCCCAGATAAGAGTCCGTAAGCAGGCTTTTATTCCTCTGAGTATGGGAGGTCATGTAATAGAAAGTAGCTTCATGGTGGTGGAACGCTTACGAGCGGAAATTGTCATGGGTTGCGATCTGTTACATCGACTGAAAGCCCGTATCAACATGGAGAGACGCTTCATGACTTTCGAAGTCGAAGGAGAGATGGCCAGTCTCGACTTCATAAGACCTAAACAAGACCATCCAAACACATTCATTACTAACTTGGAAGCTCAGGAAGGAGAAGAAGTAAGATCTGCACAAGACCATCCAGGAGAGCTCCAAGAGATTAGTAGAAGAGCAAAAATCGACAAGGTGGGATGGATTGGTACAAGCGAAGAAGAGGGGCTTGTACTGGCGCCAGCCGAACACCAGGCTGACGTCGTTACCCCTATCGAGAACCCGGAGTGGCCGAGTCTCGGGGGGGGGGATTGGGACATGGATCCCAATCTGTGGGAAATGTTGGAGCAGAAGTGGCAAAAGACAAACCAGATACAGAATTAAAACAGAGAGGTAGTGAACAGGAGAAAAAGGGAAAACCAGAAGGCCAGGAGGCAAAAGAAATAGAGCAAAGTGAAAGCAAGAAGGGAGCAGCAGCTTTAAGCAAAAGAAGAGGAGCCGATGGCAAGGCAGACAGAAATGTGCCGGAAGGGAGGCGCAAAGAAGGTCATACACGTGGAACTAGGGCGGTAAAAAGGGCAGAGCCCGAGAAAGCCGAAAGTAGGCACCAAAAGTATAAAGGACAAGAGGAAGAAATAGGAGGAAAGGTACAGAGAGGACAAGGAGGCCCAGGATGTTCCTACGACCATGCGGAAATCCCGGAAGGAAACAAGGATGCGAGCGAGCCAGAGGACAAGAAAAACAAGCGTAATAGGAAGGGAAAAGGAGGAGAAAAGAGAACTCAGGACAAGGCTAAAAGAAGTAGACCCAGATACAGGATGAGGAGGAGATTAGGAGTTGTAAATTGGAAGAGTAGAGTAAAGAGAAAGAAACACAAAAATTTTAAAAATGGCCAAACACTGAAACCACGTCGAGTATACAATGTAAGAAACCTAAGTACAAGACAGCAGCAGGATAAAAATAAATCAATTCTCACAAAGACTCAGGAGGAAAGGCTGGAAAAATTAATAAAGGAATACAAAGAGGTATTCAGCGAGACTCCAGGAAGGTACGATGTTAAAGATATAAAATTATACGTAGACTAATAATAAACAAGGAAGCCTGATAGCTGACCTGACGTCAAAACAAAAAATGTAGGTTGCTTAGTGCAACAAATATCGATCCAAAGTTGTATACAGTAGGAGCATTGACCCAAGCAAAAAATATAAGGAAGTAGCTTTACTACGCAAGGTCACAGCTGTGTGGAGCGGCCGACAAATGCGTAGGCAAGATAACGCCAGCTGATAGGGACAGCGCCTGAGAGTGAGAGGGGAACACCTGAACATCGTTCCTCACTCAAGATAAGGAGCGTAAGTAAGTAACTGCTGATAAATTGTAAGAACTTGGTTAGATATTTTGGAGTGTATTTATAAGAAATGTAAAATGTTTATAAGTATGTAATGAAAAAATAAAATAAAGCCACTAACGAGGGTATAAATGTAGGGGAATTAAGAAATGGAAAATTTAAGAAAAATTTTAAATTTTTTAACTTTTAAAAAAATCAAGCAAAGAGAAAACAAGATCAGATTTATTGTATCAAGCCTGTGAGTGAACAGTGAGAGTTGTGAGTTTTATAAAAATGTATATACTTAGGGTTGTACTTATTAATATTGTGAAAGTGTTTTAAGTGTTTCAGTGAGAAGAAGTAGAAGAGGACCAAGGACAAATAGATATATAAGTAAGGAAATTAAGAGTTAGCTAGCACCCACAAATAAAATAGGAAAACAGATAAATCTCGAAAAAAAAATTTTTTTTTTGTATAAGTAAATTTTTTTTTTTGGAGATACTTGCAAAAAATTTTTTTTGTCTCAATTTTAAAGGGGGATCTTGCGGCGGGCAATATTCTCTTGGAATACATGCCGCAAAAATATAAAATTTAAAACACAAAGAGTCTAAATTTCTAGTAAGTAAAACAAACCAAGCCACCGTGGGAAGGGTTTGAAACTTAAATTTAAGGCCGTTTGCAAGGGGAAGATGGTCAAAATTGGCCTAGAGTTACCATCGACATTTCCAGAGATAAAGCAAGACGAGAAAAATCAAAAATAAAGAATAATAAAATTCCATCAGAAGCACCCTTAAAGAGTTATACGGCTTGATCGAAAAAATGGATTAAATCGATCGGTCTATCAATTCTGCGTGCCGTTACGCACTAGTACAAAAGAAGTGCGCGCGCCGATCAGGCGACATCGAGTTAAGATCCTTATTGGTTGTCAACTCGTGGGAACGGACTGCAGGTGGGGGTGTTTTCCCGGGTGGTGCAGGCCAAGCGTCTGTTGAAGCCCCAGCTAAACCAGGACTCTCGAAGGGTAAGGTCGGTGTCGGGCGTAGCTCCGGTAAAACAATGAACAATAGTTTTGTTACCGTAAATAGTTCAAAAACTATGAGTGGCTAGGGACAGTTCGTTTCGTTGAGATGTCGTGACGCTGTATTTCGTGTATGGGGCCCTTTCGCATTTCAAGATCGCAGCGAAAGGGGTTTCCCATAAATTTCCATCAAATTATGTGCGAGCGTCGTTAAATGTGTGTGTTGCAGCCTTACTAGAAAGACAAGGCGATGTGAACAGTGTAACCTAGCAAATAGTTTTAAAAGTGTGAGTCTAAATTTCTAACAAAATTAAACAAAATTTAACTAAATTGATAAACGTTTTTGAAAGATTTTTCTATTTATTTTCTGTGTTAAGAAATGCCCAAGAACAGTGTTAAAAGAAGGGCTTAAAGCTAAAATTTTACTGGTAACCGTTAAAATTTAAAAGAGGTGCGAATAGCATCGAAGAAAGAAGATGGAAGGATTTCAACCAAAGGGTGAAGCGAGCGGATCTACCTGAGGCCTAGCAGACACACAAAGGGATGGAGGATTTCAAAGATGGCGGCAACGCGTGGGAAGTCATCCAAGTATTCTTACGTGGGAACAAAGCAACAGCCAAGCCGGATTTTCCCCACCCCGTTGGAGGACAAAGGGAGAGACGGAGAAGAGAGGGAGAAGATAGGCAAGCCATGCTTTGTGAGGAATCAGGTCAGATCTAAATTGTTTTCCCTTTGCAAATTAAAATTTTAATTTGAAGAATTTTTTCTAAATTGGGAAAATGTTATAAAATTTAAATAAATTTTCAAATCATTAACAGTAAACTTTAAATTTTACAAGTAAATGCTGGTGGCTTTGTTTTAAAGAGTGGGGGGTTTCAAGATGGCGATGCCATAAAGGCAGAAATTATGTTGTATTTTATGTATGTAAGGGAAATAGAAATTTTAGATTAGAACTTATGTAAAGGGAAAGGGTTTTAAATAAGCAAATCAAATAAAAGGATTTAAATTAATTAAAGAGTTTAAAATATTATGAAGGTGTAAAGAAATTAAATAAAAGATGTGTTGAAATAAAGTTAAATATAATTTGCTAAAAGTAAATATCCAAGATGGCGGACAAAAGGCCATTGTTTACTACAGCTGATTGGAAGGCTATGCTTTAGTTTCAGGTACTCCTATAAACAGGAGTGTTACTTCATATAATTAAATTAAACTAAATTGGTATTTTATTTAGAAGGAGTCATTACGACATATTTCCATATGAAACAAATTGACATAAATTGTTTTCATTTAAAATAAACAAGGGTTCTAACAAATTGAAGCTTTTTAATGTAAACCTTTGATGGTATTTAGAAAAGGGTGAAATTATATATGTGTATAAAATAAATTGAATCAAACCAAGGTTTGAGTAAGAATAAAGGGACATGATTTTAATATGGGTAGATTTTAAATTTTTAAAAGGTACAATAAAAGGGTTAAGTTAAACAAGAGATTTTAAATTTGTAAGTGGGTCTAGCTAACCAATTTTAATATGTTAATATAAGTTTTCTTTTTTGAATTATAAGTATATATATATATATTGTTTATTTCATGATTTATGTGTATTTAAAATAATATCTTGGTGGTAGAGTAACTTAGAAAGAAAATTGAAATTTTTGCAAATTGGTTTAAAAATGTAAGTTCTATAATAAAGGCAAATGGGCTTGTAGCCATTTAGCAAAGGTATACAAAAATTATTAAATATCAATTTCCTTCAGAAATTGCATCGATAAATTTTAAATAAATTTTAATTAAATTTCAGTATGTATAATTGTCATGAAGAAAGGGTTAATTCAAATGAGAACCAAAGGGTTACATATTTTACATTAAAAGGGTTTAACTATGATTAAATAAGTTGTAAACAAAACTCAGTATTTATAATTTAAATGAAGAAAGGGTTAACCAAATGATAACTAAAGGGTTTTTTGTTTTTATATAAAAAGGGTTAAATAAATTTTAAAATTTGTAAATTTCTTTGTAAATGATCAAGGATCAGTTCAAAAGGGTTTAACTAGGTTTTAATAAATATTAATAAATTTCATTATGTGGATTTTCATGCCAAAAGGGTTAATCAAATAGTGACCAAAGGGTTAAATATTTTCTAATCAAAGGGTTAAATGAATTTAAATAAATTTGTAGATTTTGTAAATGATTGAGGATATGGGTAAACAGGTTAAATATGTTTCAGTAAATGTTTTATTAAAATATGTATTTAAATATTATAATCTCAATAGGGGAAGGTGTTTGAATTTATTTAGCAGATGTTTTAAAGACTTTTATAAATTATGATTTGATGTTCAGTAAATATTTTGATAATCTTGTAGGAGATACGGCTATATGTTTTATATGTAATTTTTGTTTCAGTATGTACTTCATAATTGGTTTTTATATAATTTGATATGTTTTATGAAATTGTTTTTAGGTTGTTTGGTAAAATTGATTGAAATTTTACCTGATAAAGTAAATAGAATTTGAATTTTAAAATGTTCATTTTAAATTGATAAAGATATAGAAAAAATTATATCATTTAAATAGCTATGTAAAATATGGCCATAAATAAAGTAGTGGGTTTAGAAAGTATAAATAAATTGAACAAAATGTGAAAAGTAGGGATCTTTCGGAGTGTGTTGAAAAGTAAGGCTTTGCTTGAATCCAAAAGGTTAAAGCGAATTTCTGTAATTTGTAACAATTAAATTGTCAGTAAAAAGTTAAGTAAACAAAACCATATATTGACGTTTAAAATCGCAAGGTTGAGAACCTGGGAAAATGAAATAAAATTATGACAAGTTGTAAAGGGTTGTATTTTCGACAAGTAAGATTGATCGTCAAGTAGAGCAAAGTTTTACGCTTTGGCATACTCCGATTGAAAGAAATTAAAATCGTAAATGCTTAATTTAAATTTTAAATGTCCACTAAAATAAGCAGAGTTGGTTTCTTAACTGTGTTAAGAACCAACATAAATGATATTTTTAAGTCAAATAAATTGCAGACTGTGCATTGTAATATTAAATTTTAAACTTCTTAAAATTAAAAAATAAAGATTTTTTAACTAACTTGCAAACAAACTGAGTATTATTTTTAAACAAGTTTCTTACACTCTCCTACAGTTGATATGGTCATTTCGCCGTTTAGATGTCTTTCAAAAGAACCCATCCCCCGGGAAGACTTACCCTTTAAGGGTAGAATCCGCAGCAAGTTAGGTTTTTTCTTTTTTAAGTCCAGTGACTTGTTCTCTGGCAGATTTTGGCGAGCATTGCACAGCGTTCGTGGTTTCGGCTGCGAGCGGCTCGTTTCAAAATTCTTGCTCTGCAACGGGCGTTGGTGGGCGGGCTTGCGCGCGCGTGCTGGTCAACAACGGTGGGGTTGACGGCGCCGTGTGTGGGTGCTGGCTCGGCCCGTTGCAGTTAGTGTGTGTGTGTGTGTGTGTGTGTGTGTGTGTGTGTGTGTGTGTGTGTGTGTGTGTGTGTGTGTGTGTGTGTGTGTGTATGTGTGTGTGTGTGTGTGTGTGTGTGTGTGTGTGTGTGTGTGTGTGTGTGAGAGAGAGAGAGAGAGAGAGAGTGTTTATGTAGTATAAATCACATGATTTGCTATAATTCTTGGAAAATAAATGTCCTATATTAACTAGACTTGCATGTAAGAATGGATTGAAACAGAAATGATTGTGAGAAGAGATAAACTTAAGTACAAAGTATATAAAATACTCAGGGAGGGAAGTTTGAGGTATAGTTAGTTTGCAGGGGATGATTGCATATGTAATTCTTAGATTAGAATTGTTCTGAAGCATTTAAACTTTGAAATGTTTCAATAGTCAATAGTTTATTGTAGTGAAAGTTATTTTGTACAGTTTCGGTATTCATGTTTTGGTAACACATCAAACTGATATTAAAATTGTAAATATAATCAAGAAACTAATTATGACAGTTTCCTAAATATTGAAAAACGTCTCACTCGAAATGCCTTTCAGAAGAAACAAAACCTACAGCCTATCTTCGTACAAAAAGGCATATTATTTGAGAATCATGTATGAACGTTTTTTTTTTAATTCTTTTTTTGAGTTCACGTCCTTTATATATTTTAGAGCCAGGAGGGACTCTTTGGGTTTATTGCATTACTTTCCCGTTACTATTCCCTCGGGATCCGGTTTACTACCGAGTAGTGAGATACTGCAGTTTTATACTGCAGGTCATTGTCTTATTTCATTTTTATAAATAAGAAAAGTATAAAGGGTAAAAACGCGTGTTTTATTAGCAAAGGCTCACCTGGTATTGGGAACAGATAATGTATGTGGGCATATTAATCAATCCATTTTATTTCTATTCGTGCTTGAATAAATAGACACAAACTAGAAATGAGCTTGGGAATTGAATCAAATTTGGGTGAATAATTCCTTAATTAAAATCTCAAATAATTGTTTTAAAATAGAAGTTTTGTTACTAATAAAAATATATATCTCATTCAAATTTTCAATAGTTTATAAAATACTTTTTATTCATCCATTCATGTTAAAAATCATTTTTTAAAAAAACTTTTAGTCAATGAGACTTAATGTTGAAACAGTTTTTTTTACAATTTGTACTATAGTCAACACTCTCCTTATGTTGTTCAAATTTTCAACAGTTAGTAAAATATATTTTACTCATCTACTCAAGTTCAAACACATTTTATTAAACTTGTAATGAATAGCACTTTATGTTAATACAGATTTTTCAAATATTTATTCATTAATTAAATTTAATAAATTAATTTCAGTTTTATATGGGAAAAAAACTTTTCACAAAAGGGGCAAAACATGGAATATAATTATTTTGTCCGATTTGGCTTAAAATAAGTGATAACATATGGTTTCATAAAACAGCTGATTTTATGTTATAGGTTATGTGGTAGAACAGCAGAATACTTTATTTATATTAATTGTATTTATTTAATAAAAAGTAAGTAAAATAAAATTTATCTCTGTTGACCCAAGTAGAAATTTACTTTAAAACTTTTTTTATACTACTGGTATTAATTTAGAAAATGGTTTTGAAATGCTTCTCCCAAACACTTGACATTTGTTTATCGATATACATACACTACAATGCTATCGTAAAAACAGTAAAAGACTAGATCGATTTTGTTGTTTTTTACAGATAAATTGTTTTTGTTTTCGTAACGAAATTATACTAATCTGATATATAGGCGAGGGGTAAAGTTGAACCCTTACAAGCGGCGAAAGCCTTTAAAAGTTCCTTAATTAAAACCGCTCAAAAGCCTTTTCTCTTGGTAAAACACGCGGTTCTTCGCCGATAACAGCTGCTTTGTCAGAGACTGAATACACTTCAGTAACAAAAGATGTTGATATAAAAATAGTAAATACATATAACAATAAGCTAATGTAATTAAATAGATAACAGGTTGTGTAAAATATAGAATTTTTGTAATAAACAAATACTTTTTTATAATTTGTACATAATAAATTTAGCATTTTAGTTGGTATATCAATGTAGCCTATAAGTGTAAAGTGTTTCATGCATAGATACGCTGTTTCCTTCTCTTCTGACAAATCTTTGCTTTGGGTTTCTTGAACCATAACAATAACTTTATAGCTTCTTGCTAAGCGTGTCACATATTAGAATATATCCCTTAATTATGTACTTTTAGTGAACTACGTTTTGTGCATTTTATAAATAGAGTATGCTACTGCATTTTAGTATAATTGGTTTGACACCGGTGTGTTCAAATATTCAACAATATGTTTAAGAATATTTATTATTAAAAGTTTTGACACATAAAAGTAGGAAAGTTCTTGAACTTTGTATCATTATTTTGTTTGTACTTAGTTCCGCTACATACTGAAGATAAACCCTCTGAGGTACTTTGAGGGAATGTTTTAATGGTTTCAATGTCCTTGTATACAAGGTATTGTAAGAAAATACCTCTACTTAGCCTATTCCCACACATAGCCTAGGTCTCCACAAAAGCTTTACCCACAAATAAATTATGCCCCGCTATGTCTCCACATATGCCGACACCCACATAGCCTATTCCCGGTATTATGTCGCAACACATACCTATACCTCCCGTTGTCTCCTCAAAGCCTTTACCTACACATTGCCTAACCCCCGCTATATCTACATATATGCCTGTACCAAAATAATGTGTCCATATAGCCTATACTCTCACATATCCTACTCCCCGAAACGTCTACATATAGTCAATACACCACTATAACTCCACACAGTCTTTACCAAAAGAAATAGCCTATCCGCCGCTATGTCTTCACATAGCTTATACTGAGACAGTCTAATCTCTGCTGTCTCCATATATGTCTATAACCTCATAATGTGTCCACACAGCTTATACCCACACAGCTTATACCCACACATAACCTTTACCTCGCATATGTCTCCACATATTCTCCTTAGCTATGTCTAAACATATGACTATACACACCATAGCCTATACATAGGCTTTTCCCCGCTATATCTCTACATAGCCTATAACCCGTATGGCTCTACATAGCCTATACACCGATATGGGTCCACATAGCCTGTACCCCACTATGTCTCCCCATAGCCTTTACCCACACATATCCTATACCCCACTATGTCTCCACATACCCTTTACCCACACATAGCCTATTTCTTGCTATGCCACCACATAGCTTATACCCTGCTGTCTCCACAAAAGCCTATACCCACATAATGTGTTAATATAGCCTTTACCCATACATATCCTATACCCCACTATGTCTCCACATACCCTTTACCCACACATAGCCTATTCCTTGCTATGTCACCACATAGCTTATACCCTGCTGTCTCCACAAAAGCCTATACCCACATAATGTGTTAATATAGCCTTTACCCACACATATCCTATACCCCACTATGTCTCCACATACCCTTTACCCACACATAGCCTATTCCTTGCTATGCCACCACATAGCTTATACCCTGCTGTCTCCACAAATGCCTACACCCACATAATGTGTTAATATAGACTTTACCCACACATAGCCTATTCCTTGCTATGCCACCACATAGCTTATACCCTGCTGTCTCCACAAATGCCTATACCCACATAATGTGTTAATATAGACTTTACCCACACATAGCCTATTCCTTGCTATGCCACCACATAGCTTATACCCTGCTGTCTCCACAAATGCCTATACCCACATAATGTGTTAATATAGACTTTACGCACACATAGCCTATTCCTTGCTATGCCACCACATAGCTTATACCCTGCTGTCTCCACAAATGCCTATACCCACATAATGTGTTAATATAGACTTTACGCACACATAGCCTATTCCTTGCTATGCCACCACATAGCTTATACCCTGCTGTCTCCACAAATGATTATACCCACATAATGTGTTAATATAGACTTTACCCACACATAGCCTATTCCTTGCTATGCCACCACATAGCTTATACCCTGCTGTCTCCACAAATGCCTATACCCACATAATGTGTTAATATAGACTTTACCCACACATAGCCTATTCCTTGCTATGCCACCACATAGCTTATACCCTGCTGTCTCCACAAATGCCTATACCCACATAATGTGTTAATATAGACTTTACCCACACATAGCCTATTCCTTGCTATGCCACCACATAGCTTATACCCTGCTGTCTCCACAAATGCCTATACCCACATAATGTGTTAATATAGACTTTACCCACACATAGCCTATTCCTTGCTATGCCACCACATAGCTTATACCCTGCTGTCTCCACAAATGCCTATACCCACATAATGTGTTAATATAGACTTTACCCACACATAGCCTATTCCTTGCTATGCCACCACATAGCTTATACCCTGCTGTCTCCACAAATGCCTATACCCAAATATTGTGTTAATATAGACTTTACGCACACATAGCCTATTCCTTGCTATGCCACCACATAGCTTATACCCTGCTGTCTTCACAAATGCCTAAACCCACATAATGTGTTAATATAGACTTTACCCACACATAGCCTATTCCTTGCTATGCCACCACATAGCTTATACCCTGCTGTCTCCACAAATGCCTATACCCACATAATGTGTTAATATAGACTTTACCCACACATCGCCTATTTCTTGCTATGCCACCACATAGCTTATACCCTGCTGTCTCCACAAATGCCTATACCCACATAATGTGTTAATATAGACTTTACCCACACATAGCCTATTCCTTGCTATGCCACCACATAGCTTATACCCTGCTGTCTCCACAAATGCCTATACCCACATAATGTGTTAATATAGACTTTACCCACACATAGCCTATTCCTTGCTATGCCACCACATAGCTTATACCCTGCTGTCTCCACAAATGCCTATACCCACATAATGTGTTAATATAGACTTTACCCACACATAGCCTATTCCTTGCTATGCCACCACATAGCTTATACCCTGCTGTCTCCACAAATGCCTATACCCACATAATGTGTTATTATAGACTTTACCCACACATAGCCTATTCCTTGCTATGCCACCACATAGCTTATACCCTGCTGTCTCCACAAATGCCTATATCCACATAATGTGTTAATATAGACTTTACCCACACATAGCCTATTCCTTGCTATGCCACCACATAGCTTATACCCTGCTGTCTCCACAAATGCCTATACCCACATAATGTGTTAATATAGACTTTACCCACACATAGCCTATTCCTTGCTATGCCACCACATAGCTTATACCCTGCTGTCTTCACAAATGCCTATACCCATATAATGTGTTAATATAGACTTTGCCCACACATAGCCTATTCCTTGCTATGCCACCACATAGCTTATACCCTGCTGTCTTCACAAATGCCTATACCCATATAATGTGTTAATATAGACTTTACCTACACATAGCTTATTCCTTGCTATGCCACCACATAGCTTATACCCTGCTGTCTCCACAAATGCCTATACCCACATAATGTGTTAATATAGACTTTACCCACACATAGCCTATTCCTTGCTATGCCACCACATAGCTTATACCCTGCTGTCTTCACAAATGCCTATACCCACATAATGTGTTAATATAGACTTTACCCACACATAGCCTATTCCTTGCTATGCCACCACATAGCTTATACCCTGCTGTCTCCACAAATGCCTATACCCACATAATGTGTTAATATAGACTTTACCCACACATAGCTTATTCCTTGCTATGCCACCACATAGCTTATACCCTGCTGTCTCCACAAATGCCTATACCCACATAATGTGTTATTATAGACTTTACCCACACATAGCCTATTCCTTGCTATGCCACCACATAGCTTATACCCTGCTGTCTCCACAAATGCCTATACCCACATAATGTGTTAATATAGACTTTAACCACACATAGCCTATTCCTTGCTATGCCACCACATAGCTTATACCCTGCTGTCTCCACAAATGCCTATACCCACATAATGTGTTAATATAGACTTTACCCACACATAGCCTATTCCTTGCTATGCCACCACATAGCTTATACCCTGCTGTCTCCACAAATGCCTATACCCACATAATGTGTTAATATAGACTTTACCCACACATAGCCTATTCCTTGCTATGCCACCACATAGCTTATACCCTGCTGTCTTCACAAATGCCTATACCCATATAATGTGTTAATATAGACTTTGCCCACACATAGCCTATTCCTTGCTATGCCACCACATAGCTTATACCCTGCTGTCTTCACAAATGCCTATACCCATATAATGTGTTAATATAGACTTTACCTACACATAGCTTATTCCTTGCTATGCCACCACATAGCTTATACCCTGCTGTCTCCACAAATGCCTATACCCACATAATGTGTTAATATAGACTTTACCCACACATAGCCTATTCCTTGCTATGCCACCACATAGCTTATACCCTGCTGTCTTCACAAATGCCTATACCCACATAATGTGTTAATATAGACTTTACCCACACATAGCCTATTCCTTGCTATGCCACCACATAGCTTATACCCTGCTGTCTCCACAAATGCCTATACCCACATAATGTGTTAATATAGACTTTACCCACACATAGCTTATTCCTTGCTATGCCACCACATAGCTTATACCCTGCTGTCTCCACAAATGCCTATACCCACATAATGTGTTAATATAGCCTTTACCCACACATAGCTTATTCCTCAGTATTTCTCCCCTTTGCCTATGTCCTGCTATGTCTCCAGATAGGTTTTTCCCACATATAGCCTATACCCCGCTATATCTCCACATAGCCAATACCCCTATATGGCTTCACATAGCCTGTACCCCACTATGTCTCCACATAGCCTATACCCCGCTATAACTCTACATAGGCTTGATCCTCATATAGCTTATCACCCGTTATATCTCCACATAGCCTATCCCCCGCTATATCACCTCATACCCTATCTCCCGCTATATCTTCACATAGCCTATCTCTCACTATATCTCCACATGGCCTGTCAACCGCTATTATCTGCACACAGAATATACTCCGATATATCTTTACATAGTCTATCCCCTGCTATATCTCCACATAGCCAATCCCCCACTATAAGAGCTTATACCCCGCTATGTCCTGTACACAGGCTATACCCACACATAGCCTATCCCCCGCTATATCTCCACATAGCCTACACCCGTTATATCTCCTCATAGCATATCCCCCGCTATATTTCCACATAGCCTCTACCCTGCTATATCTCTACATAGCCTATACCCGCTATGTCTCCACATAGCCTACGCCTGCTATATTTCCTCATAGCATATCCCCCGTTATATCTCCACATAGCCAATCCCCCACTATAAGAGCTTATACCCCGCTATGTCCTGTACACAGGCTATACCCACACATAGCCTATCCCCCGCTATATCTCCACATAGCCTACACCCGTTATATCTCCTCATAGCATATCCCCCGCTATATTTCCACATAGCCTCTACCCTGCTATATCTCTACATAGCCTATACCCGCTATGTCTCCACATAGCCTACGCCTGCTATATTTCCTCATAGCATATCCCCCGTTATATCTCCACATAGCCAATCCCCCACTATAAGAGCTTATACCCCGCTATGTCCTGTACACAGGCTATACCCACACATAGCCTATCCCCCGCTATATCTCCACATAGCCTACACCCGTTATATCTCCTCATAGCATATCCCCCGCTATATTTCCACATAGCCTCTACCCTGCTATATCTCTACATAGCCTATACCCCGCTATATATATATATATATATATATATATATATATATATCCACATAGCCTACACCTACTATATCTCTACATAGCATATCCCCCGCTATATCTCCACATAGCATATCCTCCGCTATATCTCTACATAGCCTATACCCCGCTATGTCTCTACATAGCCCTTAGCCAGCTATAATTGGTGAAGAGTTCATGCAATCATTTATTGGCTGAAATATAAATATAACAAGTTTTGATATAACAGATATTATTTTACACTTACTGAAAAATTCTGCCGTTCTGGTCCACAAATCTTGTTTTTAATGCTAGCACGTTTAAATTAGAGATTCATATTGTAAACATTTTTGTACTTACCACGCCGGCATTAAAAAACATCTCAGCTGTTCATAGTAAAAAAAGCCGCAACTAAAAAAGCTTTAAAAAATGTCGTGTTTTTCATAACATACATGCTATAAGCAAGCTATCAATAGACAAAAAACTTTGGTTAAAGCCTACAATAACATTCGTTACAAATACATAACCTTACTTCACAACAGCAGACAAACCTTAAAAACTCAAGTTTGCTTTGTAAAGCTAGAGCACTATCTTTTACTACATTAGGATCGGGCCTTGTTACTAATAGCTACAAATTATCTGGGTAAAACTAACCGGTTGCTCAAGTGAGCGAATTACGAGCAACATTTCATACGTTTAACTTATATTAAGTATTAGAAAACCAATGCTTTTCTAACCAAACATACCTTAATTACCCATTTTATAGTTATATGGCTTGATAGCTACATAGATATAATAGTTATATAATTTACTATTACATAGTGCTCTTTTATTTATATAAAAAGCTTTTAGTTTATAAAGTGTGTGTTTTTTAAGATGAAGATATTTTTGCATTTCATTTAGAAAAGGAAATACCAAATTATAATTTATCTATTTGTTAAAAATGTCAGAGACCTAAAGTAGTGGTTAAAACCTATATTAATAGTCATCAGGGAGCGTATATCAGGGTCATCGGGAATTGAAACAGTCTTTTATACGAGTTTCATTCATCCTTTTACACTTCACCATGACGGGGAAACCGTAAACTATTCTATTGTTATAAACAGACAATAAGGGTTTGATAAAGGTAGACTAATATCTTTAAAACAAAAATAAACAATTAATAATAAAGACATTGTGCACTTTATAGCAAACCAGTAATACAAAAAAAAGTTATGAAGTCAATTCCTACTTAGGTCAACAAAGAAAATTTTTTAGTTCTCTTTTATGAAATAATTACAATTATTGTGAATATGTATATAGGCCTACATATCACAGAATCACAATATCACGTGGCAAAGTAGAAAGCGAAATTAATTAATAAAATCAATGAATTGAATTTAATTAATAAGATAAACGTTTGAAAAAAACTGTATTAACATCATGTGTCATCCACTATAAGTTTAAAAAAACATATTTGAATTTGAGCGGATGAATAAAAAGTATTTAATTAACGATTGCAAATTTGAATAAGATGTAGGCCTATAGGCCTAGTCTTGAGGGAGAGTGTGAACTAATAAAAGGTGAAAATAAAAATAAAAAAGACAATTTGTGTTTTTAAATTGTGATTATATTTCCATGTTAAAAATAAACTTTAAGTAATATTTATTTTTTGAGATATTTATAGTCACTAGTTTCTTAATACATAAAACAAAGAAAAATAGAGCAAATTCAGCCCCCGGTAATTCTTCAGAACTATCCAAAGTGTCCTGCGTTCTGAAGTTTGTGAGAAACTGTGGAAGTATGGGGAGGTATTTAGCTGAGTGTCGCCCCACCCAAAATGGTTTTCAGCAAATACTGAAATAAAATTATGAGATCAACCTTATTGTTTTCTCCCAAAGTATCCGTTGACAGAATCTGATATTTTTCAAATTAAATGTTCACTATAATATAATTATCGATTTTATTCTTGCGAAATAGAAACACTTGACAGGAAATTGCACTCGAACAGTTCTGCTGATGCGAGTTTTGAAGCGATATATCGAATGATTTGTGTGAATGAATGTCGTCATTGTAACTAACTTTCGATCATTTCTACCAACTTAATAATCAACTTTCTGCAGTCAAAATTAAATGGGCTCGAAATCCTGCTTTTGTTTCGACGAAATGGTCCCCACTGCAAACAAGACGGACCCAACCCGGGAGATTTTTTCCGACATAACGATTTTAACACACGGAAGCTCTTAAACTTTTCTAATTGCTTTGAAAAGCCCAAAGTAATTAAAAACTTACGAAAAGGTCACTTGTTGAACTGGAAATAGCTTTAACGATGTTAAATCCATTGATCCAATTAGCTTTAATCAAGATATTCAATACAAAATGATGTATAACTACCAGACACAACAATAGAGAAACACGGACCTTTAATAAGAGTTAGCGCGATATGTTCTCTATATTTAATATTAAAGTGAATGGTGTTTAATTCAAACCCTGCTGGCATTCCCTCTCACCTATTAACTTATTACCAAAGATCCATCCACTAATGAATCTCTCGGTTTGGAATACATATCAGTTTACAGGTTTCGCGAGTTAAACTGTTTTAATTAATGGATTGTACATGAGAAAAGTTACAGTGTTAACGCAGGTGGCGCCGCGCCGCGGGATTAAATATTACTTTAGAGCCAACTAATGGAAGCCATTACAAATTTATTAAGGAAATGCAAGCAGTAATTACTTGATTTTAAATCTGTTTAAACTTTAGGTTAATTCTTAAATTAGTTATAAAACATTATGCACTAAATAGGTATTTTATTTTAAAATGGATTCAAGTAAATTGAAATAATTAATTGATGTAAAGTGATATACAGAATAGTTTTAGTACATATATTATTCAAAGCCTTTCGCCGATGAAACAGTACCAGCATCTTCAGGAGAAATATTTATGTAACGAAATATTTTTACAAAAATAAAAAATTGAGTTTTTGTAAAAATATATGTACTAAAACTATTCTTGATTTTGAAATATTTTAAATTTATTATATATATATATATATATATATATATATATATATATATACACACACACTCGTAGATCCTTAATGTTAAACAACTTAAGCAGAATCTTCATATCTGTTTGTCTCTGAGCCGTGTTTGTTTATGAGTACGCACACGTATATATGTCTGTGTGTGTGTGTGTTTGTGTGTGAGTGTGGGTTTATTAATATCTTTTATTAAAACGATAAACACTTAGGAACTACCAAGTAATATTAAACACTGAGATATGCATACTAATGAAAATAGATATTACATGTTATATATCATTTTAAAGCTAAAAGAAAATGTAATTTAGAAAACTAAAAAATCGGGTCATTTACAATTCCATTCAGTTCATCAATAAAAGATGCCGATTGTACCTCGGTCAAGGTAGTTTTCACCGGGGATACTTCAAATGACCAAACTTCATTTAACCAAAATGTACACTCGCAATTTACGCAACCATCAACTAACCAAATAGTGACATTCAAATAATCGTATTGCACGGACTTCAACAAAGCAAATTGCACAGACTTCAATTAACCAAATACAACTGAAAGGAATGTTGCGGGTTGTCGTTTTGCCGTTCCGCAGGCGTTCAACGCACAACTTGCAGTTATGTTTCACTGTCACTGTTATTATCTAAAATCAACATATCTCGTATTGAATCGCTCCCTAAAATGTATTTAGCCGTTATATCTATAACGTATTATCTCTAAAAATACAAATTAAATATAATAAATAAATGAAAGATAAGTTTAAAGGGAAAACAACAAACTCGGAAGCTAAATAAAAATTACACAAACTACAAATTAAATAAACGAAATGACGATGGTTAAGATTTAGAATAAACAACAACAAACTTGCAACGTAAACAACACACACTAATAAAACACTCATTATCTGACCAAACCAACATCTGTCACACAAATGTCTGATAGCTCTCAGCACGACACTTAACTAAATAAGTCTTTGTTCATAAAATAAACTCTGAATGGCCTAAAGGTAAAGACATGTAAAGTAGAATAACCAATATAATGAACGATATCGATGCAACTGAGAATACGCTGGGATTACGTTGCTGTGGAAATAAATACGAGAACTAGAGCTATACACGAGGGTAGGCAACTAGCGTTAACTAAAGGCCGGGACTATAGCCGAGCGTAAGCTTGAAAGTGATATAGTCTGGGTTAGTTTAAAAGAGCCTTTATAATAATAGGCTTATCTATTGGGCAGTGTTATTCGCCTTGCGTATTTATTGACGAGAAGGAATAATAAATTAAATTGGAACAATAAAGTAAAGCAATTTTAGGTTTCTGGAAAACTTTGTCTCCTTCCAAACCTTAACTACACAATAATAACTGTTTTGTAAGATCCTTACAAAATATACCTTACTAAGACAGAATGGAGTAAAACCCAATCTCGAAAAAATAATAGCAATCAAGAACTATCCAATACCAAAGACTACCAAACAAATTAAAGGATTTTTAGGACTATTAGGATATTACCGAAAATTCATTAAAAACTGTTTAAAGAAAAATGCAAAAATTGATATTAATAACCCCAATTTAATGGACTGTTTTGAAACATGCAAACATATATTGACTAACAAACCACTTTTGCAATACCCAGACTTCGAAAAAAAATTCATTCTAACAACAGACGCAAGCAATTATGCGATAGGAGCAATTTTAAGTCAAGACAAAAACGGAAAGGTCCTTAAAAGGGTCCTCCTGGCTTAAAAGGGCCATCTCGGGGGTTGGATTTCTTATCTTAAGAGTGGTACGTAGATTACAGCATCTCCTGACTTAAAAGTACCATCACAATAGATGCACCTTTTGTTTTGAAAGTAGCACTTAGATGCAGCACCTCCTGCCTTGAGAGGGCCACCTCGATGGCTGCAAATTCTGTCTTGAGAATGGTACCTAGATGACTTCACCTCATGTCGTAAGAGGGCCACTCCGATGTATGCACCTCCGGTCTTGAGAGTGGCACTTAGACGAGAGCACCTCCTACCTTAAGAGGGCCACCTCGATAGCTGCACCTCCTGTATTGAGAGTGGCACCTAGATGGCAGAACGTCTGCCTTTGGGACTAACGAATCACTGGAATAGAAGTTTACCTGTCTATAAATATTTAGTTTAGAGTAATTCCAACCACATATTTGTATATAAATAGCCCCGCAAGAATTGGTCCCACTATATGGACTATACATTTGGCCCAATAAGAACCAGATAAATACTTTATTTTGGCTTTACCGGCTGCATTACAATAATTAGAATATAAGACGTTGGTCATATCAAATTAAACTTGTAGAGCTACAAACATTTTTTCATACTCTCAAGTTACCACTTTAATGTACCTTGTAATGTACAAAATAATGTATCTTTATACGAAATATCCAACGGAACAATGTAAGATCTATTCCATGAGAATACAATCTCATGGATTCATGATTACTGCTTTCAAATACATGTTACATTAAACCACTGTTTATATTTAAATAAACATTAGTGGTCAAATTTATATAATATAGACGCAGTCAACCTTATTTATTACACTAGTTAACGACTTTCAAAGTTGTAATTTAAGTGAAATCATAAAAAACTCGTTGACATAAAAAAACGTTCCTGTTGCACCGGATAAATTATTTAAAACTACTTAACTTTGTTAGCCTAATAATAACGTTTAAGTTTCGTCTATCCCCATGTGCAATAGCCATATATTCTATTATCTATTAGGATAGCCATTGATATTATATTTTATATAAAACAAAATTGTATATGTATTTATTTTTCCAAATATAAACTGTTGACAACAGTTATCTTAGAAACTAACAACAATTACAATAAACTGAAACGTTACCATAGTTTCATAAAGACACTTTTGCTTGAAATATTTTTCGATTGGAAGCAAAAATATGAATCTAAGAAGTTTTTTGAAACTTTGTAAGTATTCTTTAATATATTTATTTACGTATAATAATAATAAACCCAAAAATATCCCTGTACACATAAATATATAAAAAAGACTACTAACATTCGAAACGCCAAGTTTTGTAAGCAGTGCTTGCCCTCAGCTGGTTATATGCTGCCTTGTAAAGAGTTGTGCGTGACTTTAAGACGGTATTACCATAAAAGAATGCTGCGGTCAGTAATTCATAGAAAGATTGTAGGGAATATTGATTTTCTTAGTTAGATGAACTCAAAAACATTCATCAACTTCATTTCCAACAAGATGGTGCTTCCCCACACTTCAGTTCATTGGTCGTGAACGAAGAATTTGGAGATCGATGGATGAGCCGGCAAGAGCCTATACTGTGACCTCCAAGGAGCCCAAATCAGAAACCTTGTGATTTTTTCTTGTGGGGGTACATAAAAAGCGTTGTTTATTCACTAAGAATTCGCGACCTGAACCACTTAAAAACAGGATTAATGAAGCAATGACAACCATAACCGAAGAAATGTTAACGAATGTTTGGAGAGAAGTTGAGTATCGTTTGAGCATTTGTTGAGAGACTAAGCGCGCACGCATTGAAATTTATTAGCTATGTAAAAACAACTGTTTGAGACGACAAATTAGATGATTAAACAACAGTAACTGTAAGTAATTAGGGTTTTCTTTAAATCATGTTCGAAACAGCACCATTCTTTTATGATAACCCTGTATATAACCTTACAAATAGTCTTCACTCGCTCTTACCTAACATACAAAAGCCTATTAGAGTCGGGTTTTGTTAGGAATTAGGAGGTTTGGTGTAATCTTGTAAATGTTACTGTATCCAACATAAATGGTTCCTTCTACAAAAAACGTTTGGTATAAACAACTACTTTGGCATATATTCTACTTAATATCCCTAAAACAGATACCATGGATCTCTCTTTATCGTTATGTTACTAAATTATGAAAATGACGATACTCCCTGTGAGAAATATTAGGAATAGGCTATTATCAGACAGAATATTTGCTTGTATTGACATTCATTCGAACCATCGCGGGTGTAAATGTCGACAAGCACCAATAAGTCATGATGGGAGTATAGGTATCTACTATCAGACAGAATATTTGCTTGTATTAACATTCATTCGGACCATCTCGAGTGTAAATGTCGACAAGCACCAATAAGTCATGGTGGGAGTATAGGTATCTAATACGTTGCAATGCTTGGCACGATATGCCTAAATATTCTATAATAGATATATGTACTCGAATAGATGTTATTCCAACTTACTTCCTCCTCTTTCTCTCTGACCCTTTCTCTGTTCCACTCTTTCTCCCCTTTGCCTCCCTCTCCATCTCTCTCATCCTCTTTCTGGATATCTCTTAACCTTCTTTACTATCTTTCCTACATCTCCGCCAGGGGCTTAGGAAATTATCAGAGTAATCTTTTACTCCCATTGAACAAAAATCATCACAATCAAACATTATGTTTGTGGAATAAGATTCACTTTGGAATGGTTTCATCTTTTTGTTTTATTTTCTATTCATCCTCATTACAGATAACATCTAGTTTGTATTCACTCAAAAACTTCTGTCCGCTAGTACTGTATATGCTCTTACCGTCATAATAAACCATTTGCCTTTTATATTAATTTATCATGATTAGTCCTACTACAAGTATAGCTCATTAAACAACTGCCTACTTTTCTTTCTAAAATCTTTTTTTTTTTTAGATTTCAAATAACTATTTTATTGTTAAGTTAATGATAAATATTCTATTTTCTTCAGATATGCTTAATAGTATTTAATCTCTCTCATCTCCCTCCTCTCTCTCTCTCTTTCTTTCTCTCTCTCTCTCTCTCTCTCTCTCTCTCTCTCTCTCTATATATATATATATATATATATATATATATATATATAAGTCATTTTATTATTTCCTTTTATGTTTCTTCTTCTGAGTTTAATTATTGTAGTACTACTTTAGTAATAAGTAGGTATATTATTTACTAAAGTAATTTGTTCTTTAGTACAAATTAAAGTAATATTTAATTTGTGTTACTTTTTCAATGAGTTCCAAATCATTCTCTTATTTTTGTACAAAATGGAATTCGTCTTAGGCCAAACGCCTTAGAAATGTCCTTAAGCTTTAAAGTAAAAGAGGGGGGGGGGAGATTAGTTTGAATGTTTGTAACATTCTGTTCGGATACGATCGGCTACAGAAGAAAGTTTTCGTGACAGAACTTGTAAATACATACCTTGACTATAACGCCAGCAAACTAATAGAAATTTATCATAAACAGTTACGGTTATATCTGTAAACTATCAATGAAGTAAGAACAAAGCAGTGCAAAGAGAGTATTCAATATCTCCCTGGTTTTCCCTTCTTTGTCTCTGTAATGTTTCTGTTAGTAACGTAAAATTGAGCAAAATATAAATACAATCCATGCAACCATTGTTTAACTGACAGCTGATATTGTATAACTTGTAAAGTTGCAGCTTCATTGTAATAATTCCTTCTCTTGCTGTTACAGTCACGTGCTGCTTCTGCGCCAAGAAGAAGGAAGAAGAAGGTAAGGCTCTTAAACTTTTATCTTGAACTTAACTATTCTAGTATTTGTACTAAAGCATAATTTTTCAATTATATAGTTTTAAAGCGTGTTCAGAGGCTATATACGTCCTTTTTCACGTCTTGTTCTTGTGAAAACATTTCCAACATTTAGGCCGCCTTTTCAAGCGTTCCTTGTGCCATTCCGAAATTCTTGCAGGTCGATCTCCCTGTACTTTTATTTCGAAGTATAAAATAAATAAAATTAAACGAAAAATCAGAACCAAAGCATGCATACTAATTTTAAAATACTGTAGGTCTACATTTATATATGGTCTTATTTGTGTTGGATCTTTGAATTTAATAAATTTTGTCTACAAATCAACTCTAAAAAGACGTTTACCTCTGGGAAATAAAAGTTAGGTTATTATGTATTCGTAACACACATTGGACCTATTTGAAGCATAACGTGTCTAAAGAAATATAAGTAAAATGGTTTACATGTTTTAGTGAAGGAAGTTGACTTTGCCGAACACGACGTTCCTACACCAGATGTTGCTACACACACTGACGCTACACCAGGACCTCACATCCGATACTACGGTAAGTAGATTACCAAACCTCAATCATATATAATTACGCTTCATAAGCTACTCTGCTAAATTGATATTAGTCACAGAAATGAGTTTCTCGGCATTGGTATAAAATCCATCACCCCCTCTTTCTAATGTAATATGATAACGCATTACCTTTTCATTTCGAATATAGTTTGCCATCTCCATATAATTTTGGGCCTGATCCATACTCTTACACCTTTTCTTTAGTAACTTTTACTTCAGAATGAAAATATTTATTCACTGTCTTGGTATTATCCATTGTTATTTTTTCAATAGCATTGTAGTTATTATGAGATTAGTTTCTTCTTAGATTACACTTTTAAATATGCATGTTTACGATACACATCTGAGATATAATATATATTATTAGAGAAACATTTACCAGATCTGCTTTCCCCCTGTTCTACTGGTTTCTTGTTTCTTCCTATGTCGTATTAAATGTAAATTTCTAAAATACTTAAACTAAAATGGTTTCTCAAAAAACTGGCTGTCCTTTTTTTCTTCAGCTAATTTTTATGATCCATGATTTCGATTTTACCCTGAATCACACACACACACACACACACACACAGACACACACACACACACACACACACACACACACACACACACACACACACACACACACACACACACACACACACACACACACACACACACACACACACACACACACACACACACACACACACACAGACACACACACACACGCACATACACACTGACACTGCCCCTCCTTACAGCCTCCTGCAGTCACCCAACCACCTCCAACTTTATTTCGACCCCTCTAACGTTTAATAATATTTTATATAAAACGTCTGTGTATTGGGTATGTTGTGATGGTGTGTCTTATACATACCTAGACCCTATCAGAAACCAGCTACTCAAGGAGTTTGGTAACTTAATTAATCAGACTTTGGAGGACTGATGACTATTGATAATTGCTTGGAAGGTTCAAGTCTGGCCTGGTTAAAATTAATTCAAACCTAATTTTTCCAATTCCTGTGGTGTGTTCAAAAGTATCTTCCATTGGAACAAATCCTTGATATTTATGTAAACACGACCAAGTTAATCTGCAACTTATTTATTTATATTTATACTCTAGGGTATAACGTTTTTTTAATCTTTGCAACCCTTTTCTTTGACAGAAAACCATTTGTATTATTGAATATAGAAATTTAATTAAATAAATTTAATAATGTTACACGATTATTTTCTCATTTCTAGTTAAAAATTGTAGAATAATTTTTATTTTGGTTATCACAGGAATTACTTTGACATGAGTTTTAGATAATTGTTATCTACACCTATTACCTTATAATTTCTTCGAAAACTGAAACATCCTAATTTAAATAAAAGAGATTGATTTAAACATATTATTTAATTATTTTAAAGCAGCTGTACTCAACAGAACTAATTTCACAACATTATCTCAAGATATTAGTTAAATTTAGTAATCATAGGATTAAAAGGTTTTTGCAGAGTTCCTAATTCTATCCCTAACTTAAATATACGGGTATATGGTTCATAATCTTTCATTCTCCTCTCTTAGTTAACTTTTGACAGGAATTATTAGACTACAATAATAGATTTTGATTACAGCGCATCATTAAATACATGTACGTACTAAGTTATGTGTATTTTGTTATTTGTGTAAAAAGGTTTTGTCAAAGCAACAAAATAAAGTTATTTGGAGATGACTCCCTCCTAATTCAAAGCCTCCTTGATAATGTGGACCACCCGTCATGTTTTAAGAACTGGTTCTTTATTATAAAATTTATTTTATGGGGTTTATATGAGCTTACCATTTAAATTTTCTCATGCATTTTCTTGTTTGAAATGAAAATTTTCACAACTTCAACTTTTACATAAGAAACACAACAAAAAATTACCTAACTCTTTACTTCCTTTATTTGGAGACATATGTAATTATAAAAAGTAATTGTTTATGATATTGCATTTATTTTCAGTATTTTGTTGATGCAAATTGTTAAATTTTTAGAAAGTATTAAAATAATATATAATTAGTAAGACAAAAGTATTAAAATTCTGTCTTTCCCCAAACTTTATGATGGCTAATTGTGGCCGCGTTTCATTACCTTCCTAATGTTTCTGGGTGATATTGGTCACGAAACTCTCAGAGTTTAAGAGTTTTAGAACCGCCGATTCACGGATGCACGATACTGTATAAATATTAAAAAGGAATCTGTGTAAAATGACACCATTTTGTTAGTCGATGGATTTTGTTACCTAGTCTTGTTGATTATATAAAAAATAGTTTTAACAAACCCATTTTTCACAGCAACATTATTTTAAAAACAAAAACCCATGCATTTTTTGCAAAAAATGAAAATATAATTTGACAGATTTAAAAAGTGCACTTTTATAAGATCACTTAAAGTAACAAATCTGCACCTTTGTTTTATTGAGATTGTAATATATGTAATAAGACTTGGCAATACGCGTGAAAGGTACAGGAGATTGAATAAAATGAGAAATCTTGTTTATTAGGCCTACTAACATTTTTATATATTTTTTAACACTAGAAAAATAGATAATTTTTAATAAATGCATATTTTGATATTTGAGCATTTGTATTATTTTTAACTATAGCGTCTCGCGTCCTTCATTCTCTCTCTCTCTCTCTCCCTCCCTCTCTCTCCCCTTCCCAGTTTTTTCCTAAAAGTTACCGATTGTAAAAGACAGTGAAGCTAGACTGAATGCATTACCTAAAATGTTGCCATTAAGAAATACATTAAAAAGAAGAATTTAAAGATTTGGTAAACAAAACTTTATTCACCAGTATTTTAAAAATTATCGCAAAAACAGCATATATACATATACATACATACATATATATACATACATATATATATAACGTCATTGCGACATGGTTTAAAGTCTTTTCGAAAGTCCACATATTACATTTTTTGGCAACCCTTATAACCCCACAGCCTGTCACAATGGGTAAATAGTCTCTATAAGTATTACTATCATGATGGACAGGTTTATGGCTACACTGTTTGTTAAACTTGTATCCCATGCCAAATGATTAGAGTTATTTATATTATAAATTGTATTTCTCAGAATAATGTTTTTTAAATGTAGATATATTGCAAGGGTTTATTTAATTTGTTGCCCATTTTCAGAGACTCACAATGAAAGTTACTTGAGCTACATCTTACATTTGGAAAGGTTGTATGATTTTGGACACCCCAGTTTAATGTACACACCTACACTTGACGCCATTCCCGAGGAAGAAGAGGCGGAGGCGGAACGGGACAGCGTCACACACACATCCAAATTATTGTCTGCAAGTGATATTGCGCTATTCCCACCAAAATTACGAGCTCCTGTTTTACGCAGGACTCTGTCCTTTTGTAAGTATTCTTTGTTCGCCCTTAATATCGTTATATATATTAGTGTAGCAGGAAAGCTTGCCATATTTATTTATCATCCTGATCGTTTCATTAAATTCTTCATGTTGTTCTATGAAGAAAATTTGTGTTTATATTACCTGTTTACATAAGTCAATTGTTATTTATAAGTCCTTTCTGAATTACAACAAGATAGCCTACAGTTAGTATAAATTAAAAAATAATTACAGTTATTTGAAAAGAACGACAAAATTTTGTAGCGATGGGTTACCCTTTTCCTCTCCTTGGCCTGAGAGTGGATAACCCAACCTCTAAATAATATAGGGCTTAATTTGTGTGCATTATTCCGTTATGTAAATCTTAATAGATTCAACACAAATGAACTTTAATTTTGCAAGAGATAATCACTTCAAAATAATTAAATTTAACTCCCTCTCTCTTTGTATATAGGCCTATATATGTAGTTGACTATCTAATCGACCATATATTTATCTAGCTATAAATCTACTGATCTATATATCAGTAACGTAAAAATGCATTTAATTTCTTAAAAATATATTAGTGGATTATTTTTTATAAATTCTATGTAAATTATTATTTAGACTGTAAAAATAAAATGGATTTATGGATTTATCTGGATTTCGTTTTCAATTGATTACGCTACGATCAATGTTTAAGACAGTTTCTATTTTCTTTTTTTCAGAAGCCACGTCCTGGCTTCGAGGTTTGGAACGGCTTCTGGTGGAGGTAAGCACAAATTTAATATATACTCTAAGTAAATATAATCTTCCGTTCTGTTTTAGCGTTGCTAGAGTGCGGTAGATTTGTCAGTCGTAGCAGTTATGTTGAGTTTTGAGCTTATCCATCCAATGCCATGTGCCTTGTTATCAATTCTTTGCTAGGGAAAGCGTTGGGTCCGTAGTGTTTGAACTTTTCTTATCTACGCTTAGCTGTATGGTTACGTTGAATTCATTCGGCAATTTACTCTTTGTAAGTTTTTGAAAGTACTGTGTTGAAAAAATAAACTAATATTTTGCAATAATTTGTTGTTAGTATAATTACTGTATGTTGCACTTCCGTATCTGCGCGAAACTATTCTCGTTAGTGTTTCTTCTTGCCCATCCATGATAGTTCGTACATCCATGTATAGTGTTCAGTTACTTAGTGTGTGCAACAGATTGTGTAAGTTAGTTATTGTAAGGGACAGAACCTAAAGCTATGACAGTTTTGCCAGCAACCAATTCTGAACTCATTCACAAGGAAATTCAGTCAAGGGGAATCTCGTTACTCCGCTCCTTACAAAAGACAAAACTTTCAGAGTCTGATACACCCATGTATAGTGTACAGTGACTTAGCGTATAACATCCTGTGGTTATCCAACAGAGAAAAAATTCAGCTGAATAGCGAGTACAACTGATCTTTGCAGAGTACGTTCTTTAATCAACACAGGTGGATCTGTCCTCTTGCTGCAAGGAATTCCTTGGCTTGATGCATTGTTCACACCAGAAGAGCGAACACAAGCAATACCTTACCGTCGGTGTACGGTTGCCATGAGCTTCTAGCGGTTATCGCTCATATTATACAAAAATATACAAAAACTGTGAGAACCGGTAATTAAAAACAACGAACAACTCGTATTCGATAATTTCTTCCTCAAACAAGTTTCAATAAGAAATTCTTCATCATGACTGAGTATTACTGATGGGTTTATCTAAACTGATTAGTTTTGTGTGTCGTCTAAACTGTTCAGTTCAGCGAGTCGTCTAAACTGATTACTTCAGTGAGTTGTCTAATCTGATCAGTTCAGTGAGCCGCCTTAACTGATCAGTTCAATGTGTCGTCTAATCTAATTAGTTAAGTGAGTGGTCTGACGAGATCAGTTGAGTGAGTCGTCTAAACTGATTACTTCAGTGAGTTGTCTAATCTGATCAGTTCAGTGAGCCGCCTTAACTGATCAGTTCAATGTGTCGTCTAATCTAATTAGTTAAGTGAGTGGTCTGACAAGATCAGTTGAGTGAGTCGTCTAAACTTATTAGTTCAGTGAGTTGTCTAATTTGTTCAGTTCAGTGAGTCGTCGAACTAAAATTTCACCTTGCTTGTGCTTTAAATGTATAATGGTGATAAGAACTACCTACTGCAGCGTATTGAGAATGAAAACACTTATACTTTGTGCGTCAATTGTTTACAAACATAAAGTTTAGCTTTTGCATTTACTTTTTTTACTAAATACTGTTATTATGTTTTACTAAATCCTATTTTACATTAAAAAAATCATCGAGACGAACATTTTATTATAAAAAATTATATATATATATATATATATATATACACATAAACATGTATAATCGTTATTAAAAAAAAAATTAATAACATGATTTTCTTTTACATTTGAAATGGCGAATTATTGTTCCCAAATCAGACGGATTCGCATGTAACTATAATGGAACCACAGGGAAGGTTTCCTCTTTCATGTGTAAGCAAAATCACTTTGATCGGTTAAATACTTCCCAAGTTATCGACGAAAAAACTTACGGATCGAATTCAAAACCTCCTCCTTTTCGGTTAAAAACATTATAAAAAGAAAATTGATGTATAAAAAAACTGATAAATCATATTAAAATGTATTTTAAAGAATTATTTCCTTTCACAGGTTGCTGAAATGAAAGTCTTCCCGCCTTCAAGTTCTTCGTCTTGACCAATCTTCCAAATTTCACTTTTCGACACAACCTTATCCAAATCTTCTGAAGAACAGGGTCATTTCAGGTAAGGAACTGCCAAAATCATTCAATAAAATACAACAATAAATTTAGTTATGTTTTTGCCAGTTATATATTATTTTAATTTAATCTCTAAATGATTATAAATTATTTTAAGGAGATGGTAATATTTCATTATGTGTCAAAACAAGTTATTGATCGAACAACATAACCTACTACATAAAATCATAAAGAATATAATTACAAAAAGATTTTTCGAATTTGGAGCATAATACTCCAATCTTGTATTATCACTTGAAGTTACCCAACACATCCTGTAGCTCGCGGCGAAGACAGAAACTTTAGAATGTCTTTATCTATTTTGTACTTTCTACTAACGCCCTCAACTGTCCACGAAATGTGTTTATAAGTTCGCTTTATACTATACTAGCATTACCCGGCTCACGTTGCAGCGCCCGAAATCATAATTTTATAATGGAAAATAAAAAATTATTAATTATTTTCCAATAAGAAAAACAAATCTAACATATTTATAACTGTACATAGAATTTTGCAATTTAAAACAATGCATTTTTATTTTTATATAACTTTTATAATTTTGGAAATTAATTGAGTAACGCTAGTAGGCTATGCAAATATATATTTTAACATTAGACTTATGGAAAGTTGTACCCTGAACAATCCAAGGCCTCTGGGGAGAAATCGTGGGTTTAGATCTGCACCAATTTTCACTCTAACCAACCCGGGAAAATGTTAAACAATCCCTCCAAATTTCATTAACTTCTTTTCAGCAGTTTAGGCCTTCATAAGATATATGCATACATACATACACATACATACTTACATGGGTGTTTGAAGCATCCTAAACTGCCTCTGCGGCTATCTACACATGAACCATCCTGAGAATATGTTAAGCAAGTCCTGCAAATCCCACTACCTTCTTTTCAGCGGTATAAGCGTCCATAAGATGCATATATACATTGGGGAATATATATATATATATATATGTTTTAAGGTCAATTACGAAACTCATCATTCAAATTTTTAATTGAGTTTGTCATTATGAAAACTCTAGAGAACATTTTGGATAATCTCCGTTCGTGAGAAAATATTTTCAAAACATTTAAAAAGCGTATGGCTTAAGAAACTTTACAGAATAATAAATTAAAATGGGAAATAAAAATATACAACCTTAGAGGAGATATCAGAGCCAACACAACATAGAAGTAAGACTATATTCCCCTCATTTCCTACTTTAGGACCGTCCTCAGGAATAAGTCTAGCAGTGGTAGGCTAATTATCTGGTGCTGAGTCGTGATCTTCCTCTTCCCCGTTTGCGCCTCATGAGCGCCGCAATATGAAAGAAACTTTCTTAGCTAATTTAGAGTAGAACAATTCGAAAATTACACACTTACAGTACAAATAAACGATTTGATTTTTTCGCCATCTGTGTCGGAGCTGTAGCGTAAACCAAATACTTTTTACACCGCAGGCCCAACCACGACCTCCAGTTGAACATTAGAAAAGAGAACTCAACAAGTGTTTTAGTTTGGTGTTTTTCACTTCACCATGCAACGGAATCACATTGTACTTTTGATTTTATTTACTTTGTTACACAGAAAAATTTCAAGTGCCTAATACAATTTAGTATCGGTTTAGGCGATACTGTAGCTATAGAGAAGTATGTAAAAATTAACTTATACAAAAATTAAAAAAAGAAAGTAGTATGATTGTAAAGGTATTTAGATTATGATGAATTACTGTTTAGTATAAGTTAGAATAAATGTAATGGCAGAAAATTATATTACAATTGTTTATTTTGATTTAGCTGCCACCAGAGCCATTAAAATTCTGCTTGCTTTAACCGCCGGCCTAGGATCGGCAAATTTTCGGCCATTTCATCAAAATTTATGGGATGTAACCAACCCGCGTCCGTGCACGCACACGTACATCCCGGGGAACGGAATTACGCCGTTTGCAAAATGGGTTTGTAACAAAACGTAATTGAACATGTTAGCAAACTAAATAGAACAGACCTGAAGCTACTGAAGTTTAACAGCATTTACAAAACTAACCTACAATAAATTTATAGTCTGTACCTGATTTAAAACATGGATGGAAAGATATCCGCCCGGGGTGTACGGAAGAAGATGCAGGGAACAAGAGTGAAACGAAATTTTAGTAAAGAATAACTAGAAAAAAGGCCGAAAAGTAAAAAAAGTGCCGACCAGGTGAAAAATTCCAGTAAGCAGTCAAAATTACAGTAAGATTCAAGCAAGACAGAAGTAGAAATTACAGTAAGGTTCAAGCAAAGCAGCACGTAAAAATTACAGTAAGGTTCAAGCAAGGCAGCACGTAAAAATTACAGTAAAGTTCAAGCAAAGCAGCACGTAAAAATTACAGTAAGGTTCAAGCAAGGCAGCACGTAAAAATTACAGTAAGGTTCAAGCAAGGCAGCACGTAAAAATTACAGTAAGGTTCAAGCAAAGCAGCACGTAAAAATTACAGTAAGGTTCAAGCTAAGCAGCACGTAAAAATTACAGTAAGGTTCAAGCTAAGCAGCACGTAAAAATTACAGTAAGGTTCAAGCAAAGCAGCACGTAAAAATTACAGTAAGGTTCAAGCAAAGCAGCACGTAAAAATTACAGTAAGGTTCAAGCTAAGCAGCACGTAAAAATTACAGTAAGGTTCAAGCAAAGCAGCACGTAAAAATTACAGTGTCATGTGGTAGTAACCCGTCAATACTATTGTAACAAGAAATAAAATTTTCAGTCATTCAGTGTTATTGATTTGTTGATTTATTTGTCTAATATACAATTGTATATATATATATATATATATATATATATATATATATATATGTGTGTGTGTGTGTGTGTGTGTGTGTGTGTGTGTGTGTGTTTGTATGTGTGTGTGTTTGTGTGTGTGTGTTTGTGTGTGTGTGTGTGTGTGTGTTTGTGTGTGTGTGTGTGTTTGTGTGTGTGTGTGTGTGTGTGTGTGTGTGTGTGTGTGTGTGTGTGTGTGTGTGTGTGTGTGTGTGTGTGTGTGTGTGTGTGTGTGTGTGTGTGTGTGTGTGTAGACCTACACACACACACACACACACACACACACACACACACACACACACACACACACACACACACACACACACACACACACACACACACACACACACACGCACACACACACACACTCACACAAATGCTGTAATGTATCTGAGTTTAGAACTGTATCAAATATAATTATTTACTGTTTTGAACGTTTTCAGTTACTTTCTTCTGTCTTTCTTTGTACAGCCCAACTCTCTTCCTAATAATAATGTACACATATGTTTGTTACTACTTTGGCTATTTCCCATGTACAATCACCATAAAGAACATATTCATAGAACCCTTTGTGCATATTGGACGTTCGAAAAACAGAATCAGTTAATCTTCTCACAAATGGACATGTAAAATAATTTTGGTTATTCGAAAGCAATTATTATCAAAAAAATGTAGTATTAGGAATAATTATGTAAACATACAGACATAAATATAAGTACTTAGGAAGCCATGCGGACAGGGTAGTCGGAGTGGTCCCCTGCAAGCCCAAGAGAATGCAGGTGAGTTGAAACCCAGAAGCCCAAGGAGAAGGAAGATTAACTATTATAAACGAAGAATATTTGTACATATTCGTTTCTAATTAAAAGCATCGCGATATTATTGTACAAGTGATAAAACTTCTGTACAAGGTGACACAACCCAAAAGCTGTAGGGGTGAATCTCCTGGCAGACGGAGACACGAAACAATGGCAGTCAAAGATGAATTTCCTGGCACACAGTGACACGACCAAATGGCAGTTGGTGATAAATTTCCTGATACACAGCGACAGACCAAATGGGAGTGAAAGATGAAACTCCTGGGATACGGTGACACGACCAAATGGGAGTTGGTGATGAATCTCCTGGCAGACGGTGACACGCCCAAATGGCAGTGGGTGATGAAACTCCTAGGACAAGGTGACACGACCAAATGGCAGTGGGTGATGAAACTCCTAGGACACGGTGACACGAGCAAATGGCAGTGGCTGATGAAACTCCTAGGACACGGTGACACGACCAAATAGCAGTGGGAGGTGAATCTCTTGGCACACGGTGACACGAGCAAATGGCAGTGGGTGATGAAACTCCTAGGACACGGTGACAAGACCAAATAGCAGTGGGAGGTGAATCTCTTGGCACACGGTGACACGAGCAAATGGCAGTGGGTGATGAAACTCCTAGGACACGGTGACAAGACCAAATAGCAGTGGGTGATGAAACTCCTAGGACACGGTGACACGAGCAAATGGCTGTGGGTGATGAAACTCCTAGGATACGGTGACACGACCAAATGGCAGTGGGTGATGAAACTCCTAGGACAAGGTGACACGACCAAATGGCAGTGGGTGATGAAACTCCTAGGACACGGTGACACGAGCAAATGGCAGTGGGTGATGAAACTCCTAGGACACGGTGACACGACCAAATAGCAGTGGGTGATGAAACTCCTAGGACACGGTGACACGAGCAAATGGCAGTGGGTGATGAAACTCCTAGGACACGGTGACACGAGCAAATGGCAGTGGGTGATGAAACTCCTAGGACAAGGTGACACGACCAAATAGCAGTGGGTGATGAAACTCCTAGGACACGGTGACACGAGCAAATGGCAGTGGGTGATGAAACTCCTAGGACACGGTGACACGAGCAAATGGCAGTGGGTGATGAAACTCCTAGGACAAGGTGACACGACCAAATGGCAGTGGGTGATGAAACTCCTAGGACACGGTGACACGAGCAAATGGCAGTGGGTGATGAAACTCCTAGGACACGGTGACACGACCAAATAGCAGTGGGTGATGAAACTCCTAGGACACGTTGACACGAGCAAATGGCAGTGGGTGATGAAACTCCTAGGACACGGTGACACGAGCAAATGGCAGTGGGTGATGAAACTCCTAGGACAAGGTGACACGACCAAATAGCAGTGGGTGATGAAACTCCTAGGACACGGTGACACGAGCAAATGGCAGTGGGTGATGAAACTCCTAGGACACGGTGACACGAGCAAATGGCAGTGGGTGATGAAACTCCTAGGACAAGGTGACACGACCAAATAGCAGTGGGTGATGAAACTCCTAGGACACGGTGACACGAGCAAATGGCAGTGGGTGATGAAACTCCTAGGACACGGTGACACGAGCAAATGGCAGTGGGTGATGAAACTCCTAGGACAAGGTGACACGACAAAATGGCAGTGGGTGATGAAACTCCTAGGACACGGTGACACGAGCAAATGGCAGTGGGTGATGAAACTCCTAGGACACGGTGACACGACCAAATAGCAGTGGGAGGTGAATCTCTTGGCACACGGTGACACGAGCAAATGGCAGTGGGTGATGAAACTCCTAGGACACGGTGACAAGACCAAATAGCAGTGGGTGATGAAACTCCTAGGACACGGTTACACGACCAAATAGCAGTAGGTGATGAAACTCCTAGGACACGGTGACACGACCAAATAGCAGTAGGTGATGAAACTCCTAGGACACGGTTACACGACCAAATAGCAGTGGGAGGTGAATGTCTTGGCACAGGGTGACACTACCAAATGGCAGTGGATGATGAAACTCATAGGACACGGTGACACGACAAAATAGCAGTGGGTGATGAAACTCCTAGGACACGGTGACACGACCAAATAGCAGTGGGAGGTGAATCTCTTGGCACACGGTGACACGACCAAATAGCAGTGGGTGATGAAAGTCCTAGGACACGGTGACACGACCAAATAGCAATGGGTGATGAAACTCCTAGGACACGGTGACACGAAGAAATAGCAGTGGGTGATGAAAGTCCTAGGACACGGTGACACGACCAAATAGCAGTGGGTGATGAAACTCCTAGGACACGGTGACACGACGAAATAGCAGTAGGTGATGAAAGTCCTAGGACACGGTGACACGACCAAATAGCAGTGGGTGATGAAACTCCTAGGACACGGTTACACGACCAAATAGCAGTGGGAGGTGAATCTCTTGGCACACCGTGACACGACCAAATAGCAGTGGGTGATGAAAGTCCTAGGACACGGTTACACGACCAAATAGCAGTGGGTGATGAAACTCCTAGGACAAGGTGACACGACCAAATAGCAGTCGGTGATGAAACTCATAGGACACGGTGACACGACCAAATAGCAGTGGGTGATGAAACTCCTAGGACAAGGTGACACGACCAAATAGCAGTGGGTGATGAAACTCCTAGGACACGGTGACACGACCAAATAGCAGTATTTGATGAAACTCCTAGGACAAGGTGACACGACCAAATAGCAGTAGGTGATGAAACTCCTAGGACACGGTGACACGACCAAATAGCAGTAGGTGATGAAAATCCTAGGACACGGTTACACGACCAAATAGCAGTAGGTGATGTAACTCCTAGGACACGGTGACACGACGAAATAGCAGTGGGTGATGAAACTCCTAGGACACGGTTACACGACCAAATAGCAGTGGGTGATGAAACTCCTAGGACACGGTGACACGACCAAATAGCAGTAGGTGATGAAACTCCTAGGACACGGTGACACGACCAAATAGCAGTGGGTGATGAAAGTCCTAGGACACGGTGACACGACCAAATAGCAGTGGGTGATGAAACTCCTAGGACACGGTGACACGACCAAATAGCAGTGGGTGATGAAACTCCTAGGACAGGGTGACACGACCAAATAGCAGTGGGTGGTGAATCTCTTGGCACACGGTGACACGACCAAATAGGAGTAGGTGATGAAACTCCTAGGACACGGTGACACGACCAAATAGCAGTGGGTGATGAAAGTCCTAGGACACGGTGACACGACCAAATAGCAGTGGGTGATGAAACTCCTAGAACACGGTGACACGACCAAATAGCAGTAGGTGATGAAACTCCTAGGACACGGTGACACGACCAAATAGCAGTGGGTGATGAAAGTCCTAGGACACGGTGACACGACCAAATAGCAGTGGGTGATGAAACTCCTAGGACACGGTGACACGACCAAATAGCAGTGGGTGATGAAACTCCTAGGACAGAGTGACACGACCAAATAGCAGTGGGAGGTGAATCTCTTGGCACACGGTGACAGGACCAAATAGCAGTGGGAGATGAAACTCCTAAGACACGGTGACACGACCAAATAGCAGTGGGTGATGAAACTCCTAGGACACGGTGACACGACCAAATAGCAGTGGGTGATGAAACTCCTAGGACACGGTGACACGACCAAATAGCAGTAGGTGATGAAACTCCTAGGACACGGTGACACGACCAAATAGCAGTGGGTGATGAAAGTCCTAGGACACGGTGACACGACCAAATAGCAGTGGGTGATGAAAGTCATAGGACACGGTGACACGACCAAATAGCAGTGGGTGATAATACTCCTAGGACACGGTGACACGACCAAATAGCAGTGGGTGATGATACTCCTAGGACACGGTTACACGACCAAATAGCAGTGGGTGATGAAACTCCTAGGACACGGTGACACGACCAAATAGCAGTAGGTGATGAAACTCCTAGGACACGGTGACACGACCAAATAGCAGTAGGTGATGAAACTCCTAGGACACGGTGACACGACCAAATAGCAGTAGGTGATGAAACTCCTAGGACACGGTTACACTACCAAATAGCAGTGGGTGATGAAAGTCCTAGGACACGGTGACACGACCAAATAGCAGTGGGTGATGAAACTCCTAGGACACGGTGACACGACCAAATAGCAGTGGGTGATGAAACTCCTAGGACACGGTGACACGACCAAATAGCAGTGGGTGATGAAACTCCTAGGACACGGTGACACGACCAAATAGCAGTAGGTGATGAAACTTCTAGGACACGGTGACACGACCAAATAGCAGTAGGTGATGAAACTCCTAGGACACGGTGACACGACCAAATAGCAGTAGGTGATGAAACTCCTAAGACACGGTTACACGACCAAATAGCAGTGGGTGATGAAAGTCCTAGGACACGGTGACACGACCAAATAGCAGTGGGTGATGAAACTCCTAGGACACGGTGACACGACCAAATAGCAGTGGGTGATGAAACTCCTAGGACACGGTGACACGACCAAATAGCAGTAGGTGATGAAACTCCTAGGACACGGTGACACGACCAAATAGCAGTAGGTGATGAAACTCCTAGGACACGGTGACACGACCAAATAGCAGTGGGTGATGAGACTCCTAGGACACGGTGACACGACCAAATGGCAGTGGGTGATGAAACTCTTAGGACACGGTGACACGACCAAATAGCAGTAGGTGATGAAACTCCTAGGACACGGTGACACGACCAAATGGCAGTGGGTGATGAAACTCTTAGGACACGGTGACACGACCAAATAGCAGTGGGTGATGAAACTCCTAGGACACGGTGACACGACCAAATAGCAGTGGGAGGTGAATCTCTTAGCACACGGTGACACGACCAAATGGAAGTGGGGGATGATTCCCCTGGCACACGATGACACGAAAAAATGGCAGTAGGGGATGAAACTCCTAGGACACGGTGACACTAAAAAATAGCTGTGGATAGCTACAATATTTAATGAAAAAACGATTGAGTGTTTTAGTGGAGTGATCAAGTTAGGTTGAAAAATAGATTTAGAAGCTATTTTAAATTGATTTTGCAATGTGCTAAAAGGATATGGGCCTAGAATGGGTCTGTTTCCTTAATGAGGTCGCTACAATGACAGGTCGTTTTACCGCCGTTCAAGCTGGAATTAAGGAAATCAAACTCCTAAATATTTATCTCCGTTGTCATGCACTTTACTTAAAACTGTATTTAGTAGATTCTTGTGCCTACCACAAAGATAATCCAAAAATATTTGATGTGGTCATATCGTGTTTTAAAAATTCTGTATGACAAACATGTCGGAAAAATGTAATATTTATTTAAAATTACAAATGTGAAGTTTAGTTAGCAAATACAATATAACTTCAGTAATAGTCGTTTCAGTTTGTATAACTGGAGAAATCGAAACTAGCATTTCTTTGTATGTTGGTTTTGATATGATATAAATAGAAATATATATATATATATATATATATATATATATATATATATATATATATATATATATATATATATATTTGTAGTTATGCAACACTGTTTTCTTGTATACACTTATCACTTTCACTTATGTACTTAAACAAGAATTTACTTGGTATTTATGCGAGCTTAATATATACATATATATATATATATATATATATATATATATATATATATATATATATATGTATATATATGAGTACTAGCACAGGACGTAGCAGTACGACTATAGATATCAATGGTTATTCCTTTGAAAAAGGAAAAAGTTTCACATATTTGACCTCGGAAGTGAATGATGAAAATAAAATAATAAATGAAGCAAAAAAAAAGAATTTTGACAACTAATAGAGCATACTTCGCAAATATAAAGCTTTTTAAAAGTAGGCTGTTGTTTCAAACCACTAAGGTACGACTCTATATAACTTTAATTCGGCCAGTCCTAACGTATGGAGCGGAGACGTGGACTTTAACCGCCGCGATGAAAAATCAGTTACAGTGTTTGAGCGTAAGCACGGCATTGAGTGACAAAAAGGCCACGAACGGATTTTGGCTGAAGTACATTTTTCACATATCAATCTTAAACATTATTTAAGTAAAAAACTTTTTTGACACCCCTCATAAAGTTTTTATTATTACGTAATTGCTCAGTTTGCTGTTACTGATAACCGTGTTGCCAAAGTTTAAAATAACCACTCTACGTAAAAATAATTACACACACACACACACACACACACACACACACACACACACACACACACACACACAGAAACGTGCGTGCGGACAAGCACCCAATTGAAAACATTTTTAGTTTCAGACCTCATAAATGGATTTGTATTATTCCTTTGTAGTCCTCAAACGTGTAAATTTAAATTGTTGTACAAGACGTGTGTTTTCGTAAGGACATTATTTAATGAAGTTTATTTTAAATATTAACTATAAAAAAAACTATTGGCTGTTAATGTTTATGATATTTCAAGTTTATGTTTCTACAGTGCACAAAGTAGCGCGGCTGCCATTTAAAGTAATGAGAGTTGTGTAACACGCAAACCTTCCCTCAGACTTTAATTACTTAAGTGTTACAAATGTTCCACGAACCTAGCGGTAAACTCATTAAATTATTCTGAAGTTACCGATAGTGACGTGGACTTGCCGGTAATAAATTACGAGTCAAATTTAGTTTTTATTTTGTTGGCTTCTGTAGACAAAGAAACCCACTTGAAAAAAACTACTGACTTCTACTTTAAGGCATTCATAGGATATAATTTGAAATATCTTTTTGTCTTTAAATTAAACCAGTTTATGCCAATATTTTAAACTATTATTTACGACTTTTACATATTATTTAAACTCATTTCCTTCTTCGCTTCTGATAGTTCACACTCTTCTTAAATATATCTTGTTCAAATTTTCAAACGTTAGTAAAATACTTTTTATTCACTCACACAAGTTCAAATACAATTTTCTTTTACTAGTAGTGGATGATAGTTTTCTTCAAATATTAATTTATTAAATAAATTAAATTAATAAATTTTAGTTTTATATGGGAGAAAAAACTTTTACAAAAGGGGGCAAGGTATGGTATGTAGTTATTTTGTTCCATTTGGCTTAAAATAAGTGGTATCATATGATTTCATAAAACAGCTGATTTTAAGTTATAGGTTATGTGGTAGAACAGCTGTTTTAACGCATGGTTTGTGTTACTTTATTCATATTAATTGTAATTATTTAATAAAAAGTAACTGAAATTTTAAAAAAAATATTATATTTTATAGGAATTGATTTAAATGGTTTTTTACATATTATTTGTTTATAGTTTTATTAAAAATAGGCCAAAATAATGCAAACCTGTAAATGCATATCTATATTCAGTATGGTTTAGCTCTTTGATGTTAGTAGTGTTGTAGACCTCTATAAACATTCACTAAATTATTGTCTTCATTATTATTTTCTTGTTTATATGCCTTATTTAACAATCGGCTTAACGAATGTATAATTTCACGAAATGCTTTAAAGTTTTATAGGTTAATTTTTTTTACAGAACTACTAAAAAATTACATTGAAAACCTACTCGCGTATATTTTTCACTACTAACGTCTCTTTGGAGTAATAGGGCCTATTTAATTAAAAACTAATTTGTTTAACTTAATAAACCAACTTGCCATGAACTTATAATTTATTCAAATATATGAAACACTGAAGTACAAGGTTTTTCTTATTGATATCACTTGAAAAAAACACTACTTACGACATTTACAACGGTATTGACAATTTTCAGCAGATGCGTTTCATACTAGATCAGTGAATTGTTCAATGCTGTGTCATATACAAGAGTGCTGCGCAGGTGTATTGTTATCACCGAGAGTCTGTGGGGTATTAGCGTTCCCAGAGTGGTTGTTAATTAGGTGTTCGAATATAGTGATTGATTGTGACCGTGTATTGTCGTTTAAAATCTGTTATGGTAGGTTTTTGTGGGGTTTGCATATTTTGAAATGTCCTGTTGTGCTTAGTTTATTGATATTTTTTATTTAATGCTTAGATTTTAGTTTTGTGTCAATGTTAGTGTATGTGTGTATGATGTTCTGTATATAAATAGCGAAATTTGATTTGGGTTGTGGATTTTTTATGCGTTCTTTGTATCGTGTGGTGTTGTTTCTCCCTGACCATATACGTGCGTTCTTTGTATCGTGTGGTGACGTTTCTCCCTGACCATATACGTGCGTTCTTCGTATCTTGTGGTGACGTGTCTCCCTGACCATATTCGTGCGTTCTTTGCATCGTGTGACGACGTTCCTCCCTGACCATATAGGTGCGTCCTTTCTATCGTGTGGTGACGTGTCTCCCTGACCATATACGTGTGTTCTTTGTATCGTGTGGTGACGTTTCTCCCTGACCATATACGTGCGTTTTTCGTATCTTGTGGTGACGTGTCTCCCTGAGCATATTCGTGCGTTCTTTGCATCGTGTGGCGACGTTCCTCCCTGACCATATAGGTGCGTCCTTTCTATCGTGTGGTGACGTGTCTCCCTGACCATATTCGTGCGTTCTTTGTATCTGTGGTGAAGTTTCTCCCTGACCATATAGTGCGTTCTTTTGTATCTGTGGTGACGTTTGTCCCTGACAATATAGTGCGTTCTTTGTATAGTGTGGTGACGTGTCTCCCTGTCATATTCGTGCGTTCTTTGTATCTGTGGTGACGTTTATCCCTGACCATATACGTACAAACAAGATTAACAATAATACAACACACCTGAACATCAGTCTTGTCCTTGACTTATAGCATTGAACAATGCACTAATGTAGTGCGAAACTTGTGTGGTGAAAAATATCAGTAAGTAGTAGTTTATTGCCAAGTAATATTAATAAAAAGATTTAAAAAACTGAAGATGAACAACACAAAAACTTCAAGTTACAAAAGTTTTTTCATCACACCAAGCGATCTTCTCCATTCATCTGTAAGATATTCTTTAGGCTCAACTAATGGAATCAAAAAGTTATATCTCAGTAAGTAGCTCATGTACTTAAATTATAAATTCGGAAAATCGGTTTGTTAAGTCCAAATGTAAAGTTCCACTGATTTTTATAGACAACAAAATTCAGAATATTTTTTTGTCTATGTTAACAATTCCATTTATGTCTTGAGCAGATAATGTAACTCCAGCAAAGGCACACTGAAGATGTTATTTTCTTAATATAAATATAATTTACTATGTTTTTAAAATTCTCATTCCGAAAACATAGAACTGAAAACACACCTCCATCGCAGTAAATCTCACTTTACCACCTGATGTACGTTTATGAAAACGGTTTAATTTTTCATTATAATGGAATAAACTCGCTTTTAAAAGAAATACCAATTTTTCAGTTCGGTCTCTTATGAATATTTCATGACTTGCTTTTTTTGTAATTAAATTCTTTCCCGAGAGATTTATTTAAACACTTTTTTACGCCTCTGGTTCAAATCAAGCATCCTGTAATAAGAAAAATAATTTGAAGTAAATTAGACCGACCTAGAGTCCTTTTGAACTGTCTAGTTGTTGAAAGCATTTATTTTACTTTTAAAAACGTTTGAAATTGTAAATATCGATTGAAATTTGTTTTAAGTTTAGGCTATAGTGGAATAAATAGAGTTTTAAAAGTTATATTATTTCGGAATAATTGGGAGTTATAGCATTGACTTTAACCTTTTTATGGTTTTATAACCAATTTCACTTCGAAATCACTATGAAATCAGTTATAAACTTATACATTATTTATTTACGAATCCAATATGACCGACGTTAACCAAAATATTAAATAGTGATAATTTTTCAAAGATATTTAACTAAAATTTGTATTAGTTTCTCCTATCAGGACTTTTTGTTAATCAACCAGATGTTAATTGTACTTTGGATCAGAGTCTTACAAAATCTAGTTTGTGTAGTTCTTGTGGTGGTATTGTAGTAAAGTGTAAGTAAGAAACAATCTTTTTTGTTCCATTCCTTTTACCGTTAGATTGTTCAAATAATTTGAATCCTAGATATGTCAAGGTTCTACTGGTTTTGATCCCTGTTCTGTCATCTTCTTCTGAGCACTTTGTTCGTTCGAGTTTCCTCCATAGTTTGTTTCTAGCCTCGCCTTGACATGATCTTCTTTGTCACACTTTTTATCTGAGATTTTCATACTTGTATCGTGTGCTTGGCTTAGGGGTCTACAAGCTTTCATTTCTAAATTAACTCCTATTTCTTCCCATTTTTCACCCAAGTAGTACAGCCATTTTTCATAAGTATCTAAAATAGCGAAGCTTAAGTTGTAACACCTCTTGCGACGTTATAATGAAGAAAATAGAAAAATTCAAAACATTTTACAACTATCAGAAAAATGTTTTTTAATAAGAGGGAGAAATTTATATTTTAAAACCAAAAGAAATGATTATGATACAAATGAGTAAATTTTTTAGAAGCGCTGATAAAAATATAAAAAGGGGACTGAAACATACAGGATATACATTCGAGGACATTTGTCTGTCTTTCCAAACATTACAATATTTTCCGTTGTTGAGGCGTTTCGGAATGACTCCATTTTAAAAAGGTAAATAGTACTTCTATTAAGTTTTGAAAATGGAGTCATTCCAAAATGCGTCAACAAAGGAAAATATTTTAATATTAGGAAAGGCAGAAAAATGAACTCGAATGTGTACAAATATTCCCAACAGAAGTGAACATGTGTATATTAGGAATTTTATATTTATGGAGGCGTGGTTTAAAATGGTTTTAAAACTAACAAATACGTGATCTTTTCAAAACAAAAAATTATCAAGAATAGGGAATTGATAATTACTTTTTTTAAACCCTGTATAGCGTGTATTTGTTTTAAAGTAAATGTAATGGAATTTATCATAACCTTTCTTAAACATTCGATATAAAACGGTATCTGTGCTCCGGCAGTAATATTGCAGTCGCAGTCACGTCAGTGAGCACTCGACCTACAAAACAATGCTTGAAATGCACGGCACGCGGCCGACCTAGCGCATCTTATCATATCTGTGTTAGGAATAAAAAATATTTTATTAAACGCAGAACGTGCTTTTAAAATAATCCTCAACGAATATTTATACCTGACAGCTCAAACTGACATTTCATTGGTCAATAAATTCGCTTGGATTTCTTCAAATAAATATCAGGCAATAAGTTTATAAATCGTTTAAAGATAAACGTATTTGCTGTTAAAATAAACACAACAATTTACAGTGAAGTATTGGACACACGGTTAATATTTAACTCCGGTTAAAATAAAAAGATATGTAACCTAACTTTACAACTGTAGTAGTTCGTTTGATTTTACTGTTTTTTTACAATTCCTTCTATTAACTCAAACTCTACTGATATATATCTTGTTCAAAATTTCAATAGTTAATAATATACTTTTTTCTTCATCCCCGTATGTTCAAATACATTTTTTTAAGTTTGTAGAGGAAAACACTTGATGTTAATACAATCTTTTCAAATATTATTTCTTTAATTAAATTTAAGAGTGAAATAATTTTAGTTTTATATGGGAGAAAAACTTTTTACAAAAGGTGCTACATATGCAATATAGCTATTTCGTTTCATTTGGCTTAACATAAGTGATAACATATGATTTTTATAAAACAGCTGACTTTATGTTATAGATTACTTGCTAGAACAGCTGCTTTAACGCATAGGTAAAGTTATTTTATTTATATTAATTGTAATTATTTCTTAAAAAGTAACTGAAATTAAAAAATTATTATGTTTTAAAGGAATTGACTTGAAACAAATTTTTGCTTATATTACTTGTTTTTTGTTTTATAGGCCAAAATAATGCAAACTTGTGAATGCATATCTATATTCAGTATGGTTTAGCTCTTCGATGTAAGTAGTGTTGTAGATCTCTATAAACATTCACTAAATTATTGTCTCTGAAATCGTAATAACAACCAGTGCGTGTTTATTATGGTCCGTTTAGATCTGCTGTACTCTTACCGTTACTGCTAAAGCCCGTCCATGATAACTCTGTCACCCAGTAGATCCTCGCGTGTCTCTGCAAGGTGTCATCATTACTTAAGTGATCCAGAGCGCTAGATGACCTGACCTTTTCCAAGAAGCTGCTGGTCCTAGGTTGTCTTCACCATATGGCTGAACAGGCTGCCCGAAGCTGGATAGTTAAAGGGTTAGACACTCTTAAGGACGGCGAAGCGAGTTTAACCGCACGCTTATTGCCGTCAAGGCCACAGTGTCCAGGAACCCATCGTAAGACTTCTTTTCTGGCCAGATATAGGAAGGACATCTACCAGAAGTTATAGATCTGTTGAGATTTAAGTAATCTGGACGTAGCAAATACACTAATCCGTTATCCTTAGGAAGGTTTAAAAAATCCCAACTTTTAAGAACGATAGACAATCTTAGAATAAACCTATCTAAGGGGATTAAAACAAATGAAGAAAAAATTTTTAAATTAAAGTCAATTCCTACTTAGGTCAAAAGAGAAAAATTTAATTTGAATTACTTTGTATTAAATAACTACAATTATTACAAATAAAATAACATAAACTATGCGTAAAACAGCTGTTCTACATTATAATCTTCAAGATAAAATCAGCTGCCCTATGAAATCACATGTTAGTCATTTTAAACGAAATGAGAGGAGATAACTATATTGCATACCTTAACCCTTTTGTGAAAAGGTTTTCCTCCATATAAAACTTAATCCATCATTATATTTAATTAATAAATTCATATTTGAAAAAAAAGTTATACAGATGTATTTTAATATGATTAGACGAATAAAAAGTATTTATTAACGATTGAAAATTTGTACAAGAAACAGTAAATATAAGAAGAGTATATACTAATAATAGGAATAGAGAAAATATTAGTCAAACAGAAACTCAACGGAAGAAAATAAACTTTCTATATTCCATTTAAGTTTAATTGCAAAACTTAGAAAAAAGGTAATTTATAAGAACATACTTTGTTTTTGTGCTTACAATACATTTACCTTGCAAAGAAAAATACAAAAACTTTTCTGCCACTCGGCAAATTAAAACTAACAAAAACAAAAGTAAAAGTTGAACCCTGTCGTTTATAGCAATTATACAACGCACTTTATGGCGGGCGGGCGAGGGATTTTTAGAATTTAATTCTCAATTAAAATGAAGATATCCGCTCCCCTAAGAAATTAATTACAAAGAGTTCAGTTGAATAATATCTTTCATAACTTTTAATGAGTTTAAAATTTAATTAAATAGACTAGTTGCAATCTACGTCCAAACAGGCATGACATTGTTTCTGTAAATTGGCCACATTTAATAATACTGTTGTATAAGATGCCGGTGACTACCAGCTGCTGTTTTTCTTATAATTTACCCATTGAGTTTTATGTTTTTACCTTAGATTAATTATCTAACAAGTAATATAAAGAATAAGTTTTAAGGTAAATTCCTACTTGGGTCAAAAAAGAAAAACATTTTAGTTGTTTTTTATTAAATAACTACAATTAATATAGTCTACAATAAAATAACATAACCTATGAGTTAAAACAGCTGTTCTAGCACATAACGTATAACATAAAATCAGCTGTTAAATGAAATCATATGTTATCATTCAATTTAATCTAAATGGGAAGAACTAACTATATGGAATACATTTCCCTTTTGTGAAAAGTTTTTCCCCCATATAAAAATAAAATTAATTCAATTAAAATTTTAATTACTATTTGAAAAAAACTGTATTAACATCAAGTTTTATCCACTACAAGTTAAAAAAATATATATTTGAACATCTGATTGGATGCATAAAAAGTATTTTATTAGCGGTTGAAAATTTGAGGAATATATATATATATATATATATATATATATATATATATATATATATATATATATATATATATATATATATATATATATATATATATATATATATTCCGCTTAGGAAGGAGTGTGAACAAAAAAAAAAGGATTTGAAAAAAATAGTTGTAATTTCCAATTAATTTTGTAATTTTTTAAAGAGCGTTATTACATATTTTGTTGATTTTTATGTTAATTTTAATTTAAAAAAATGTTTAATTTTGTATTTTATTTCTCATGTTACTGTGTCTTTTCGTTTTTTTCTCAAATAATATTTGTTATAAACGAAAAAAGGATACATTATAAGGATTTGAAGTTTTGTATACCTCGATGATTAGGTGTAATAAATTTTATTTACAACAATTAGAATAATGTTGTTTGTTTTTTCTTAATTATTAAGTAGACCTACTCAAATCTTATCATGATGTGCCTATCGTAACTTTATTAGTAGAATTTAATAGTAAATTTAGAAATACATAATTTTAAATTGATAATATGTAATGCACGAGTATATACATAAGAGCACGACTGTACACATAAGTGAACTACAAAACAAAGTGAGTTACATGTATGAATTATTTCCGTTACAAAATGGCAGTTGCTAAGTAAAATAATGTTACGTCAATCCTGTTGGCTGCTTTAAATTTATACCATTAGTTTGTTTGATTATATTACGGACACTTTCTTTTAATGTTTATATATTATTCATATCGGGTATATAATATCTCGGTCTGTGTATATGGTCCTGACAGTTGGATTTCTCTAAAATTTAAAATGATTTATAATTTAAGTCTTATTTAATTTAAATAGGGTTAAACAGTTATTCTGTACAAAAATAATGATTCTTACTTTATACTTATACTTAATTTTACACCCCCTGATCATTCTAATTCCTCATACGGTCGCGAAATTAGTGGACTTTAATTGCAACTACCCTATCCATTAAACACGAAAATATAGAGTTTCGGTGAACAGTCTGGTAAATATGTAGGGCGTAAGAGTGAAATGACCGGGGACATTCTTTGGCAAAGAATAGTAACTCATATTATATTTTCTTTCACAGTTCCTCCTCCATTTTCTCTCAGTAAATAAACAAAAACTACAAGGACTACTTAAAAAGCAGACTAATTTTTCCAGAAGCAACTGTACCGGCTGGGAGTTTCTAGCTTGGTGGTGGGGGTTTCTAGCTTGGAGATAGGGGTTAATAGCTTGGTGGTGGGGTTACTAGCTTGGTGGTAGGGGTTACTAGCTTGGAGGTAGGGGTTAATAGCTTGGTGGTGGGGTTACTAGCTTGGTGGTAAGGGGTTACTAGCTTGGTGATGGGGGTTAATAGCTTGGTGGTAAGGGGTTACTAGCTTGGTGGTGGGGGTTACTAGCTTGGTGGTAAGGGGTTACTAGCTTGGTGATGGGGGTTAATAGCTTGGTGGTAGGGGTTACTAGCTTGGAGGTAGGGGTTACTAGCTTGGAGGTAGGGGTTACTAGCTTGGTGGTAAGGGGTTACTAGCTTGGTGGTAAGGGGTTACTAGCTTGGTGATGGGGGTTAATAGCTTGGTGGTAGGGGTTACTAGCTTGGAGGTAGGGGTTACTAGCTTGGAGGTAGGGGTTACTAGCTTGGTGGTAAGGGGTTACTAGCTTGGTGATGGGGGTTAATAGCTTGGTGGTAGGGGTTACTAGCTTGGAGGTAGGGGTTACTAGCTTGGAGGTAGGGGTTACTAGCTTGGTGGTAAGGGGTTACTAGCTTGGTGGTAAGGGGTTACTAGCTTGGTGATGGGGGTTAATAGCTTGGTGGTAGGGGTTACTAGCTTGGAGGTAGGGGTTACTAGCTTGGAGGTAGGGGTTACTAGCTTGGAGGTAGGGGTTACTAGCTTGGAGGTAGGGGTTACTAGCTTGGAGGTAGGGGTTACTAGCTTGGTGGTAAGGGGTTACTAGCTTGGTGATGGGGGTTAATAGCTTGGTGGTAGGGGTTACTAGCTTGGTGGTAAGGGTTACTAGCTTGGTGATGGGGGTTAATAGCTTGGTGGTAGGGGTTACTAGCTTGGAGGTAGGGGTTACTAGCTTGGAGGTAGGGGTTACTAGCTTGGAGGTAGGGGTTACTAGCTTGGAGGTAGGGGTTACTAGCTTGAAGGTAGGGGTTACTAGCTTGGTGGTAAGGGGTTACTAGCTTGGTGATGGGGGTTAATAGCTTGGTGGTAGGGGTTACTAGCTTGGAGGTAGGGGTTACTAGCTTGGAGGTAGGGGTTACTAGCTTGGTGGTAAGGGGTTACTAGCTTGGTGGTAAGGGGTTACTAGCTTGGTGATGGGGGTTAATAGCTTGGTGGTAGGGGTTACTAGCTTGGAGGTAGGGGTTACTAGCTTGGAGGTAGGGGTTACTAGCTTGGAGGTAGGGGTTACTAGCTTGGAGGTAGGGGTTACTAGCTTGGAGGTAGGGGTTACTAGCTTGGTGGTAAGGGGTTACTAGCTTGGTGATGGGGGTTAATAGCTTGGTGGTAGGGGTTACTAGCTTGGTGGTAAGGGTTACTAGCTTGGAGGTAGGGGTTACTAGCATGGTGGTGGGGGTTACTAGCTTGGTGGTGGGGTTACTAGCTTGGAGGTAGGGGTTACTAGCTTGGAGGTAGGGGTTACTAGCTTGGAGGTAGGGGTTACTAGCTTGGAGGTAGGGGTTACTAGCTTGGTGGTAAGGGGTTACTAGCTTGGTGATGGGGGTTAATAGCTTGGTGGTAGGGGTTACTAGCTTGGTGGTAAGGGTTACTAGCTTGGAGGTAGGGGTTACTAGCATGGTGGTGGGGGTTACTAGCTTGGTGGTAAGGGGTTACTAGCTTGGTGATGGGGGTTAATAGCTTGGTGGTAGGGGTTACTAGCTTGGAGGTAGGGGTTACTAGCTTGGAGGTAGGGGTTACTAGCTTGGAGGTAGGGGTTACTAGCTTGGAGGTAGGGGTTACTAGCTTGAAGGTAGGGGTTACTAGCTTGGTGGTAAGGGGTTACTAGCTTGGTGATGGGGGTTAATAGCTTGGTGGTAGGGGTTACTAGCTTGGAGGTAGGGGTTACTAGCTTGGAGGTAGGGGTTACTAGCTTGGTGGTAAGGGGTTACTAGCTTGGTGGTAAGGGGTTACTAGCTTGGTGATGGGGGTTAATAGCTTGGTGGTAGGGGTTACTAGCTTGGAGGTAGGGGTTACTAGCTTGGAGGTAGGGGTTACTAGCTTGGAGGTAGGGGTTACTAGCTTGGAGGTAGGGGTTACTAGCTTGGAGGTAGGGGTTACTAGCTTGGTGGTAAGGGGTTACTAGCTTGGTGATGGGGGTTAATAGCTTGGTGGTAGGGGTTACTAGCTTGGTGGTAAGGGTTACTAGCTTGGAGGTAGGGGTTACTAGCATGGTGGTGGGGGTTACTAGCTTGGTGGTGGGGTTACTAGCTTGGAGATAGGGGTTAATAGCTTGGTGGTGGGGGTTACTAGCTTGGTGGTGGGGTTACTAGCTTGGAGATAGGGGTTAATAGCTTGGTGGTAGGGGTTACTAGCTTGGAGGTAGGGGTTACTAGCTTGGTGATGGGGGTTAATAGCTTGGTGGTAGGGGTTACTAGCTTGGTGGTAGGGGTTACTAGCTTGGAGGTAGGGGTTACTAGCTTGAAGGTAGGGGTTACTAGCTTGGTGGTAAGGGGTTACTAGCTTGGTGATGGGGGTTAATAGCTTGGTGGTAGGGGTTACTAGCTTGGAGGTAGGGGTTACTAGCTTGGAGGTAGGGGTTACTAGCTTGGAGGTAGGGGTTACTAGCTTGGAGGTAGGGGTTACTAGCTTGGTGGTAAGGGGTTACTAGCTTGGTGATGGGGGTTAATAGCTTGGTGGTAGGGGTTACTAGCTTGGTGGTAAGGGTTACTAGCTTGGAGGTAGGGGTTACTAGCTTGAAGGTAGGGGTTACTAGCATGGTGGTGGGGGTTACTAGCTTGGTGGTGGGGTTACTAGCTTGGTGGTAGGGGTTACTAGCATGGTGGTGGGGGTTACTAGCTTGGTGGTGGGGTTACTAGCTTGGAGATAGGGGTTAATAGCTTGGTGGTGGGGGTTACTAGCTTGGTGGTGGGGTTACTAGCTTGGAGATAGGGGTTAATAGCTTGGTGGTAGGGGTTACTAGCTTGGAGGTAGGGGTTACTAGCTTGGTGATGGGGGTTAATAGCTTGGTGGTAGGGGTTACTAGCTTGGTGGTAGGGGTTACTAGCTTGGAGGTAGGGGTTACTAGCTTGAAGGTAGGGGTTACTAGCATGGTGGTGGGGGTTACTAGCTTGGTGGTGGGGTTACTAGCTTGGTGGTAGGGGTTACTAGCATGGTGGTGGGGGTTACTAGCTTGGTGGTGGGGTTACTAGCTTGGAGATAGGGGTTAATAGCTTGGTGGTGGGGGTTACTAGCTTGGTGGTGGGGTTACTAGCTTGGAGATAGGGGTTAATAGCTTGGTGGTAGGGGTTACTAGCTTGGAGGTAGGGGTTACTAGCTTGAAGGTAGGGGTTACTAGCATGGTGGTGGGGGTTACTAGCTTGGTGGTGGGGTTACTAGCTTGGTGGTAGGGGTTACTAGCTTCGTGGTGGGGGTTACTAGCTTCGTGGGGGGGTTACTAGCTTGATGGTGGGGGTTTCTAGCTTGGACGTAGTGGTTACTAGCTTGGTGGTGGGGTTACTAGCTTGGTGGTGGGGGTTACTAGCTCAGTAGTGGGGGTTAATAGCTTGGTGGTGGGGTTACTAGCTTCGTGGTGGGGGTTACTAGCTTCGTGGGGGGGTTACTAGCTTGATGGTGGGGGTTTCTAGCTTGGACGTAGTGGTTACTAGCTTGGTGGTGGGGGTTACTAGCTTAGTGGTGGGGGTTTCTAGCTTGGAGGTAGTGGTTACTAGCATGGTGGTGGGGGTTACTAGCTCAGTAGTGGGGGTTAATAGCTTGGTGGTGGGGTTACTAGCTTGGTGGTGGGGTTACTAGCTTGGTGGTGGGGATTACTAGCTTGGACGTAGTGGTTACTAGCTTGGTGGTGGGGGTTACTAGCTTAGTGGTGGGGGTTTCTAGCTTGGAGGTAGTGGTTACTAGCATGGTGGTGGGGGTTACTAGCTTGGTGGTGGGGTTACTAGCTTGGTGGTGGGGTTACTAGCTTGGTGGTGGGGTTACTAGCTTGGTGGTGGGGTTACTAGCTTGGTGGTGGGGTTACTAGCTTGGACGTAGTGGTTACTAGCTTGGTGGTGGGGGTTACTAGCTTAGTGGTGGGGGTTTCTAGCTTGGAGGTAGTGGTTACTAGCATGGTGGTGGGGGTTACTAGCTTAGTAGTGGGGGTTACTAGCTCAGTGGTGGGGGTTAATAGCTTGGTGGTGGGGATTACTAGCTTGGTGGTGGGGATTACTAGCTTGGTAGTGGGGGTTACTAGCTCAGTGGTGGGGGTTACTAGCTTAGTAGTGGGGGTTACTAGCATGGTGGTGGGGGTTACTAGCTTAGTAGTGGGGGTTACTAGCTCAGTGGTGGGGGTTAATAGCTTGGTGGTGGGGATTACTAGCTTGGTGGTGGGGATTACTAGCTTGGTAGTGGGGGTTACTAGCTCAGTGGTGGGGATTACTAGCTTGGTAGTGGGGGTTACTAGCATGGTGGTGGGGGTTACTAGCTTAGTAGTGGGGGTTACTAGCTCAGTGGTGGGGGTTAATAGCTTGGTGGTGGGGGTTACTAGCTTAGTAGTGGGGGTTACTAGCTTGGTGGTGGGGATTACTAGCTTGGTAGTGGGGGTTACTAGAGAGAATCTTTCCAGTCCACAGTAACCGTGAACTTGGCCTTGAGAGATTGCAGTAAAACTACTAGTCTTGTCAGTTTTCTTACAAATGCGTTGCTTATCGTACCCTTCTTAGTTTTGCGAGGATAGATCGTTTCTTACATAAATTATTTCGCTAAGCACACTCTGGAATAACTAACATGTTTTTAGAAATGGTAGTCTCTCAAGATCAAGTTCACGGTCACGTGGCCTACCCCATTTTGGGCTACCCCTGTTTCCAGCTCCAAAATACAGAGCACAATTGAGCAACGTTATTGCCGGAAAGTTTGGTATGGGACTTGGTAAAGAGACTTTGAAGATGTGTCAGCAAGTATTCGGAGGTAGTTGCCTTCAAAGGCGCAGGTTTTTAGGTGGCACAAGTATTTTAAAAATGGCTGAGAGGGCATTGAGGATGAACCTCCAGCAGAGTGTTCATCAACGAGCAGAACCGACGAAAATATGGAAAATGTACGTGTTAAGTTTGAAAAGAATGGTTGCAAACGAAGTTGGCCTTCATATAATAGGAGAACGGATTGTGAGTCAGCTGCGGTTCATGTACTCCTGTCTAGGAAAGGAGGCCAGCAGCAGCCACCTTGTGGGGGTAGGAGTGGATGTGGGGAAGGAGGCTACGAGTTAGGTTAGGTTAGAATAAAAACAATAGATTTGATTTTATATCCTATCAGGAGTCTATCCTATTGGTTATATCTTATTGGTGAGTCTTTTAATCGAAAGTTATGACAGACTTGGGTCTTGTCAAGATTACTTTCTCGTATAGTATTACAAATAATAATTACACTAGGCCTACACTTTTTCGACATGGAATAAAAAAATGTCACTACTGTTTGAGTCTCTGTGAGATTGCGTAGTAGTGAGGCAAGTATCATGGGTCGGCCTTTGGAACGAGTTAAATGTTGGTTTTCCTAGAACTTCTTAAACTCAAGGTCTCCTCCGTCTCTTTATCTCACTCCCCCTTTCTTTGAGAGAGAGAGGGAGCTTACGGGCTCGGATCGAGAAACTACCCGACTACCTTCGTCAAACCAAGAGGGTGACTGGCTCACAGATAATAAAAGTTCTCATCGCCATCACTGAGAATTGGAAAACGAGAAAGATTCGCTCGATGCTCGTACCGAAGGTTTAGAATGAGGACTAAAAGCAAGGATATTGAAACATTTGCGAAGACCTTCTGGATTGCCTTGAAGAGGATCCTGACTTAATAAACGTCGTCGCTCAAAAGGCATCGTCATCGGGCTCTGGTTGCCATAAAAGCGAGTACTAAAAGACGTCTAGAGGACATTATACGAAATCAGCCTTGGAAGAGCCGCTGGGTCAAGTGGGTTCAAGCCCAAGGGTCATATTTTGAAGAATTTTAAAACTGGAAGCAATAACTACATTAAATTCTTATATCGCAGAAAGGTCCTATTATTTTAATCAGCCCCAATATAATTCCATTAATATTTTTTTACCACTTTCGTTAAATTTCCGAAATAACGTTTGCCTCACAAGTAGGCGTGTTTTACCCAAAGTTGTAACAGCCTTCGCCTAACCTTGTTATAGCCTAAAAATAAAACTTCTATTTCTGTAATTTATTAGTCACAAACATAAATAAAATGTGCTAAAACTTTTGATATAGCGTCGTATAACCAGATTTGAACCGCGTAGGCTTCAAATACTTGATCAATATCCTATAATATGTGTAAATAAGCTTGATTCTAAACTATATATTTTTTATATATCTGTTTCCTGAGAAGAGAATTCTTAAAATATTGTAAAGCTAATTAAGGGCTGCTGAAACTTTATAGATAACGATTTCATAAAACAATCTATATAAGATGAAAAAAAATATATCTAAAAGACGTAAACCTTTAATCTATGTTTAGGAGAGTTTTATGGCGACCTTAAACGAAGTCATTGTTGATTGTAATCAACCTGTTAAGCAACACATGATGATGAAACATAAAACTTATAGCTCAGTAAACACTATTTAGTTCACAGATTGCTTGTTCATCAAGGTGGTAGACCCTAATCAATTGCCGCCCCTTTTGACCACCCTATATTGCCCTTTAAACGCAAACATATTAGGTTTACACAATAGGTTTCACCGCAAGATTAGATTTGGTAACACGCAGTGGTTAATAATTCGGACCTAATTTTACTATTTGTGTAACTAATATTTTAAAAGTACGAAAAATATCGGTTTCAGGTATCGAAATATTCTCATAAAAATTATGACGCATAAAGAATTAAGAACTACAAGAGAAGTTATTTTTGAAAGTTATAAAATTGTAAAGGAAACAATTTAAAAAATTCATAGATTTGAATAAACAATAAGTGCAACTATCGAAAAACTAATTTGAAATAAGATATATTAAGACGGATTACATTCTAATACACCTAAATTACAATCAGGTATCCGGTTAGTATATTTTAATTAGAAAACAATAGGTTTAACAGCGTGAACTAACCGGTTGCTGAAACGAGAATACGCCACAATTTTTTTTGGTCTTGTTCTAACCTATCCAATAAACATTGCCGCTGAGGAGAAGAAGATGCCAGCACAGTAGCAGTAGTGTGCAATATATATATATATATATATATATATATATATATATATATATATATATATTCCTTATTTATTACGCAGTCTTTCTATTCCCAGTTTCCATTTCCTTCTGTTCAGCCATAAGTTTTGGAGAGTTCTTTTTCTTGTATTTCTGTTTCGATGCCTTCTCGCCAGCTCCTTCTAGGCCGTTCTTTCTTTCTTCTCCCATAAGGACTCCATTTTATTAGCAGTTTCGGTATTCTTCTTTCCTTCGTCCTTTGCACTTGCACATACCTTTTTAGCGTTTCGTTTTAATGTCCTACGATTGTATTTTTTTACTTTCATTATCTGTTTTATTCTGTGATTTGTAGTTTTCTCCAGTCTTTACTCTCAGTCTTTGACTTGCGCCTTGAAAAGTCCATCTCGGTCGCAATCAATGTCTTTCCGTTCTTTTGCTTCAATTACCATACGTCACTGATATATGTGACTGTACGCTTTACAGTTGTATCGTATATGCGTCGTTCATTCTCTGTCAATATGCGTTGGTCCTATAGTATCCAATTTAGTTGGTTTAATGGCTCTTCTTCCTTGTTTATATTTTTCTCTTATAGCTGCTACTAATGTTCCATCATTTGTTATCGGTATGCCCAGATATTTATGCTTATCGCAAACTTTATCTTCCTCCCATCTTCCAACCTAACCTGTATAACAAATTTACAACTCATAATTCTAACATAACACTACAATATGTCCCTTTTGTTTTCCCCTCGTATTTCAATTTGTGATGATATCCACTCTGTGACGATATCCTATACAGGCAAAATCTCCACCTTACATGATTAAAGCAAACCTTGTTAGAATAATAAGCTCACCTACCAATCCTCTCTCGTCAAAGGCTTTCCCCTGTCATTCATGCAGCTGGGAACCGAATCCCAATGTCCGTCAGGCTGATGATGTACAAAATATACAACCGTACCATCATCACTTACGCAGCTAGCCCTTGGTATTACCTTCTGAGCGATACTTCAAAGAGACGGCTGCACTCTTTCCATAACGTCACGCTCTGAACAATCACCCCAAGGTGAGTGAAAAACACAATAGCCGCGGGACTAAACGTTCCACCCCTAGAGGATTTCATCCTCAAAGTAACCACATCTCTCAAAGATCAAGAAGAACGCTCCTTTCATCCACATCTGTGGCAATAGTAACAGATCCCCCGCATAGCCTTAGAGGCGCAGACGCCGATATAGGTCGAACATCTAAAAGCCACGTCTCAGCAAAATCCAACTCTAAACCAAATCTGACCGACCACAGTCAAAATGTTCAACAACTTGATCAGCACCAAATATTTAAGTACAAATTTAAATGTAAATAGCAGCCACAAAGCCTCTAAAACTATTAGTCCACAACCATCCATTCCACAATAACTTACGTACATTTATACAGCTGTAAATGTTTTAGAACAGTAACAGCAAACCACAGGAGCGAGGCAGAGCTCCGAAGAAGAAGCCAACGTGTTAGAATAATGCAAAGTAAATGCAAAAATATTAGCCCCAATTTGTTTTTATTAATGAAGTACTAATCACACATTTTTCGAAACATAAGGGAGCAAAAAATGTACTTTTCCAGCTCCCATTTGAGGAAATAAATTTATTTGCTTATTTAACCATCTGAAGGGAAGAAAAAAGTTGAACCGGAAGTAATTTATTAGCGCCAATAAAGTAAATCCAATAAACAGAGTTAAAGCATTTATCTTGGCGTTCCTGCGTTTATTTGGCGCTCAGGGGGAGTAATGCTTAAAATGTTAAATTGAAGCTGACTTTAGGAGGGGCTATGTGAGGCATTTTATAATTTGTTTTTGTGCTATTTAAACAAGAAAAAAGGAAAGTACACAAATTTACTTCAATAAGGGGAGAAGGAGCAGCTGAGAAAAAAATGTTTAAAATGGTATCTGCGAATTTAAACACGTAAATATTTGCGACAGCTGATCTGTAATATCAGAAATAGTCTCGCCATAAGTAAAGAGAAATTAGTCTTTACACATCCCTTTGTAAAATAAAATATATATCCTGTAACATCATCGGTTCACAGGGAAGGGTACGTTTCTTCTTAGTCTAATTTATACATTTTTTATTAAATATTTATATATTTATTTCAGGAATGTATTCAATAAAGACTAACACATTTATTGTAGTTAGTAATAAAATAACGTAGATAGCAAAAAACATTTATTAGAAGTTTACTAAATACAATCTTTTAAAACAATTTCATTTGAAATAAGTTCTTTAAAAGAATCAGACGTGCCTAAGAATGTTTTCATTTCAAAAATTGGATTAAAAATACATGACCCATTATTATTGTTATATTATATTATTTGTATTGATATTTATAAAAATTTAAATAAGTTATTATATTTATTATATTATCAACACTATTTAATAATAACCTTTATCCTTAAAAATGTTTATAACATAACATAACCTACGTGTAAATCAGCTGTTCTACAACATAACCTATAACACAAAATCAGCTGTTGCATAAAGTCATATGTTATCATCTAATTCACTTTGAGATGAATCCGAGGGAAATTACACAGGTGCAAAATTTTATGTTTATGTCCATACAATACGTTTTTTTAGGAGTTTATACTTCAAAAGGGATTCATTATAATTTTACTGTGCTAGTGTAGGGAGAATGAATAAAACTGCCAATAGAGAATCACGCCTATCCAAATGTATCAAATAATTGGGTAATTATATAGTTTTATCTGGAGATGCAGTCATGGCTAAGGACAGTGTAAACATAATTAATATTCCCGATGCCTCAAAAATTTACAAAAAAACCTAACCTAGCTTCAAATTACGCGTAAAACCTCACAACAATAAGTAATCGATGTAAAGTCATACGATCGATTCCTTCAAGAACACGGTAAAAACACTATTACATTACAAAGAACTGCAAACATGCAATATTACATTGTAAATCAACACACGCAAAATATCTATAAATAGACGTAACAAAGAATAGTGTGTAACATTACCTCTTTGTCGTCTAGGGAGAAGGCAGTTGTATGCCACAATAATATCTTCAACAGATGCTGACAAACCTTGCAAATGACAGATTTCTCAACGACAGTGTCGTAGAAAGAGGGTGAACAATTATTTACCACAATGATTTCGTAAATTCAGTGAAACCGATATCGGGAAGGATTTGCAACAGTTTTCATTTCATTTTGTTAATAAAATATAATTTAGGGTTTTGTTTGTCAGGTTAATTATTTGCATTCTACCTGCAATCGATGTTGGCAATATCTATCTATCAATTTATTTATTTATCTATCTAACCTATCTCTGTCTGTCTGTCTGTCTGTCTGTCTCTCTCTCCCTCTCTCTCTCTCTCTCTCTCTCTCTCTCTCTCTCTCTCTCTCTCTCTCTCTCTCTCTCTCTCTCTCTCTCTCTCTCTATATATATATATATATATATATATATATATATATATATATATATATATATATATATAATGAAATAAAATAATTTTCATAAGCAAGAATATACGAGTATTACTTCACTTTATTGTTGATTGAAGCTTTTCGCTAATTTACATTATTAGCATTTTCAAAATTTATAAATCACTGTCCAGTTATGTGACTAGAGTAAGACTGTTGAATATAATTGTACTATGCTCAGTAAACGGTATCAGTTAACTTATCTGTTAGACAAATATACTTTAATATTTTATTTATCTTAATCTTTTATTTTTAAAATTCATCGAAATGTCATTGAGTAATACTCGTATATTCTTGTTTATGAAAATTATTTGATTTCATTATACATATTCAACAAGAAAAAATAATTCATCTAAGGATTACAATATATATATATATATATATATATATATATATATATATATATATATATATATATATATATATTATAGCGAGAAAGAGCGAGAGAAAGCTACAGAAGCGGATTCAGAAAGAGTTGAAGAAACAAATGTGAAAATATCAACAGGAAATAAAATTTGTATTACCGCCTGTAGGAGAGTTAATTTCCGGTGCTGCTCCCTAAACGAGAATTTAGAATTCAACCTTCAAAAGCTATTTTGAATTATAACCCTTCTTGGGACGTGGACGATGTATATAGTTACAACGAGACAAATACTTTAATTATTTTATAAACTACTACTCTAAAAATAATTACCTTAAGGTTCAGATCAGTTGTTTTCAGTTGACGTTTGTCGCCATGAGTAGGAAATCTCAGGGTAATAATCATATACATAAATATCCGTGTCTCTCCCTTTCTCTGTAATATATATATATATATATATATATATATATATGCTGATACGTATTCCTTCACGGATAGAAAAATATGACGAATAGTTATTATCTGGAGTACATACGTTCATTCTGCAGTGCATAAATTTATGGGAATTTATGAGAACTGCGAATTTATGCACTGCAGAATGAACGGATGTACTCCAGATAATACTATTCGTCATATATATATATATATATATATATATATATATATTTAATAAATTTAAAATAATTCAAACACAAGAATACTTTTAATGAATATATTTATTCAAAGCTTTTCGCCGATAAAAAAGTATCAGCATCTTCACGAAACTTTCCTGAAGATGCTGATACTTTTTTATCGGCGAAAAGCTTTGAATAAATATATTCATTAAAAGTATTCTTGTGTTTGAATTATTTTAAATTTATTAACTATATATACAAGAAAACATATCACCATATTTAATATATATATATATTAGGGATGGGCCGATTCCTAAAATTTTCGATTCCGATTCCGATTCCGATTCTAAAATTTTCCTTCGATTCTCGGTTCTTTAGTCGATTCTCGATTCTTTTAAGTTATATTAGCTTACATGCTAGTTCTTTAATAATTAATTTAGTTAACATCTTGGTCATATGGCAAAACCTTTTAAAAGTTCTGTTTTAATGTAATAGGCTACACAAAACCTTCTACCGTGAGAGTGATATCTGTCTATAATATAATTTATTAAGGTTAAGTTTCGGAGGAATAATACAGTGTTTCTGTTATCCGTCTATTCGCTCAACCGTCATGGCCACGGTTCCGACGGTGACGGTGAATCGAGTTTTTACTGTACTTTTTTGTATTTTGTTCTGACATTTAGTGAGAGAGAAAGAGAGAGATAGGGAGAGAGAGAGAGAGAGAGACGAGCGATGTCAAACGACCAGAAATGGTTACGATCTTGATTGCTGTTGCTTCATAAATAATAATATTTTCGTTTACTTAAATCATTTAATTCATTCAAATCAACTAATACATAAATAAGACATAGTTGGTAATTAATTATTTTTCTACACAAATATAATAAATTTTGGTAATAAATTTTGTTTGGTAATAAATTACTCCACACGCATATTTTAATAGTTAACAAAATAGAAATCGGAATCGACACTTTTATGAATGAAGAATCGAGTATCGACGATTCCTCGATACCACCTAGAATCGACGATTCCTGGAATCGAGAATCGGAATCGGCCCATCCCTAATATATATATATATATATATATATATATATATATATATATATATATATATATATATATTATTATACAATATATTTTCTTGTATAATATTTAAAAACAACTAAGGTTATTCTTATAGAAGAATTATTCATTAATTTATGTTCAAAGCTTTTCGTTGATAAACAGTACCAAAATCATCAGGAATGATAAACAGTACCAACATCATCAATATTCATTCCTGATGATATTGGTACTGTTTATCATTCCTGATGATTTTGGTACTGTTTATCAAAGAAAAGCTTTGAATATAAATTAATAAATAATTTTTGTATTTGAATAACCTTAGTTGTTTTTGATATATATATATATATATATATATATATATATATATATATATATCCATGATTCCATACATATGATTCCATTTTCGCGTGAAGATCCCACCCCCACCCTAACCTACGTAAACCTTGAGATCAGTTACGGTCTGAGTTGACAAAGGGACACATCTCCCGAAACGGCCGTCCTCAACAAGAAAAGTAAGTGCTACTATAGGCAAGTTTAAAACATCTAAAAGTGTTTAGTGATCAAAATATTCATACATACATACATACATATATACATATATACATATATATATATATATATATATATATATATATATATATATATATATATATATATATATATCAAGTTTTTGATATATATAATATTTGCATAGATAAATAAAGTAAATGGGTCCCCTTCACAGGGTGTGGTCAGTAGGACCGTGGCAGATGCAATTCTACCGTGTACATTCACCTCTTTGCGGTTAACGGGAGACAAGCCGATCCTCGCTTAGTGGGTAGAATCAAACAAAATTGAGGATTGTTGTAGGAAACTATTTAAAAAGTTATTTTATTCAACACCATGGAGTTAATTCTTTATGAACCTAATGACTATTAAAAATATGCATTTCTTGTGTCACCAATGAGAGTTAGTTTTGTAGTTAACCATGCAAAAGGAAGACAATTCATCAGGTTTACAATTAGTTGTGGAATGGACGTCATAGAAAATAGCAATGGTTTGACGGTGCAATTGGATTTAAATTTTGGCATTGTGTATATTAGAAACAATTTAAGCATAAGCAAAGGTCATAATGAACTACATATGTTCAAGTTTGAACTGAATATCTGCGTAGGTCTATTATTGAACCGTTTATATGTAAAATAATGAACTGATATACATATTGTGTGTGTGTGTGTGTGTGTGTGTGTGTGTGTGTGTGTGTGTGGTGTGTGTGTGTGTGTGTGTGTGTGTGTGTGTGTGTGTGTGTGTGTGTGTGTGGTGTGTGTATGTATGTAAAAGAGAGAGAGTAAAAGTAAGAGGGTGTGTGTGTGTGTATGTAAGAGGGAGAGAGAGAGAGAGAGAGAGAGAGAGAGAGAGAGAGTAAAAGGAAGAGGGAGAAGGTGTGTGTAAGAGAGAGAGAAAGAGAGTAAAAGGAAGAGGGAGAGTGTGTGTAAGAGAGAGAGAGAGAGAGAGAGTTAAAGGAAGAGGGTGTGTGTGTGTGTGTGCGTGAGGGAGAGAAAGAGAGTAAAAGGAAGAAGGAGTGTGTGTGTGTGTGTAAGAGGGAGAGAGAGAGGAAGAGTGTGTGTATGTGTAAGAGAGAGAGGAAGAAAGAGAGAGAGAGTGTGCGTGTGTATGTACCGTGGAAGAGAGAATGAGAGAGATAACAAAACTTTTAGGTGTTTTTCAGAAAACTAGACAATGTACTCATACAATTGCTACTTAATTAAATTTATACATTGAAGCCGCAATATTCCAACTACCTTCGCAATGTCCAGATATATATAGCTAATCTCGCTAAAAGCTGGGCTAGCGTGTGTGGCGACTGTCACAGCAGTTTAGGACATTGATTATGTTAATTGGGTAACCCCAAGAGGGCGCTCCAGTCGGCTTGAATGTGGGACTTATAATGGATAAACCTGGAAACTTAGCGTAAGATATAATGAGGATACCAAAGTCCGGTGACGAAGTTCTGTGGCTTTCCCAACAGACAAGTCACATATTCACGTAGAGAAGCGTGGATAATTGCCCTGGAAACTTTGGTTTTACGATTGCGAATATTAAGGCTATTTATAATAAACCAATGTTAGTCCCATTAATTTATATAAACAACGAGCCAGAGAATTTATTTTAATAGAGTGATTATTGAAAAACAGTTAAGATAAGAGGTTTAAAATCCTTGTACACAAATTTTAAGAATATATGCATTTTATATTCAAAAGGGTTTAAAATGTGTCAGTCGAAATATAAAACCTTTCTTTCAAAAGAAGTAAATTAACTGAATAAAATTTCTTAATATTACTTATGAGTACACTCTTCTTCTTTAACTTGAACCCTCTCTCTCTCTCTCTCTCTTATACACAAACAAACACACACACACACACACACACACACATTCTCTCTCTTACAAATCCACACACTCTGTGTCTCTCATACACACATTCTCTCTATTTCTCTCTGTGAGATAAATCTGAAATTCTCTTGAATATGAAATTAATTATTTCTTAAAAATCTGATTTCAAGTTATTATATTTTCTTAAAATTATTTATGAATAGACTCTCCTCCCACTCTCTACCCCCCCTCTCTCTCTCTCTCCCTCTCTCTCTCTCTCTCTATATATATATATATATATATATATATGATTGATGCATACATCAAACTTCAAACTTACAACTTAAACTTAGCTCCACAACCCATCAAAAACAAACACACATTCCCCACATTAGAAAACGTAAACCTTATAAAAAAAAGTACAAACAGGCCTTTAAATGACAATCTGGGAACAACTACAAATTTATAAACATAAAAATAATATCATAAACGAACAAATACATATAAAATTATAAAAACGATAAATTATTCAACCTAATAGATAAAATTAACCCCAAGGCAAACTAAAAAGACTCGCACAGTGCAGTGAATCCGAAAATAGAACAATAACGTACACCACACCTTGTGACTACGGAAATTCCACACAGCCCGCAGCTACTACAACCCCCGGTCAGTGATGCTTGATGATGGAGATACTATCAATCATTGAAATTTAACTCGCATAAATACCGAGTAAGATTCTTGTTTAAGTACATATAGTGAAAGTAATAAGTGAATACAAGAAAACAGTGTTGCAAAGCTATATATATATTTATATACAAACTTTAAAGCCTCTTGAATATAAAATTTATATTATTATAAAATTTGAGTTAAGGTTTTCGAAACACTCATTGTGATTATAGTAGAACTCCAATTATCGGAACTCCAACTACGAGAATTATTTTTTATACGAATCGCTTTCATATTTCCAAAAAAAAAATATATATATATATTAAGGCGGAAACTTACAGCGATTTCCAAATTAATAATTCTGTCTAGCTACACGTTTTATCGGCCTTTTCTCCTGGAAGGTAATGTTTGTAAGAACAACGCGCACATTCTTTGGTTGATGTCACCGTCTCCGTGCAGTTCTGTGTAGTTGGCTGTCATTTTTGTCAGATGGTAGGGCCTAGTACTGTATCATAGGTTTGTTGTTTTAAGTTTGTGATAAAACTATTTAGCTTACCGTTAGCGGATAAACTAATTATAGATCAATCAAACAAAGGCGTAATGGGTAAACAGTTGGCTCAGATGTACGGTGTTGGACAATCAACGATTTCAGACATTAAAAGGAGCAAACCTTCATGTCAGTGCTTGAAAACAAAGATGCAAGTTCTTCAAGTAAGTTAATGAAGTAAGCAAATAATAAGGAATTAGAAGATGCCTTCCAAGTGGTATTTCCAGCAACGTTGTATGGTAAACGCAATTTCGGGTCCGATTCTTTGTGAAAAAGCTAAAATCCTAGATGCTATGTGAAAACGCTAAAATCCTAGATGCTATGTGAAAACGCTAAAATCCTAGTTGCTATGTGAAAACGCTAAAATCCTAGTTGCTATGTGAAAACGCTAAAATCCTAGATGCTATGTGAAAACGCTAAAATCCTAGATGCTATGTGAAAACGCTAAAATCCTAGTTGCTATGTGAAAACGCTAAAATCCTAGTTGCTATGTGAAAACGCTAAAATCCTAGATGCTATGTGAAAACGCTAAAACCCTAGATGCTATGTGAAAACGCTAAAATCCTAGATGCTATGTGAAAACGCTAAAATCCTAGATGCTATGTGAAAACGCTAAAATCCTAGATGCTATGTGAAAACGCTAAAATCCTAGTTGCTATGTGAAAACGCTAAAATCCTAGATGCTATGTGAAAACGCTAAAATCCTAGTTGCTATGTGAAAACGCTAAAATCCTAGATGCTATGCGAAAACGCGTAGAAAAAATAAAATTATAAAAAAGTTATTTCTTCCATGTAGGAATTTTGTTTATCCGAATGGGTCTGATTCCAGTTATTTCGGATATTTGTATTTGTACTGTAAGTTTTTCAATAATCACTGTTTAAATAATGTTTAACTCATTGTTAGTTATTTATGCACAGATAGTTTATTATTAAGAATATTTATAAATCTATTTTCTGGAAGCTTTTCATCAATGTAATTTATTAATATCGCCAGGAGCTACGTACATCGTCAACAGCTAAAACAGCGCTTAAATAGACACATACAAATCTTTTGGTCACATTTGGTACCGTGTTGAGATGCCAAATACAACATTTAACTTGTCATTTTACGTAAAATATTAAATACTGATTAATTAATAAATGGTGTTGTGTTGGATGCTATGAGCAAACGTCAAGATTATAATCTGACGTAAATAACAAATGTAATTAAATTTGCTCAGAGCCTGGCTAAATGTACATAAGTAGAAAATTGTATTTATTTTTTTATAATGCCCACAATGTCAAGTAATTTGCTTTTATATCATAAACAAGTAATATGAACAAAAAAAATTTAACGCCAATTCCTACTTTGATAAAAAAAATTATTTGTTTAGAATTTATTAAGTAATTACAATTATAATAAATAATGTAGCATAACCTATTCGTTAATACAGCTGTCATATTACATAACCTATAACATAAAATAAGCTGTTTATAAAATCTTATGTTATAACTTATTTTAAGCAAAAGGAACAATATAACTATATTGCATACTCTGTCCCTTTAGTGAAAAGTTTTTCTTCCATATAAAACTAAAATTAATTCGTTATTAAATTTAACTGATGAATAATTATTTGAAAACAAACTGTATAAACATCAAGTGTCATCCACTACGGGTAAAAAAATTGTGTTTTAACTTGAGTGGATGAATAAAAAGTATTTTATTAATGATTGACAATTTTAACAAGATATATACTGTATATATATATATATATATATATATATATATATATATATATATATATATATATATATATATATATATATATATAAAGCGAGTATGAGCTAATGGAAGGCATTGCAATAATTAAATAAAGGTTAATGATATCAAACTAAAGCTAAGCAATTCAGAGAGAAGGTTTCTGGATATTATATAATGGCCTCAGATTAAACCTAGCTCAATTAGTTACTTATATTGTAGAAATATCTTTAGAAATTTTATAGTTCTCTAATCTGTAAATAACATGAATGTGGTGAAGTACTTGCTGAACTTAAGTAAATAGAAATGTTTGTTTTTAATTTGTGGCTTTTATATAAGCTCAGTATTTTGAATCCGCTCTGAGTAGAGGTTAGTAAAATAACAATAATTATTTTAATGCCATCATGTTAATTGTAAGTCCTATTAATTCACTATACTAAATTAATTAAATACCGTAGTTATATTTATTTTTAAAAAGAACACATTCATACGTGAGGCAGAGAAAATCCCAATTTAAAATTTTAATTATTCAATCTGTTATTAAGAACAGCCACGATACGAATAACCAATTAGGAAAAAAGAAAGTTTAAACCGCCCTGTTTTGATTGTTGATGGTTTAATTTATTAATGGTTTAAATATAATGAGCTTCCTCAGTTTATAATAGGAAGTATTTTACAAAGCAATTTTTAAAGATAAATGGGTTTTAAAAACTCATTTAAAATCTTGAAATAAATATTTTGCAATATTTAAAATTAACTTCCAGGCAATATAGTATTTTATTTTCTAATAATAATAATTTTATTATCTTAATTTTGTTTTAAAATTAAAATTATTATTATTAAATTTTATTAGTTTTATTAGTATTAAAACTAATATTTCGTTGGTTAGCTTTTAAAATAATAAAATTAATAAACCTGGTATATTTCACAAATACCTGGCTTATTACACATAGCCTACGTATTGGCGCCAATGTGCTGGGGGTTGTTTGATGTGGAACGGATGTGAACCCTTTATTAACGGCGACCAGGGCGCGTTTCCCGCGGGAAGTAGGTCTTCAATTTTACCTAACGTTTTTAATAACAAGCTTGCGTTAGACTTAATAAAGGCTTATTTTTGTCCTAATTCTGCGTAATACCTCATGAATAAATATTTCTCTCGGTGTAATAAATTATAATTTATAAATTAATATTTGTTCTAAAACCTTGTTTTTACAAAAAAATTTCTAAATTACCTAATATAGTTTAAATAAAGAAAGAATTTAAATAAAAACAACCCTGATACAAGATACATTTATGCAAACCTCGTGGCCGTCGTCAGAGTACATTGCGAGAGAAAGAAAAACCCCTGTGTATTGAAATGAATTCTATGTTGTTAAATACTAGATTAGATTTTATGATTAAGATGTACGCAAGGCCGAGTCTATCACTGAAGGGTTGCAGCATTATCAGATGTAGGGAGGAATATATTAAATAAATATTTACATTGACATCATCTAATCAGCTTTATTTCATAACTAGACTGTAATTCTGCACCAAATATAAGAAGGGGGAGACCACATGTCAGTGTTATAAAGTACGGATGGTCGATCCAGTGACTTTAACGGATTGGTGATTTTAGTTGAACGACGCCAGGTTTGGATCAGTGACTTTTATCGGTGACTTTACAACCTGTGACAAGGGATATTGAGACAGCTCTGTACGTACCAATAACAGGCAGTCATACCTCACTGGTGAAATGATTCCACACCTCGCTTTTTTTCTGGAAGGGACATTTTATTTAGAAATAAACTCCTAAAAAATTAAGAACAAACTAGCGACTACGGAATAGCGTCTACTGTACACTACACTGTCACTATCTTGAAACCTGACACAAATCGATCACTCACACACGACGTAAATGAGTAGAACCAGTGACAGTGACAAATCAATCGATGACAGCCGTGGTAAAATATTAGTAACTTTTCAGTCGCGACAGCGACACTTTGCCCAATCACAACAGAAATAAACCCCCTCCCCTCTTCCCTTCAGTCTACGACACTGCACAATAATCGGTGCCGTGAGCGGAGCTGTGGGAGCAGAGCCAGTGACAGCGACAAACCAATGACAGCCGTTTAATCCAGTAACAGCGACAAATCATCCAATGACAGTCGTTTCATCCAGTGAATGCGACATTTCGCCCAATCACAACAGAGGCAACTTCTAAACGATCCATTGTCACTGCAACTGGCATTTTCCACATTTTGTCAATGGCACCACCAGCGTCAAAGTAATATCAGTGACTAGTCACCGTTACAAAAAATATCGACCATCCCTATTATAAAGGCGGGCTCAAAACCTGAAAGATTGAGAGCCTTCGGGGCTATATAACCCAGAAATAGCAAAGCAGCCTAACCCATAAGACTAACACTCTGAACTTAGGTTCCTTAATTGTATTTTGGCAGCCTTAACCTTGTAGTTACTCAAGATTTAATAAGTTACAAAAACCGTGAAACAATTCTGTGAACAGTAATCCTCTAGAACCTGATTTTTTCCCTGCTACTGCACTCTCATAGCGAGAAAACCTTAGACCCAGTCTGAGCTAGAAATATCTGTTACTCTGTCACATTGGTTAATCGTAGTGTAATCATGCCAAGTCCTTGTGGAGCTCAAGCATGATTACCAGTTCTATCTAATTCTTGAGCAGTAGAGAAATACAGTTTAAAAAAAGTTTACTTCCTGATTGTCAACTATCGCTTATGTATTCGCCGTATTTTATTATGCCCTTTCCAAAAACTGTTTTGGCGACATCAGACACTTAGCTAGGATCTGGGAAGAGGAGGTTCCAGTCAAGAGCGGAACCTATCATTTGAATTATATACTTTTAGATTGTTCGTTTGTTAACAATTTAAAATAATTAAAATATTTCAAGTATTGAATAAAAAATACAACTAATACCCAATATAAAACTGCACCGCAAGAAATAGGAGGCGAAGAAAGATGAAAAAATAAGCATTAAAAGTTTAATAACAAAAACAATAAACATAAAACAAAATAATAAATCAAAAGAAGCAATAAAGAAAATTAATAAATTCAAGTACCTCTTATTAAAATTGTAACAATAAAAACATAGAATTATGAAGGCAATGAAGGAATTAATGTATAAAGAAATAAATAATACAATAAAACTTTCAAGTGATGCATTACAATTGTACCAGTTTTAAGTCTAGTAAGCTGAAATATAAAATGTTGCTGTTGTAGGTTATGGATTTTACCCGGTTCAAAAATATTATGAGTGGATTCTAACGGAATATTTCTCACCTATTGCTTTATGAAAACATATCAATAACAAATTTATTAACATTCACTTGAAAATTAATATAAGTAAAAATTCAATAAAGATGCATTGACGACAAGCCCGTAAAAACACTACCAATTATCAATGACAACGTACTCCTTTCTTTCCGGTCTGTTGAGTTAGTTGAATATCTCTTCGCGACGCTACAGCACTGTTCAGCCAACAATACAGCATTGCCTCCAATTACTGCTCGACTGGGGTAGTCTTCCTGAACATTGCAAAGGCCTTTGACGGGGTCTGGCACAACGGGATCTTGGTGAAACTACGACAATCTGGCTTTCCAGACGGGCTTATACACCTAGTTAGCTCATACCTGTCCAACCGCAAGTTTAGGTTTGATGTAGACTAAACTCAATCTACACTACGGACTATACGGGCCGGACTCCCTCAGGGCTCATTTATCGGGCCCGTATTGTTCAACATCTACATCGACGACATATCGACAGCACTCAACACACAAGTTCAATATTTGGATATAACACAGCGTTATCCGCTTAGTCATGGCAACCACATCTAATACACTCCAATTTACAGGACCATCTTACAGCACTAGAATCATGGCTCAGCTACTGGAGAGTTAGGGTGAACATAACCAAGTGCCAAGCTCTGCTTCTCTCCAAACGTAGGACACACCAACTCAACACACCACTAAAACTATTAGGCGGGGACATTCACTGGGGGAACCAGGTCAAATATGTGGGAGTCATACTCGACAGATGCCCGACTTGAGACCCTCACATTACCTACACGTTAAAGGAAGCAACAATTAGATTAACACAAATATTTCCTATGCTCAACAGAACAAGCCCACTTTCACTACGGGCGGCCACTACTATATAAGTATCTATGTTGCGCAGCATACTCACGTGCGCTCCACCCGTCTGGGGCCATGCAGGCAACAAACGCTTACGCAGACTCTAGTTATTCCAAACATATTTTTGCGAATAATCACGAAGGCACCTAGATGTACAAGATTAACACTGCTTCACACTGACTTGAAAGTGCCTTTCATCGAACAACACCTCCGTCACTTAGCAACAAGGTTCTACAAAGAGGATTACGCACGTACAACATCCACACTCATTTCCTCACTGGGTAGATACGATCCTACCCACGACATAAACAGACGGCCGCTGTCCCTACTGACCACCTAGCTTTAATCATAACGCAAAAATTAAATATATACCTACTAATAGATGCTGGTTCACAGTTATGTTCCAGGTGACGCAGGGGCACAGGGGGTGACGCAGGGTGACGCAGGTGCACCCTGGGGAGGGTCGCAGGGGGTGACGCAGGTGCACCCTAGGGAGGGTCGCAGCTTAGCCCCAAAGGAAGTACTAATTTTGATTACATGCCTTTTCAATTTCGAGTAACCAGCAGAGAAAGTGCATGTCATTTCCTGCCATAGATTCACCAACAAGGTATTTCTAAGGTAATACCCCTCATTATCCCTTAGCATAAGGTGATCCAACCCCCAGGGTTCCTGCATGATCTGTCGCGGGATTTTTCATGGTAGGTTTTCTTCCTTGCCAGGTTTTTTCATCCCGCTCTTAGTGCGACACTTACCGTACTGTTTCATTTCACTATCTCCTGATTCTCCATGGAAAGAGCTGCTGAGCTTGGTACATGGGCAATCAATCCCGTTTCCTTCACTCGCGGTAGGGATGCTATCCGCATGCGCATGTGAGACGGACGGAGCTCCTAGAGTTTGGGTGCCACGAGAGCTGGGCGGATTTTAGCGGTCTAGATCCGGGTAAAATAAAACAATGAACTTAAAAAAAAAGCAAACCAATAACACACAGACTAGTTGGGATCGTGACATCATATACTGAATTTAACGCAACTTGATCGGGCTACCCACTACTCCAAGAAATTGAGCCTTGTAAAAAATTGACATTTGCATGTTATTTGCTTGAAACTCTTTCCTTACAGTTAAAAACAACCGTATTTATTTCTCTATTTACCGCGTTGTGAGGAACAATTAAATCAGACAACTTTTTGAGAAACAACTAACCAATCAAATGTATTCACTACACACTATAGGCCTACACGATTTCAGGAAGTCTATACGAGGTGGACTTGGATTGTGTCTTGTATACGTTTACAGACACCTGGAGAAGTATTCCCTATGGTGGATTTATGGGAAGCTTTGGGGCTCACTTCCTCCCAATATGGATAGGTGAATACTTTTAAACTATAAAATAACACTATAAATGTAAAATAAATTGCTATTTCCATGTTTGCGTTCACCCCTACTTATTAATTAATAGAATATGTTTACAAACCCATATTAATCATTATATTACTATATACGATAATCATTAATAAATACGCCAATGGGACAATGTAATAAATAAGTGGTTTTCTGCTATAAACTGAAATGGGGCGCCTGATCTTCATGTAAATCATATTCTAAAAATTACAAAGATTTTAGTATGTGGTAAACAGACGTAGGTCAATGATTGTGTAATATCACAGACTAGGCCTATAACTATTTGTCTCAGATGGAAGACCTTTAGAGGTACTGGTACTTAAAGATCTTGGAAGTACACATTTTCTACTCTTTGAACAAGTCGTTAATGATAAATCTACCAGGTCGAACTCACTTCACGGCCACCTTGATTATTCTAATGTAAATGTGTAAAATGTATGACTTGATACTAGAGAAATAATTCAAACATAGCAGTTAATTTTTACAATATCATTTACCCATTATAATTCAATAAATATAAAATAGTTAACCATGTTTTTCTGCAGGATATAGCAATTATCTATATTGCAATTAGGAACAGGATGTTATAGGTAATTAATTGACCAAACGCACATCTTATTAGGTAGGCAATATTTTGTATAGGACAGCATTATTTATCCGTTGTTTTTTCCATAAATGTATTATTGCGAGTTGTTGTGGATAATCATGACCCCTGAGGATAGGCAGTGTGTTATGCGGAAAAGTGTAACAGCAAAGTAAGATGGTAAAAAAAAGAATGACGACTAGGATTAGTTCTCTTCCGGGTTTACCTCCTTGTCAAAGAGCACACAGATAGATAAGATGTGGGGCATCTACCATTTAGCATTTGAAACCACTACCCTCCAAATCCAACCTCAAAATCGAGACTCCCGCTCGAGAGACTAGCAATAGACCTGAGACGTCGAGCTTGATGCTACAACTCGTGGTACCAATCTGCAATTGTCTTTCGACCTCACTGTAATACCTGGATTGGTGAAATCCCTGGGACGAGACAAACTCCAACTAGAATCTGCGGTTCGGCCGCTTTTCCAGAAATACTCAGAATCAATAGAAGCTTCCAAACCTTTAATATTCGGCTCCTTCAATACTCCGACTTATTAGTTCGGTCCAGGTAGTGCAATCGACCTTCATCCATTTCCGGTCGGAGTTACCTAAGGAAATACCCCGGTCTTGGTTTCCTGAGACTCTGAGAGCACTCCAGGTTACAATGCCCGTGCGGAATGGTTTTACCAACGTATTGTGTAACGAAGAGAGGGAGAATTGTTCGCAAACAGAGGGGAGGACGTCGCCATTGCAAACATTAACCGGCCACCTCGAGGACCTCTCACGTCTGGCTATCAGATTCAACAAGAGCGAGCTTCTATGTGTAGGGGTTTCCTGCTACAAAACTAAAACTGCTCGCTCCCACTATTGTCATGCTACTGTTGCTAGCAAAGCCTGGAATCTAAAAATATACCAAAACTACCAAAGTCTCTTCATGTGACATTCGTTGACTTAAATCAAGTAACATACAATGAAAA